>CM021769.1:43147521-43240707 GCA_011076525.1 Nettapus auritus
CCTCGGCCTCCCGAAGCCCCTTCGCCGTCCTCAGCGCCGCGGGGAGGCGAGGGGACAGGCGAAGCGGCGGCAGCCCGAGCCCCGGCGCAGGCGGCAGGCAGCGGCATCCATGGCGCTCCGCCCGGCACGGCAGCGGGGGAGGAGGGCGAAGGCGGCCGCGCCGCGGCCCCGGGGGAGGAGCTGGAGCCGGAGCCGGGGCCGGCCGCTGGGGGCGCTGCGGGAGCGGGCCCGGCCCCGCCGAGGCGTCCTCGCCGGGCCGCCCGACTCCGGCCTGATCCCGGGTCCGGCCGCCCTCCGCCGCCAGCAGCGGGAGCCGAGGCCCCGCGGGCCTGTCAGCGGCCTGCCTGTGCTCGGCCAAGGCCCCCAGGCTTGCCTGCTCTTTCCCTGCTGCACAGGGATCTTTTCCTTTTTTCCCCCCACTTCTTTCTTTTTCACAGTTGCAGAACATTTTCATCCCCTCCATTTTTTTCGTTAATTACTTGATATAAACTTACTGTTAGGCTTCCACCTCACAGGGCCCACTCTCCAAAACGCTCTGATCCACATCCAGCACCTCCATTACGAGTGACAACGATGAGTGGGTTTAAACGTGGCAGTAATGGTCCTTCAGAGCAGCTTGCTCTTGTCTTGTGAATCTCAGCTACGCTGTTGGGTTGTGGCTCTTCTTGAGGTAGAAGATCCCTCAAAACACGTGCTGCAAAGAGCTACAGTTATTTTGCATATTTTCAGAAAATGAAGCAAACTGCCATGTAGCTGAAATGAAGGAGTGAAACTGTGAAAGATCTATACAATAATTTCCTTTGCTATAGCCTCACATGTTTTTCCTGAGGAATTTAAGCCTATTAATATAAGTACAGTAAATAAGATTATTGTACGTTCGAATGTCACTCCTACCTACATCATAGACATTTCCTGTAATTAGACTAAAACTACACATTGAACAAAAAGGCAATAGCAGTCATGCTTGTTTAAAACTTGCCAAACACAGACATTTTTATTGTTTGGTGTTGTAATAACACCTTCAGAAAGTTTTATCTTGTGTGCTATCATTTTTTCTCAGTATGAGAAACAATAGTTCCTTTGTCTCCGTTTCTGATTTCTAAGACAGCTTAGCTGTTGTGTCTTACTGTATTATGCCTCTCTTAACTGGCACTTGTACCAGTCCTGCTGAGATTTACAACTGTATCCTTTATATATGTTTGTCCTTCAGAGGTGAACAAGACTTAAATGCTTAAAGTTAAGGACGTGAGGCACTGGGAAAACTGAGTCTGCAGTCTTTAAATTTAGAAGCTTGATCTTCTTTCACTTTCACTGGTACAGAAACAGCAGCAGAATGAGGCCATTAGGCATCTTTTGTGTGACCTTACTACTCCTGTCACATGATAATTTGCTTTTTATTGTAAAGAAGATAGGTTTCAATTAAAGCAAAGTAGTAAATTTCTACTGAAGACCAAAATCAAGTATTATTTTTTAATTGTAAACACTGAAAACTTGAACATTAAACACATGCTTCACTCTTGCACTGAAATTTGTGTGAAACTTGCAAAACCAACTACAGTTCACCACACACGTACAGTATACGTATTACTCATCAGTTAAAAAATGACCTAAATCCTAATACCAGCTGACACACGGATGTATGACCTTGGCCAAATCCCTTAATCACTGCATGTCTGTTTCCTCATTTATAAAAATAAAAAATAAAAAATCCAACCACCCACAAGATAGTAATGCTGGAGTCAGAAAGGTCTTAACATTTATGGAACACTGAGTTGCTTAGGCATGTTACTATACTAAGTCTTAAATAACACTATAAAAGAATATTCCTTGTTATGACTACACTTGAGCAGACCACATGTAAATGACTGAGGATACTTTCGTGAAATGGTAATTAGGTCACAGAGGGTCAACATATATTGACCTTTGTAGAGCAAGACAGTGACTAATGACCAGCATTTTTGCTGTGAATTTACCTGAAAAATTAAAAATTCATAAAAAAAGATTGTCAGTACAATTACTACCATAATATTTTATTGTGAACACATGAACCACAGAGAAGTATGTCATGGAAGGGTGGTGAGGACTGGCAATTGGAGAGTTTCAGATGCAGAAAGCTTCTGAGAAATGGTACAGGGCTCAGCTCGCCATTTGAGACAGCTATTCTGGAAGAAGACATTGTGGATGTTCTCAAAAGGTTTTGATTCCGTTTGAAAAGAAGTCATATTTGGCTAGAAGTTGGTCAAACATTCTCAAGACAGATTTTTTTTTTTTTTTTCTCCACACACTTAGAGCTTGAAGAAAAATAATATTTATTACTACTTTTTATTATATTCAGGCTGGTGTTTTCTACATCGATTTAGCTGACAGCAGAAGGAAAAGTAAAGCAAGAAGTAAAGTTGATGTCACAGTGTAATAGTAAGGACTGTAAACTTCAGTTAGAGTTAGAAGTGATTGGTCTTTTGCTATAGAAAATACAAAATTCTTGCCAAAATCAAATTCAAGTACACCTACAATTAAAACAAAACAAGACATCTTGGATTCCTTTGCATATTTTTAATTGATATGGAAGCTAGAACCTAGTATTATTTATGGTTCTGTTAGCCTTACTGCCCAACTGTGTGCATATGCCAAGCTGATGTTTCCAAAAATATCGCTCTTCTGGAGTAAATAGATCAGAGTGTGACATAAACAGACCCTGAACACCTCCACAAATTTAATTGAGTAGTTTATGCTAAAGGCCAGCGTTGTGCCCTGCCAAACATAACAGTTGGGTTATTCACAGATTATTTATCCTTTTGCTTTAACTTTTTTTTTCCTCAGCCACCCACACAATGATGTAGTAGGAAACACTGAAAGGTCCTACTCCTCCAGAAATAAAATATGATTTCCATACACACTTTATGTTCTTGACAAATGTTATACTTTTAAAGAAAATGTTAATAAATGTTGACTACACATTTCAGAGCACTGAGTTCAGATGTTACCAAGGACAGAAACTTCTTTCTTGTATCAAGCAAGGTTTAGTTATACAGAATTTTGTTATTTAAACTTATTTACTTCTTAATCATGTTGTGAAAAAGATTGTTTACAGGATTTTTTTTTTTCCCTATGACTAAAATGCAATTGGCGATAGCTTTTTGTTCTAATCTTGCTCTATTACCATGTTCACAGCCACTTCGCTGTTGCACAAGTCCAGCGAGCACAAACACGGTGTCAGCATCTTGACTTTCCAAACCTCAGTGCCAACTTCTGAAAGCATGGCAATCACAGAACAATTATCTGCCAGCTGTAGAGCACGGTGTGTTTACTTTGTGCAGTCTTATGCAATCTGCTGCAACGAGCACTATGTGAGAGGTTGCCTGGTTGGTCGTTCAAGTGTTGCAATTACACATGTTGATGTGGTGAGCATATTACTAATGTTGACGTGATAAATGTATGAGTGACATGCGGGTGTTTATGGAGGCACCCAGCTGAGTCATTGCTCGTTTTGTTAGACTCTTCCTCAGTAAAGCTTCAACTTCCTGGAAGGTTTCTTATCCTCAGAACCGAGGGAACGAATATGTGTAGGTACAGAAGAATGCGGCTTTCAGAAAGCTGCAGATACTCCAATATTAGCTTTTCTTTCTTTATGAAATAATAGTTCAAAAACATATACATTATAGTGCTGTTTCCTAAATTAACTCATGCATGTGGATTTCTTGTTGGTTTGTTTGATTGTTTTTTTACTATAAATTCACTTTTTTGGTGTTCAAGACTAGGGAGTCTAGGGAGTAAGAAGTGGATAATCTTTATATCACTTTTTTATATCACCTTTTGCCTCGGTTTACCCTCAGCTATATCACTTATTTGGACATACAATAAGAAATAACCCCTTATCACAGACTGCCTCACTCATGTCCCTCATACCTCTGATTGCCAAAGGGAAAGTGAGGCAGAAATTAGACATCGGTTATCTATCACAGGCGGTAACTGTACCCAATCCAGCGGTAACGTACGCAATGGCCATTAGTCTAAATCCAAGACAAGTGCAAGGAAAGATCAGCACCTCAGATCAGAGTATTTCTAAAGGTTTCTAGTGGCACACACCATGTTACAACATTCTCTGATTGTCCGATTATCACATTCTGTGACTGTAACATTTCTATGATTCATGATTCTGTGATTCTGAATCAGATAAGTGAAATTTGAGATTTGTTTCTCCTAGTTTTACTCCCCTGCTGTGCAGGTAAAACATACAAATAATCCCAACCCAGAATTTGATGTGGCTCCCAAAGTATGAATGAAGTATTATAAATCAGTTTCAGTGATCTTTGTGATGAGGCGATGTACAATAAGAATAAGGTGTTTTAATCATCAAACGATTCTTTCACATCTGTGGATTAAAAGCCCGTGGTTGGTTACAGTTGCATTGGGAAGTGTAATTTTTACAGACATAAAAGCTTATTAATGCCTTTTACTACTCTTGTAATGAAATGATGCCCTATTTACCACCACTGCAAAACGTCTTAGCATGCAAAAAGGAGAAAAAAAATCTCAAACTTCTAAAACCTGAATTACTGGATTAGTTGCTAACTGGTAAGAACTACATTCTTCATTCAGACTGGGAAAAATTAACTCAATATTATGTTGAAACATGTCAATGTTCAATGTTAGCACTGGCCTGTGGCACTTGAGAAAGACAATGAAAAAAATGTTACTGTTTACTAATGAAGTAAGAAAACTTGCTTGCCCTATTGGTGGGCCGTAGGGAAAAATGAGAAAGTGCTGTAGTTTGGTAATGGTGTACTCTTTTGGAAAGATAATCTGTGCACTCTATAAGTTCAATTAAACTTTGGACTGTTTGGCTTATAGGAAAGCTGCCATTTATGCAACTTGAATCCTCATCAGAAGTGATGAAATGACTTTATTCAGAACTGTAGTAGAAAGATTAAACCAGGTCTCTACAGGTCCCCAAGTCTATATTCCTGCAAGTAAAGAAACATGTACCTGAATTCCACTTCACTTGTTTTTATTAATAAATACTGATCAAATTGTGCATGCATGGGGATTCGGCCTTCACTGTGCCGTTTGGACTTTTTCACAAGTTATCCATATATTAAATAGAACTGGCTAAAAATGAGAGCATGGCTTTGCCAAGAGACTTAGCATGACCAGCAGGTCGAGGGAGGTGATTCTCCCCCTCTGCTCTTCTGAGACCCCTCATGGAGCCCTGCGTTCGTCTCTGGGGCCCCCAGCATAACAAGGACAAGGACCTGTTGGAGTGAGTACAAAGGAGGACCACAAAGATGATCAAGGGGCTGGAGCACCTCTCCTATGGAGACAGGCTGCAGGACTTGGGGTTCTTCAGCCTGGAGAAAAGGTGGCTTCAGGAAGACCTCACAGTGGCCTTCCCGTGCTTGAAGGGGGCCTGCAGGAAAGCTGGGGAGGGACTCTTTGTCAGGGCATGTAGTGGTAGGATAAGGAATAATGATTTTAAACAACAAAAAAAGTACAGGTTTAGATTAGATATGAGGAAGAAAATCTTCATTCGGAGGGTGGTGAGGCACTGGAGTAGGCTGCCCAGAGAAGCTGTGGTTGCCCCATCCCTGGAAGTGCTCAAGGCCAGGCTGGATGGGGCTTTGAGCAGCCTGGTCTGGTGGGAGGTGTCCTGCCCAGGGCAGCGGGGTGGGAACTTAAGGATCCCTTCCAACCCAAACCGTTCTGTGATTCTATGAACTTTGTCAGGGCCAGGTTTTATTCTTTGCCAATTGTGAGTGAATGCAGCAAACGATGCTGGGGGTCTCTCCCCTATTTTCTTTACTTTGGACTTCCTTTGCTGGTCTCTCATTTTTCTGAACTTCCTTAATACAAACATTTTTATAAAAAAAGAAACAAATAAGAAACAAACAAACAAACAAAAACAAACAAACAAAAACTCAGAGACCTGAAATTCATTCTATTATGTGGAATGGCAAACTACAATATAAGGATGAAAAACAACCCTTCTCAAGACATAAAAATAATTAAAAAAAAAAAAAAAAGTTCCTTTGTAGGAAAAAAAAAAAAAAAAAAAAAAAAAGGTGGAAGAAGCAGATTTTGAATGAGAAAGCTTTTACATCTCAGGTGTGTTTATACCAGGTCTGTATTGGTTTAAACAGCACCTCCAGCAGAAGGAAAAAGTGGATATACTGCAACGAAGACTCAAAAATGTTTCCCATTCTAACTACATTTCAAACTGTGACCCAGGCCAATTAAAGAGAACATTTTTGATCTGATAGTAGAGAGCTTTGTGGCAGAGCTGCAAGTCTGTAAGAAAATTCATACATAAGCAGTCATAAGAGAAAATTAGTGTCGATATGAAATTATTCTCCTAAGAGCTTTCACTTACTTATCTAGCACAACTTAAGCATAATGAAGATGGGTAAGTATACTTACTTGTTAAGACATATAATGCATGGTTACTGATCTACTGCTTACAAGTTTCATCACCTGTGTTTTACCTCCTTAGGAATTCAAAGACCCACATGATGAGTAAGTGAGTCGCACATGGTAAATGATTCATACCCATTTTTCTTTTTGTACCCTACCTTTTGACAGCCAATTGACTCACACCAGAAAGATGGGATTTCAGTGAACAGGACACAAAGTTATTCCAGCTACTACAGGATTTTGCATTTCAGTTCTTGTGTACTGATTACCAACACCCCCAGAATGAAGCTAGATATAAAGTGGTTCTGATCTGATGTCTGCCCCAAGTTTCTATGACTAAGCTTTTTCTGTCAGTGTCATTTTTTCACTGATTCTTAGCTATTTATGGTCAGACACCAGCATTGTTTTATTAGGCAAGCATTTTGTGCATGCTTTTACTGTTGTTTCTATGTTATTAATTATATTTTTATTCTGTAAAACATTAGCTCGTTGGGATCTTGTCGTTCCTATAAATTTCTCTGTAAACACTGATCTCAGTGGACACAGCTAACTTATTAAAATGACTAAGTATTGTGTGTCTGAGCCTGCATCAAAGCAAGAATGTACTCTACCCAGTTTCTACATAGTGTGCCAGCCTTAAAAGCCAGCAGGCCAACGTATTTTGTAAAGAAATGCTGTTCTACTGAAGTCAGTAAGACCTTACCAGTTTGAGCCAGCCCACAACTTGGCTCAAATACTAGCACCTATTAAAAAAATTTAGCTAAACCTAGTTTCCATAAATACAACGTTTTAAAAAAGATGCTTATCTGGCTTGATGTTTTAAGATGAAGCTCACTGGAGCACTTGAACTGAACATTTTGGTTCTAGCCTATCTCCAACAAAAGATTTGTTCACTAACAGTTGTGTTATAGCTCTTTAATCAAGAATATGGCTCTTCATTGATCATTTGAGGAACAGCAAATTGCAAATTTAAAGAGTACAAAGAGTTGACAGTAATTTTGTAGAATTTCTGCTTGTATTTCAAGGAGAAAAACATTTAGATTGCCCCTTGTAATCTAATTTTAGGGAGCATGAAATTGAGTTATTCTGACAGAGAAATGATACCTCCTTACAATGTGTCTTCATACTATGCCTAATTTATGATGTCAGCAGTTGCTGTTGTTAGAAACATTTGTCTACCTCATTTTTGCACTAGTTTTTCATGTACATAATTACAGCTGCTTGACTACAATGACTGGTCTCTGTCCTAGTCCCTGGTCTGACCCTGATGGCAGAAGGAATAGCCTGGGGCTGCTCAGTCTTATGCTACTGATTCCTGGGTATTTGCTAGTGGAGAATCAGTGTCACTGGTGGGAATTTTTAGTATCATAATAATCAATAGGCCTCAACTAAGATTTAAGCCTTCCTGTACATGTGTGACAGAAGAAGTATCCACCCCAGATAGAAAATTTAGTGAAAGGATACAAAACGGATCATGGAGCAATACTGTCCATACTGATAAGCCATTTAGTAGTTTAATTCTGAAGTCTCAACCCCCCACTTCTGCATGTTAGTGGTCTCCCGACTATACTGAACTAACTCTTCACCTTGTGCAAAGGAAGCCAAGAGGAAACAAGAAGCTAATCTGCATCTGCATTCCATACAGAGCGTGGATGGATGTAAGCCAGCCTGCATCTCCCAGCCCAGGGATGAGTCACCAAGACAATGAGGATATACCCAGAGGGAAAGATTTGGTCCCTGTACTGGGAAGAAGGGGAGCACGGCTAGGAGGGAGCTAGCCTTTCCAGCTTTACACCAAGTCAGAGCTCCTTTCCGTATTGGGAAACATAGATAAAAAATCAAAGCCAGATTCCAATCCAGTCTCACAGGCAGGGCTGGTGCCTCTACTTAGTAAGGTTGCCCAACACTTAATATTATTAGTAATTCTATGGGAAAGCAATAAGCAATGTTCTGAAAAAAGGCCTGATTACTGGACATGGAAGTGATATGCAAATATACTTGCAGGTTATCTCAAGCAGGTAGACACAGGAAGCAGCCTTAAGACAGATATTTAGAGGTAAATTGCACCTTCCATTGCAGTGTAGTATCCCACTGATGTGTGAAATTCAAGAATAATTCTGTAGGTGTTTGCACATGAAACTGTGGACAGAAGTTAGCCCATAAGCACATTTGAAAGTCAGAGATTTCTTCTCGTGGTGATAGGCGAGGAAGATGAGACTTCTGTATTCAGAGTCAGGCAATTCATGTATACTTCAGCAGGAACTATGCTGTAGCAACAGGATATCCTGTTTTAAATAATAAAGATAATGACAGACTTCAAGATTGTAGCCCCATCTGCTTTTCGTCTTCACCTCGATTAACAGTGATAGTAAGAAACAGGATCCTGGGATTGATACCCTCCTAAAACGTTTAGAAGATGCAAGCATCAAAGCTTCCTTAACTGTGAAGTGATGCATAACTTTTTTTTATCCTTTAAGCAGAATGTCTGACTCTTTACTGTCTTCTTCCAGTGGTACTCCATACCTATCGTAGAATTATTTGCTCTAACACAGCAGTTTTAAACACCCTGAATATCCGCTTTAGTTATGCAGCATATGGAAATGCTGCAATATGGAAAATAAAGAGAGTTTGTACAGTTATCAACTACAGTCTGTGAACGATAGTTCACCGCTTGCAGGGACATTCCTGTAAGAGAACTGGAAAACACTGGCACTGCTATAACACATCCTACGTGCAGGATGTCTGAAAGTATCTCATTAGGATTGTACAATGAAGTACATTGCATGCTTATCTTCAAAATATTGGACATCGTAGGTTAGTATGTGGTTGGTAACTCCTGAAATGGCTGAATTCTATATAAGGTGGTGCTGACTGTTAATTTGGGGTTGGTTCATTCCCCACCCCCTTCTGTAGCAGATTTAACAGCTTTCTTCCATGAGCAGAAGCCAGCGCAGCGCTCCTGTGTGCTGACACTTCCTCTTTTAGCTCAGCGATGCCTGCCGCGTTACTCTATTATAGTACGCTCAAATCACAAATGGGAACTGAAAGCAAACCTATTAATTAATAGTAAAAGCAGTCCTGTCCATAAAAAGCTGTTATTTATAAAAACAAAACAAAACAAAACAAACAAAAAAAAAACCATAGAATGGTAGAGTATAAAATCACGTAAAACTTTGGACTAAAAACTGATGTATCTTGGACTACTGACTGTGAAATATGTAGCTGCATTGAACAAGTGGGCATTGAGGATTCTCGTTAATCTGATGGCCTTAAAGACAGTTATAGATAAGACTGGCAAATGGAATTAAATATTTGGACAAATTGTATTGGTAGAATTTATGTAAATCAAAATGATACTTTTAGTATCGTTTCACAGTGATGTTGCTGGGTTTCCTTTCAGGCAATCTCTGTTGGTAGACCTATTTGGCACAGTCACTCTTAAGAGCAATCCTGACTGATAAAACATATTTGCTCCCAGGCCCTTCCACCTCAGATGTGGAGCATTTCTGGGATTGTAGCAACACCTGCTGCACCACACCCTTGAAAGAGCTTTGCAAATACCCCACACCAAGAAATCCAACTCTTTTTGGAGCAGAGTTTCCACAGAAGTTTAAAAGATTTTTAAGGAAACACATCTGCAATGCCTTAAGGAGTTATCCTCCAAAGCGATAAGCTATACAGAGAAAATAATTCCTTGAATTTTCCATTCTTCAAACAAACCTCTCCCACATCATCCTTCAAATGACAGACACATCCTACACGTAAACTTCTTTTGTTAAGATCGGGCAGAACTGATAGGAAGAAGGCAGGAGCATCAAAGTACTTCCTCTGTCTCACAGGCACACTTAAGTACAAGGTTTCATCTGCCACCAAACCCACAGGCTTCTGCTCCCTCTCGTCTAGGGGCAGGATAATCACTCAGTTATTCCATACAGTACCTTCAGGCCTGGGAGTAGCAGTGCAGCCTGTATTTACCTGATAGGTTGTTGCAAATGCTTCTCCAAAAATCTAAACCACTTCAATACCGATGATATAACATTTCTGGAAATTATCCCCCTCTGCTATTTCTTTCAGGAACTCTGCATGTCTAAATCCAATCTGCTGTACATTCAACATTTGCCTTTGCAGTCTGTCCAATCTTCTTTCCTCCCTTCCTCCCTTTTTCATTCCAAACTAGCGTTTACATGCAAAGTAACTTGAAGTTCCAGAAAATTCCCATATTTTAAATTAAGGTTTAGCTACAAAAACGTTTGAATTTCATTTAAATCATGCTGAAGTGTTCCTCAGGCTGTCATTTTCAGCTTTCAAGACCACTAGATCAAAATGCTCTTTGTAGGATAATCTAATGCTCTGCCTCATGGCAAAGTTCAGATCAGCCCCTTTCAGCTTGGAAACCAAGCAGTATCAGTGACTCATCTGGTACAACAAATACTTGAGAAAATATTAAAAAGATGAGTATTATAACTTCAGTTTCACCACAGTATGTCATCTTCTGCACATCAGTCTTTTTGATTCTATTTGGAACATGAAATGGAGTAGAGTGACTTTAGACCTGAAGCAACCCAGGAAAAAATGCTTAGTGTGCACTTAGTGTGTGTGAACACTTTACATATCAGTATATAGTGATACATAGTATATACGGATATATTATACTAGCGATATATTATATAGTATATATTATATGAGAAATGTGGCAATTGAGTGTCATGGGTAGCACCTTAATATAACTTATTTTACCAGCATCTCCTTTTACAAAAGAGACACCCACCTGGAAGAGCTGCCATCAGCCACTGAGTGACTGGTGAGAACAGATCCAGCTGTGATTTTACTTAGAGAGAAAGCCACATATAGTCACAAAGCATCTGAGTGCCCTTCTGTACAGCAGGTATGTCCTCTGCATTCATGTTCTCCTTTCATTTCTGATTTTGTGGCCTGTACATGTAATAGGTTTTGGTACTTGGCTAATTTTGTGGTATTATTCATTGTTTTACTGCTTCTATTATTTCTGTTTTACAAGTAATCTTATCAAATTGCTTTTTTTTTTTTTTTTTTTAATTATGTTTTTGTTCTCAGAACACTTATTTACCATTCTAGTGGTCTGGTTAGTGGGAGTCAGCATCACCGAATCTTAGCTTAGCTAACAGAATAACCTTGGATTTATAAATAAGAAAAAAATGTAAAAGCTCAACCAAATCATCATCATCATTCTACTTTGGAAAAGTTTTGTTATCAGGGTCAATTTGCTGATGTTTGTGTGACTGTCAGTGAATCCAGAGGCTTTGATTTCTAGAGAGCATTTGCTACTAAGCAACTGTAGGACTTCTTAACCAGATAACGTGTGCAACAACTATTTTCTTTGCACGACAACAGTCCCTATGGCCTTGATGTATTTCTATAAGAAGTGATAAAGCTGTCACTTCACCAATAATTTAGACCCTTTCAGATAGGGTAGGAAGCATGCAAGAGCACAGCAGTGCTCAGTCTTCACAAAATGCGTTTTCTTACACCTCTGTGATTTGTTTCTATTTCCTCTCTCTCCCAAAAAAGGGGAACATGCACATTTATTTGTGCTTTTGAAAATCAGTTCCCCTCTTAGGCCCTAGTTTGTGCAGACTGTGTTATCAGCAGCTTAAATTTCTTCAGAACAGGGGAGTAAGAAGCAGCTATAATTAAAGACTAAAGGTATTTACCCTCTCTTCCCTGCCCTGAAGGAAGTGAGCTGCTGCCAGCAATTAAAGACAGCTGGCAGTTCCCCAGGGATTACAGTAAGCAGGAACCAGTACGTGCACTCGGTTCTCATCTACCTGCCCCAGAAAAGCTCATTTGCCACTGAACAATGATGAGCACTTCACAATACTCTTAGAATTCTTTCTCGTCTTTTAAAAACATCTGAAATGGCCTTCACTTTTTCAAAGAATAGACACTTTTCTAGGTTAAAATCCTCATTTAAGAAGAGTGGCAAACATTTTGCAACTCGTGACTTCTCCATAAATAATTTCAAAACCTTTTAATGAAAACATCAAATGTGTGTGCATGGATGTTGTAACCAATACTCAGAAGACAATGAAAACTAGAGCGAGCGTCTCCTGTTGCAGTTGATTAGTTACATGTTTTTCAAACTTGTCTTCATAGTTTGCACACTATCTTATATATATACATATATATATATATATATATTGTGGAACAGGCACTGCTTTCCAATGAAGTTTCTGTCATTGCTCTGACGGCTTTCATGGTTTGCTTTGAGATCACAGAATATGATTGATTTGAGTCTGCTCTGCATGTTTGGTTACCAGGTATAGATCCCTGGTATTACATGCAAGTAACTTTACATTACTTATTATAATAAAGTAACTAACTTGTATCACCCTGTGCTGCACATTACCAAGTATTTTGTTTTGATTTACGTGGCTGGTTGGCAGTCTCTTTATTTCCTGATTATGAGTAATGGATATCACAAAACAAAATAAACAGAGATAATAAATCAGAAAATTATGGGAATTTACAAATCTGAGTAGGTTCACATGTAAAATATTTATAGGATTCCAGTAAACTATTAAGCTATGAAAAAGCCTAGGCTAGTAAGCATTTTGATTCTGGGATTTTAATCTGGTTCATCACATCACACGCTCTGGTGAGTGCTCTCATCAGTAATGTGAGTCACCCAAAAACAATAAAAAGAAAAGGTGAATTCATACAATCATTTTAATGTGAGATCACAAATATCTTTGTGGCAGCTTAAACAAATCCAGGGGGTAAACTAGCTCTTGCCATAAAGAATCGCCTAGCCCTAGGAATGCTCTCCTGTTTTGGCACAGTGGGTGAAACTAGGATATGAGGGACTGATTGTCAGAATGCAAGTGAATGCCTGTGTGACAGTCATTGCTGAGAATTAAGTGAGTGTCCTTTTCTGAGAATTAGTAGGAGTTTCTGACATACTGCTGCATCGACAATTGGGTGACATGATGGTTAGTGTATCTCACATAAGCCATTTTGAAGGAATGAATCTACTGGGCAACTGATTCAATTACTATTTCTTCTTCTTTCTCTCACTGTACATGCCATAGTAGCAGGTGTTGTTATCTTTTGTTCTGCTTCCCCCTTTCTTCCTCTCTGTCCTGTCCTTTAGCATTCATTTGATTTGAAAAATAGTCCCTCAACAATATTGTTGCTTCCTCTGCAGCCTCTGTAGTTGCTCCTTCCCTGGTGCTTTTCCCAATGGCCTGCCTCACCTTTACAGAAATCTCTCTTGCCTACCTTGTCTGGAACATGTTGCCCTCCAGCACTTGTACTGAGCAGAAGTCACTCTGCAAGCCATGGCTGGGTGTTGGCTATCTGAAGGTAAGGAACGTCGCCAGTGAAGATCTGAGTTTTATGTGGTTCTGGGATACTAGCATGAACAAAAACTTTTTAAAATGCTTACTTGTCTTGCTCTTTTCTTGCACTTATTATAAGTAAATTAGATACAAAAAAAGGTAAACAAGATTCACTTGTTTTGGGGGCATCATTTGTAGTTTAGGTACAGCTTTACAAACCTAGAGTCAGAGAAAATGCCCTACAGCTGATACACAGTCCCTTATAGATAATATACTCATTACCTCCTGCAGGAGAAAATCATGGCACCAGAAACCATTCTTTAAGTTAATGTCTGGACAAGCCAGTGAACAATATGGGTTTGAATCCTGACCATTGGCTGTGAAGCTGACTCAGCCAAGACACCCTACAGCCTAGGAAAGCCCCTTCCCAAAGCCAGCAGCAGGCGCTTTAAGAGCTGGTGTGTCTCCTCTCACTTATGGATCAAAGACTTTTGGCAAACTTATAGAATGGAAAAAAATCTCACATAACTACACAAAGGTTGTCTGTTATACACAGAATTGTTACAGCCATACTGTTCATTTCACGCTTGACAAACAAGGTAAGTTCCTGTTCCCTTTTCACTTTCCTGCTCTCAGAAGCTTTGCAGTAGTTTCATCTTCCCTGTCTCCTTCAAAAGTCTCTCTGCTCTGTAGTCCAACATCATTTCCACTTTCGTTCTGGGTAGCAATGCTTCAGGAGTTGTTACAAATTGCTGTTTATCCTAAATCATTTCAGTTTGTAGTTTGGAATGTTGTTGGAAATGCACAAAACTGAGCAGGACACCGAGTGGACAAATGTGCACGCAGCAACAAGTTTAAACTACTGCTCCGAGGGGCAGAAAGGAGAGACAGAGCCATGCCTGCATTATGGCAAAGAGAGCTTTGTGAGTAGGTTCATACAGAAACCTACCAGAAAGGTAGGCAATTACCCACCTGGAAAAAAGGGTATTCACTCAGCTTGCCCAGGTTCAGTTGCCTTCAGATGTAGAGGACGACTTTGGTAGTTCATACCAAGCCTACTGATTATCTTTCTTCTTTGCACCTACAGGGTGCATGCATGGCCTTTATGCCATGGCTCCAGATCTACGTGGGAAAATCAGGGCTGCAAATCTTTGAAGCCCTGAGGGTCTGTATGTATCTATACTTACTGTATGTTTTAGAAGGAGCCTAGAACTAAAGATCACTTGCGGCTTGAACCAAAGCTTGCGCATTCTTGAGTTTCCTTCCAATCAGCTTGAAAGCTCTTGTTTTACAAAAATGAAGTGTTCCCAGATTTGTTGGCCTCGGAGTGGAACTAGGAGGAATAGGGAATGAAAAAAGTCAGTATACCCTCCTACCAACCATGATCGCGTCATTTGACTCCCCGACAATTAAACACTTCACCACTTGACAAGTCACATCTGGCTTTTCTGCAGACCAGCACAGGCTTATACTAAGCCAACTGAGTGAGTTTTTTTTCCATGCTCCTCTAGGTGCATTCAAGGAAAACATAAACATTAAACAATAGCATTGTTTAGCCAGTTCTACATCAGGCAGAGCTGTTCACAATAACAGAACCAAAATAGATATAGTTTGAGCAACATGGCCATTTTAAAATCATGGCTGCAGTGCTAAACAAAAACTGGATAAGCACATGCCTTTGCTGCTGCAAGGAAGTAGCGAGCTGTAGCTAAATCATATTTTGTCTCAGATTCAATGTGAAAAAACATTTACTTGCATTTTTTCTATTACTTCATCTCCCAATGTCATCTTTGCTCAGTTGATAAACATACTCGATGATGAAGTATCATAAAAGAAAGCCTGACTTTTCCTACAGGAAGCTTTTTTTTTTAATTATTATTATTCTAACTGCATTTCAGGTAAATTTGGTGGCAAAAGCTTCAGCCCGTTATCCTTCTGTCTTTGTTTCCTGTAAAACATGAGTACAGCTGTGACAATATTTTTTCCTTGGTGTTTACAATGAACCTTACCAGAGAGAAGATGAGATTAAGAGCATTTGCCTTCATAATGACAGGCTATATTTTTAAATTATACATTTTTTCTATTTTTAGGTATTAATCAAAATTGTTTCCAGAAACAATGCCACCGAAAACATGTCTCATACAAAACCTTTTTTTTTTTAAAATTCAGAATACTGAGAACTGAGTAAAAATGCATATTAAAATATTATAATCAAAATCTTATCCAGAGAAGGTTATAAGAAATATTTCCCAAAAGTAGCAACTGGGCATCTCAGCAATTCTACATTGCCTTTCAGTGGCAGTGAGATAATTCACATTAATTTTAATACTTGAATATTAACATTGGTTTAAAAAAAATCAAATTTTAGGCTAGACAATTCATTAAATGTGTCAGCTTAAAATAGGATTTTTTATAATCTTTTCCATTACTAAATTCAGCTTCTTACCACCAAGTTTCGGAAATACAGTCTTCTCATCTGTAAACTTCTTTAAGTATATAAACAATGGATTTTTCTGTGTTATAAGTGGACAAATTGGCACATATAATAATATGCATATGGACAGCATGCTCTGCTGTCTGGTAGTCATCATCTCAAGTTGTTTTTTCATGTGAGTGCTGCCACTCGCTAAGCAGCTAGAGTGCAGGCACAGAGGAAGGAGACTGGATGCCACGTCCTGCCTTCTACACTCTGATTCTGCGCTTCAGATTGCTGGGACTATAGAAGTGGGAATAAGACCATTGAGCAAAGTTCATATGCAGCTACAGCACAAATGAATTTGAGTTAGTCTACCACATATTACTTAAGGGGCAGGGGGTTGGAAGTCTGCTTTTGTTTTGGACTGTTTCTCAGAAAAAATCTTCAGGCCTCTTTTTGCTATATTTAGATGTCACTTCCCCTTTCGTTGTTACATACAATAAACCATTTATTCTCCAGAGAATTCAGAGAATGTCTCAGGAAAAAAAAAAAAAAAAAAAAAAAACCTTACAACTGTACATCAAAAACCAAAAGAACCACCACAAAACGTTTTGGAGAGACGGGCAGCATAGCACTGGCATTTTTAGGGTCTCCTTGCAACATAACACATCTTTTTAATTCAATTCTACATAATTCACTTCCAGTGTTAAATGTCTTAAGCATGTAAGGGACAAATCAAGTGTGTAAGAGCTGGTCAAACATGCTTTTTATGTATGTGACTATACACCACTGTCATTAAGCAGCTTGAGCAGTACACATCCAAATGAACTTGATGTTACTACTTGAGCTAATTGGAGTGCTGTGTGAAATACCACCTTCTGCAGCAGCTCAGGGTGTTGCTAAGAAGAGAGAGGTGTGGACAAATCTCAGTCAAAATACAGTTTAGCTTTATTTTACTGTCTGTTTTTAAGGATGAGTGGTTGCAACTCAAGAACAATTTCCTTATGGCTTAATTTTAAGAGAAACTTGACCAGGCAAAATGTCAGATAAGGCACATGGGTTATCTGTGCAAAAAGCAGTATCTAGCAATCCCTACAGCATCATGGCATTTGTGCAGTAGCCAAGCAGCGCTGCTTTCAGGACGTAAGGGTGTGACTCTGCCTGGGTTCTTTGACACCACGGTGCAGAGAAATAGAAAATAAATCTACCTTGATGTATGTTGTTTTATTTAAAAACTGAACGAACAGTGTTGATGTTAAGGATTTTTTTCCCTTCCTCACTTGCCTTGCTTGGAGTATTATTGGCCAAATTTTCCAATGAAAGAAAATACGGGAAGTTTATTAGTAAATCGAAGAGACATTGGCTGATTTAAATCGTTATTGGTTAGGAAAATATGCAGTTGTAGGAGAAAGCTTCTGACTTAGCATACACTAATAAAATAGCTACATTTCAGGAATCTGAAAACAAAAAGGTTTATACCTAGCAGTGAGATTACGGATGAAGCTTGAGAGGGCACTGTGTCATCACAGTGACCCTTCACAGATAATGCCTGCCACTGCTATGTGTCCAACTTCACTCAACTTCAAATTGAAATGCCATAGATTGCCTGATCCCTGCTAAGCAGTATTACTACTGATAAATTAGCAAACTATCCTAGGTCACTCCACGCTGAGTGGACCAACTTGCATTGTTACTGTTGTGCCAGTTCTGGAAAAAAGAATTTCCTTTGGAAATTCTGCTCATTAACTGACTTTTATTACCAAGAAATTATTATGCTTCCTGTGCATTTGGTAATCCAATTTCATGGTGATGCACGTACCACCTCACTGATGCTCCTCTCAGCCTGAAGGTGACTGCTGCCCTGGGGAACATACCAGATCAGAGTCCGAGTAGTTCTCGGTTAAACAAGGCCATTAGAAGTGCTGCCTATTCAGCTGGAGCATTACAGACATGTATCAAACTGAAAACAACCACATCCCAACTGGGCCATACTTGTGCATGCTTTTGGCTAATTCTGTTTTGTTGCAGTCAACAGAAAGTTGTCTGCAAATAATTACTGCATAGCACATATATTGTATTCTATGATGTACCCCTGTTTATATATATTCTTAACATTGCACATAAGCAGGACCTTTTGTTACACAAAAACATTTGGCTTTAAACAATGAGTAGAAACATACAAAGTAAACATGCATGCAGGCCACATGCTTAATTGCACAGAAAATTTACTGGAGGTTTACTGGTGCTTACAGAAAGATGGCAAGAAAAACTATCAGCAAGGAGGCATAGGGCACACAAAGCTGTACTGGTACAAGTTAGATTTTGGTTTATGACTAAACATATGTTTGGCTCTTTATTTGTGGTAAACATAAGAGCTTGAATACCAAGCAATGCCTAAAAAAGAAGAGTAAAAAGTAGAATTACAAGCCCAAACTATTCTTGCTTAATTTTTCAGGAAAAAAATTATTCATGGTCCTTGTAAATAGACAAGACTGCATCACAGATATCTAATATAAACATATTTTCTATTTTGGATAATTGAAACAAGATTCTTCTATCTCTATGATCCATTTATGAAATCTTAAATGAGTAGATTTATTCATGTGAACATGCAACTTGTTTTAAGCGCACATAATAAAGCACAGCTCAGGGCAGATGTATTTTTACTGTCTATGTGGATAAATTATCTGGATGGATTAAGCTCATGCATATATCCTAATTTACAGAAGATGTTAGAAATTAGCAATGGTTCTCTTTACTCCATCTTGTTTTATTTTTTCTGCACTTAGAACACAGGTATGTTGAACATGGAGCTTTTCCCACATGTGGCTACAAGACCTGACCAGGAAACATCAAAGCACATAGTTATGGCACTTCTCAGTCTAAGTTCAATATCAGCTACTGTCATGAGATACCTTAAAAACTCCAGGACTAAGCTCTTCTGAACTTTCATCAATGGCCTTCTAACAGCTTTGCTTGGTGCTCTTGCAACTTGACTTTGTTTCTTAAAAGCAAATAAGATTTCATCAGATTGTATTAACAATATAAAAAACTTAGTAGAAAAGAAAGAGGTGACTGCTGTTTTTACATATTACTCAAATGAAAAAAATAACCACATATACATCTTGTAGCAACTAATTTTCTCAGCAATATATTTGGCCACTTTGATAGTAAACGGGACACTACAGTCATTTAAAAGTTTCAAGTCTTCAAGTTTGATCAGAATCTATGATTTTCCAGATGTGGCCTAGGAACAACAACAACAAAAAAATCAAACAACAAAACAAGAAAGAAAGAAACAAAAAAACAAAACAATGTACTCAGCTTTGAAGGGAAAAATAGGAAAATCAAGAAATAACTGAAGAGATCAAGATCAGTAACTGCCAAATTTAACATAACTCCCTTGTGGCACACCCACCAATAACTGCAGATTTGACTGCAGTGAAGAAGTGGAACAAAACATCAGGCTCTGCAGGGAAAGATGGAAGGTATCTAAACCATCTTCTCATAGTTCATACATTTCAGCATTTGACACAAAACTGGTATGTACATTTATATAAAGCGTATCTCCCTGATCCTACTTATTTACCATTGTGCTATGCAGAATAGAAGACGACCTGCCATGTCAAGTCACAGACCTTGGTGCATCTGGCTCGGACACTTCTTACTAGTTTCCTTGCAGCAGCATACAAACATTTCTTTCTGTTACTGAAGTCCTTTGAGTTCTTCTGCTACTAGGTGAAATGACTAAGACAAATGTTAGGTGAAGAAAATTAGCTTTATTTATGTAAATTAGAAAAATGAATTGTTAGAACTTTGGTCAAATGGTTAATTATGTACAACTTACAATTATATTTATATACAAAACTTTTAATAAAATACAGTACATCACGCTTTTCCTGAGTCACAGTGTGTTTCTCAGTTCTCTCTCTTTTTTTCTTAAAGTAATTAGAATCTAGAAGGAAATACTATCCTCAGTTTGAGTGTTTGGTTTAGACAATACTGGTATTAAGAAAAGTCAATACTATATGTAGAAAATACTTTATAGCCATTGCAATTTTAATAGTTATTTTTCTATATTAAAATATGTTCCTTAATAAAAATGTTAATTAAATATTCCTTATCGTGAGTTTGTTGTACTTTATTTGACACAAGACAAGCTGACTTCAGATACGCCCATCTCTCAGTGCAGAGATACACAGATTTAGGTGAGTTGCATGTGTGTATATAACTGATCATCTAAAGATCAGGAGACATACACCCAGATAGAACAGATGTCTGAATTGAGGCACAGTGTATTAAACTTGCTGTCCTATCATGGACAAGACATGTAAGCTTCAATTGCCTGGCTAGCATAATACAGAATTAACTCAAGTATACATCCTGAAAAGTGAGACTATGTCAAGCAGCAAGGCACCAAGCCTGCAAATACTTACATATGCATAACAGTCCCACTATGTAAAGCACTATTGAGCCCTCAGTGAAGAAGCACTGTAAGGCTGTACTTAACAGCATTTGTTAAATCTTGGCCAGCTCAATAAGTTATTAGGATTAAAGCTTTCAGTGTTACCTTTACTGAGTTGAGTTTTTTGAGATCAACAATAATTTATTGTAAGGCTTACAAGGGTATTTAATCTGTTTACTTAACAATGCAGTATGTTAAATTAGTAATTAAGATAGATTACCACCTGCAAGTAAATTTATATCCCAAATAAATCCCCAAAACAATTTATCAAAAACTTATTTTTGACAAACATTGACTTAAAGTTAATTTTACTTTATGGCTAAGTGTGGGCTGCTCCTAAATATACCTACGGTAAAATTCACTACAGTTTTTTAATATAGGCATGTGCATTTCTGATATTTTTATCCAAAATAATCAAAAAATACAAATTAAATGAGCTCTGATTGATCTATTCATAGTGCTTGGAGATGTTTAAGAAGTCTGTTTAACAGAAAGTTATCTAGAGATTTATCTTAAAAACTTCCTATAATTTTTCAATGCAAACTGAATGACGTGATCAACTCACAGACCTCCTTTGACACAAAATTCAAGGGGATATTTTTTGCTGTTAATATCAAAGTGCAAATATAAGACTTTAAAGAAAATTGGTCTTTAGCTGAATGCTTGAACTTTTCCCAGGATTCTTTGCATGTTTAGCAGTCTTCACTTTGATGCTTTCTTGATTGCCTTTTACAGCTGATTCAAGCCTCGCTTTCATAGTTGGAGAAGACGACATTAATTTTTTAAAAACTGATGAGTACTGTGGACCAATCTGCATCAGATTTTGCAAAGCAAACTCATGTAGATTTTTTGTTGCATTTGTTGCAGAACCCAGGGCATTTTCATCCAAAAGAAATGAAATAAGGATGGGAAGAAGGCAGGCCACCAAATGAGCACCTATAAACATTGAAAACAGTACTTAAACATATGCTTTTTAAAAACAGCTTAACATTTTAACTAAAAGTATTTCTCATGATACAAGTCAACATTTAACACAACTCATAAAACAGCAAATGTTATTTAAACCATACAGAAAAAAATGAACCACCATTCTAACAATTTTGTTGGCAATTATTGTTCAGGACCAGTTCTATAGTCATTGTTTTGTTTTAATTTATTACCTATGGCAACTTTAAGCCTGTGTAATGTTTTGGATACTAATAATGGAAGTAACTTACAGTGTTCTTCCTCAGCAGTAGCTGTAAGAGCTGTTAACACCTTGATTCCCTCCTGAATGACTTGAAGTTCAGCAGCATTTTCAGGTTTTGCTTTTTCTGTTTCCTGCAATTTCCTCACAATGGATGGTGCTAAAGAATGAATATAAGGATATGACACTGTTTTGTTTGGATGCTGAAAGATGGAGTGCAGCAGCTGGTAGCATTTATACTGTACCTAAAGGGAAAATCAAAGCTGCAATTAGAAAGTGTTACACAAGTCAGACTGTTTTAAAACTCACAGCTTGTCAGATAAAATTTCAGAGAGGGCAAAAAGTCTGCCTCACAGCTCAAAAATTCATCAAGTTGCAGGGTGCTAATACATAACAATTGAGAGGAGCATTATAACTTGTAACCAAATTATTACCAGAAACTATAAACTAGATGCTTCCTATTTCCACTAACTCCTACATCATCTTAGATTTTTTGGTAAAGGAAAAAATATTATTTTTGTGTTAAGACTGCGTGTTAGTACTGTTTTGAAAATAATCTGTATTTTGCTGACCAAGAATAGAAGCTGCAAATATAAGTATTACCTCTGTGAAACTGTAGGTACAATCTTAGCAGCTGTCAAAAGGTGCAAATAGCTTATCATGTGTCACTGTAAGTCAGTAAGACTGAAACTGGGAAGTGCCTACAGAATTTCTGAAAGTCTCAGATACCTAAAACACTTAGAATTTGCAAA
The DNA here is from genome assembly GCA_011076525.1 of Nettapus auritus. Lineage (NCBI taxonomy): Eukaryota > Metazoa > Chordata > Aves > Anseriformes > Anatidae > Nettapus > Nettapus auritus. Next base: position 43,170,065 of record CM021769.1, read on the forward strand.
TGCGTACTACCATTATTTTCTTGAAGTCATATTCAGCATTCCTGAATATGACTTGTCATATTCAGAATATTCAGTCATATTCAACATATCCTGCTTTGGCAGGGAGGTTGGATCCGCTATCTCTTGAGGTCCCTTCCAACTCCTACAATTTTGTGATTTTGTGATTCCTGAGTTTCCTATTGGGGAAAACAATGTTGACAATACTAAAAATGTGTTAATATATAAAAAAGTACTTTTCTAACAGCTGAGTTAGTTGTCCAGTTAAAGGTAACTTTGTTTAATCTTTAGTTACTATGTGAAGATGTCCAGAGAAGGAGCAAGAAAACAGTTAACAGTGAATTCTCATGTTAGTAGTACATGAAATCCAACGCTTTTTCAGAGCTGGACTTTCAGAGTGAGCATGTGTCCCCAACCCTTAGAAAAGTCATTTGTATTTGCACTAATAATAAATAAAATTTGTGATTTTTTTTCTTGACACAATGCTCTTTTAGATGAAGAAAAGTAGCAGATGAACTGTAGCACTATAATCTAAAGTAAGCGTATACAAACATTTATAATGAGGTCAGAACAAAGCATTTATCTAGTTCAATACCCTGCCTCCAGCAGTGGCTTAGAGATGATCCTTATGATACAGTATAAGTTATGTAGTGGTACTTCCTCAACATACTCTCCAACTCCTAAAGACCAACAGCTGCAGGATTTCCTGAGCAAAAGGGGTAGTATCTACGCATTTACAACAAAATGAACAAATAAAATGAAACAGGTGCCTGAAAAACTACACAACTGAATCATGTACTTATCAGTGTGTAAAGCTCTGAGTCTGAAACAAAAAAATGAAAATCAAGGGAATGCAGAACTATATTCAGAATAAATAAATGATAAAATGCACTGCTGGACATGTTTTTGCTAACTTGTTCAAACTATTTTAAAATACAATAGGTATATTGCAGAGCAGATTTAATTCGAGTCAACACATGAAGAAACTAAAGAAAAAAAACTAAAATGCATTTAATATGCTATTGATATTCTCACAAATTCACCAGTACTTACAAAAGGATCTTTTGAGTCAAGTGTTATTTTGAACTTCTCAATACAACGCTTTTGAAGGCACTCTATGGTAGTAACTTCTGGACTGCTGGACAAAATAAATACTGTAATAGCAGTAAGCAGGCTAACTTCATCACATTGTTGGAGAACGCCATCTACTATCAATAAAACAAACACACTGTTAGATTTGCATTTTATAGCAACTCTATGAATTCAAATGCTATGAAGAGATGGAAGAGAAATGTCTAGGTGTCTCTAGGAATCTTTTTCCATATACAAGACAAACTGATGCACTGATAAGGACTTTTACTGTAATAAAAGCCAATGCCAAAATGGGAATTCAGGAGTGGTGATACGCATATTTAGGTATACCAGCATACTTTATTTCATTTTTTCTTTCTATAAGGTGCAATAATTATCTTTGCAAAGCTGGTATGACATGTTAGGGTACAACAATCTTTTTTTTGACAATTATATAATATCTGCATTAAGAACATACATCCTTCTGGCATGATTGAGACCATTGTTTCCACAAATAAATAAATAAAATGGACAAAAGTTCCAATAACAAACTGCAACTTTGAGATTAAACGGAATTGGGAAGCTGAAGAAACAGTATGCAGAACATGAAGACATTAAAAAAAATAGTTCAAGAAAAATAACTTAACTCCCTTTGCTGTCTTGGTAAAGAAATTATGTGCAGAATGACTGTTTCTTATGCTCATCTACACTGAAGTTACAGCTGCTGTTCATTTCACCACACTGTGTAACTACATTGTGGCATTACATAATACAGGAGTAAGGCTGCAGTCCCACGCTTATCCTTTACAGATTTCGACTTCTCATATGAACTGTAGACACAGTATTGCACTATAGTTTCAGCAGTACTTAGTTGCTGTAGAATTAGTTGGCTACCAAGTTATTAGTCTTTATTTAAGACATGGAGAAATTTAGTCTAACAAAACCAACCAACCTTCCTTTTTTTTTTTTTTTTTTTTTTTTTTTAAACACACACACAAAAGCATGCTTACCTTGATCCCAACAGTCAAGCACTGTGACCAAAGCACTTCGCAGAAGATCAGTCCATGCAGTCCGACTCTTCTCTGCTCGAGCCATTGGAGAAGACAAAAGTCCTTTAAGAGCTTGTAGAGATGCAGCAACTGTCAAAGGTAACTGGTCATCTTGCAATTTCACTGCAGTTTCTTTAAGTACTCCAATAATTAGGTACAATATAGTGGGAAGAACTGAAACACTTCCTGTAGAACAAAGCAAATTAATTTTACATAAGTGAAAAAAAAAAGGGATCTTTGGTATTTAAAAAAAATGAAGAACTTTTCTTGGATTCTCTTATTTATCTAGGGTCAACTAAGTCACTAGCTGAACCTGCTTGGCAGGGGATTTGGACCAGATGATCTCCAGGGATCCCTGCCAACCTTAACCATTCTGTGATTAACAAGGGGTAATTCCAAAACTGTAGGAGGTAAAATTTCTCTCACATGATGCATAATTAGTCAAGGATCTCATTGCTCCAGGAAGTCGCTGAAATCAAGAATTTACCATGATGAATAGAAAGAAGATCTTAGGTTAAAAACAGGTAACAAGAACTCCTAGAATTAAAATAGCACAGTCTAACAATAATTTTGGAAGAGAGGAGACCTCTCCTCCTCTCTAAGAAGAGAATTAAGGTGTCCCACAGCCTACTGAACAAAATCATCTCTCGCTGAGAATCTGGCAGTTGACCTTCTGGAAGAAGGGCCTGTTTATAAAACTAAGAATTAATTAAAAAAACACTTTAATTATGTGAATTGACCTTTAGACATGCTTCCTTTTCCAATCTTATCCAACTGACTGTATAATCAAGCTTAAGCTCTTCACTTTAGTCACCTGACTTAAATGCTAAGTTCCCTGGTGTGAACATCCCATCTGCTCCAATCCTGTAAGCTGCTGGTTTGTGGAGTAACTTGAATGGCTAAAGACAAAAAGTACTACAAAGCCAAAAGAAAGTTCACAATTATTTTTCTTAAACTATAGTTGCCCTCAGAAGTAAATGATGCTATGTCAGTTTCTTTTTGCTTTGAACTGACTAATAATGGGCTACAGAAAGAAATCATATAATCACCCTAAAACAAATAGCCAGAACTGTTAACTATTCCACTTGTACAATATTCCCAAAGAAGAAACCTGTAAAAGAGCACACAGGTAAGAAAAGAGAAGTTTCCAGAAGTAGTAAAAGCAAATATTTTCATAAGGACTAATAAATACCTAAGGTGTGAAAAGAGGAGTAGGGCAGAAATGGATTATCAGTGTGGCTGAAACAGTACTGAAAGATCATATGCACGAGTACGGTATTGTTGGGGAAACAATCATCGCCTCTTCAAATCTGGTGTGCATCCAAGCTGAATCATGAGGTGAAAGTCAACTAACCTGAGGAATCAATCATAAATGCTTAAGAGAAGGTTGCTAATGTTTAAATAATGGCTTTAAGTGAAAGCTAACACGACATATTTCCCTGTTAAATTTATGTTTGCATTATAAGTTCTGGAATAGAAGATTTAAGTAGAATAGAAGCATGTAGCTATTGTATACTTCTCTCACAAAATGAATCTATTAATTGCACTGCTACATGTGGGAGGAAAAGAAAAACTGCTCTTTCAATTGCTTCAGTAACTTTTGTTATCTGACTGTCAAAAAAAATAATTAGGACAGGAAATTGTCACAAGCAAATCACAGAACTTGCTGCCAGATTTATCCAGCTGAGAAAATTAGGTAGTAACAAGGGTGCTCAGAAGAGCCCAATACTCTCATTTAATTTTTTCTTGTAATGGAATAGCATACCTTCAGGAGAGCAGATTGCAGGAACATCAGAGAGAATAACTAATGCTGCTGATACCAGTCTACTTCCATCTTCTGACAATAACAGATGTTTTCCTGATTGAACTGCAGGGCTACAAGTTAATTTAGGGTTGAGCTGGGGAAGCTGTCTGACAAGAATACAAACACACAACTCCAGTGTTGCGAAGACTAATGATTTCCCAGGCACCAGTCCTCCTGTATCTTTGCCTTCTCCAAATTCTGGTAGCGTTTCCTTTTCTGCAGCACCATCATCAACTACAACAAAAAGAAGAAATATAGCAGAAATCTGCAGACTGTACGTTGTTTCCAAAAAGTTTACCTCTTAAGACTGTTTCATCACCAAATGACAATCCCAACACCTATATATGTATGTACATATGTATTCCAGCTTCTACTGGCAAACATCCATCTCTCTGAAAAAGCAGTCTGCGTGCTGATTGTGAAAAGGCAAAAGCATGTGCAATATTTAGACTTCAAACATGCTGAGGTACCATGCCAATACAATGTCATTTCGTTGTTTTTTCTCCCCTTTTTTTTTCTATTAGCAAAAGAACTTTAGGAAGTTACAATCAGAGAAGCTAGTGCTGGCTGGCTTGTAACAGCTGTGCGTGCCTCATTTATCTGTTGTTCTACTGCAATTGATTCCACCTTTTCTCTAAGATTTCTCCCTCCCCCTCACCACACAAGGGTACCTGAACTGCAGTTTCTCCAGTTTTCCTCCTCACTTCATGCCCTCTAGTCACCTCCAAAGTCACCTACTGTCTCTCATACTCACCAATTTCTTAAGTCAGGCACCTGGACTGACTTAGGTGAACCAGGATTAGTCATTAACTGAAAAGCTTTAATTAAGATGCATGCTGGATGCATCACCTTCAAGAATCCTGTCTTGCAAAAAGAACTGCCTTATCCCTGCTAATATATATTCAGCATCTTTTGCATTACTGTACCTTCTGCACTTCTCCGCTTTTCCTTCACGTGTTCCTGAGCTGCAAAAAGAATCAGCCTAACAACTTCAAGGGCAGCAAGCTGAATATCAGGTGATTCTCTGGTCAGTATCAGGCGATGCAAAACATTCAGCAGCTCTACACCCAACTCCTACGGTAAGAAAAATGTTGTAAATATTTACATTTTGATGCAGAAATTTTAGAAGTAGGCTCTCTCGGACAAACAGTTGATGCTTGTTAAAGACAACAGTATAGCTCTTAGTAATTTCACTAAGGAACACAACAGTACTATTGATACAATCACAGGAGTTGGCTTTATATTAAAAGACTTACCTCCTAGCAGCAAGGGCCCTGCTCAATTCTCCCCTCACAACCAGAAATCACAATAATTTAGAGATAAAGCACTTAAAACTACTGTTAAAAAAAAAAGTAATCTTTTTGCTTTTTAACTCCTGAAGATGGGAATACTACGGTGGATTGGGCCTTTCACTATCCCTGCTACAGTACGTACATTTTTCTGGAGAGAGCAACAATAGTCAGCACAAGTTAGGCATGTTCACAGGCATTATCACTTGAGCTGTGTTAGACAACTGTGTGGCACACAGGCTGGCATAAGCTTAATTTAAAAAAAATATATATATATTTTTTTAAATACCACTTATTTTGTCATTTCCTTTTATCATCTTCAATATTCAAAACTGCATTAATTGCACTGTCCCTTGACAGAGTAAGAGAACATGTCCTCCTGCAAGTATTCATTCTGAGAGCAGGAAATGAAGGAAAAACTCAATAGAGAATCCAAACAACAAAAACGGGGAATCTCTTCTAAAGGAGAAATGAAAGAATATCTAGAACATGTTTTCTCTTCTTCCCTGTTATTGAGAAATCCTGTAGTGGAGCTTTTTCTGTATGATTCCCATCCTTTCCCATAAACCAAGATGTGTTAACAGGATGGCATTGGTATACTCTGTTCTTTACAGGCACTGGTTTGAATACCAGTTCTAGCCCGGACTCTCTAATCAGTTTTCCTTCTATGCCAAGAAAACCATTCTTGCTGAAATCCCTCATGACCTTGTTTTCACCACATCTGGAAACACAATGTCATTGCTCTCTGAATTGCTAGTCTTTCCACCACAATCAGTGTTCCTTGAAATTATCTTCTTAATTTTCTGGAATTCTGTCTTTACCTAGCTCTTATCCTACTTACCTAATTATTCCTTCCTGACAAGATCTCCTCAAGTTCTCTGCCCCTCCCCAACTTCTACAGGTTTTATGTTCTGCTTTTTTTCTCTCCTCCCTCCTCTGCAAAGGAGGACCTTGATAAAGCCTGTAATTTACTTACTGCTTTTGTGCTGAAGATTCTTGGATATCTAATACAGAGCAGAGATACTGTTCAAACTAAAATTATGCCTTACATCTGTCTTTTCTGTAAATATGTCAAGCTCAAAACAAGAAAAAACAAGAAGAACTCTTGCTGCTTAATTCTTCACAAAAAAAAAACTTTCTTAATTTTTCAGACAGCACCTGCTCCTGGTCTGTCTGTCAGTCAGTCTTACAATCTGGATGTAATCTTTGACTCTGACTTAAGCTTAAGCCCTTATACATAGTGTTTTGTCTTACAGATGGTAAGCAGAAATAACCTACTAAGATGTTATTTTTGCAGTCTTCAGAAATAAAACTTCAATCTATATCTAGCATCTCAGACCACTATTGATCCAGAAGCTTTTTTTCCTTCAGTCCTTAGAAATACAGTCATGACTAGTTTACAAACCATCAAGTCTGTATGGATTTGAGTTGTCTAAATGATAAGGAGCTTTTTTACTGAATCCCTGATTTTTTTTTTTTCTTGAAAATTAGCATGGGATTCTGATTATTAAGACATTACCTGATCACCTCCTATTTTAGACCTTGGCCATGGGACATCAAAGAGTGCCTGTAGGGCACGTAAGCAGGCAATAATGTTCTCCATTGCTGCATCCAATCGAGGAGAGCAGAGAAATTCCACACTAATTCCTGTACAGATAAGAAGAAATATATAAATATTCTTGAGAAATTTTAAAAGTGCTTTTTAAAAAGTGATTTTGAAAAATAATAAGTAATCTAATAGTATGCTGAGCAGCCAGATATGTAGCATTTGTATTTTATATTAAGTGAATTAATCTCCTATTGTTTATGTTTTGGTGAAAGAACTCTATTTCCCCCAAAACAATAAAAGCACTTCAAGTCCTAGGCCATTTAAGATGTGATTATAACCGTCTCTTAATAAATAACAGTAAATAAATTAGAGCAAATTCCAAGTAAAACACTGAGGTCTAATGAACAAGCAGACAATTCTATGAGTCATAATGAGTACACAAAAGAATATTTGCCTAATTAAATTGATTTATGAAATAGAAGAAAGTAACTGACAGATTAATAATAGTTCACGAGCTCCAAGGCTGATAATTCTTCTTCTTATTTTACAGAAATGCTTAAGACTAGAGCTACCACAACTGGATCACCACCTATGAGTAAATTACACTAGGCCTACGCTTGCAAATCCTAGACCAGATAAAATCAAATCACTTTTTTTCTGAGGTTTTCAGGACTCTTCAGAGGACATTTTGTGACACTGGAGGTGAAATTCACACAAACTGCGATCCATATTCTCATCCCAGTTGTACAGCTGTAATTCCAAAACACGTGGTGACTTGTTAAACTGATCAATGTATGTATAAGAATAGCTGTGCTATAGAAAAAGTTTATGTTTCAAGTTTTATCTATTAAAAATACTTTCAGTGTTACAGAATCAAGACCAATTATGCACTAACCCAAGATAAGATGAAATCTATCAGTATTCACATCCTCAGGAGATTTCACTGATGGCCTGGTAGAAGAATCTTGACACATTGTAGTTGGGGTGACAGGTCTAGAGAGATTAGTAACTCCTTCGTCTGGATCAACAACAATGAAACCTGTGGTAGTAAGCCACAATGCTGTAGCGTAAAGTATTAGTGCCCAGGAGTTGTAGTAATGAGGTCTGGCATTTTCAATCGTCTCTGCTGTATAAAACGTACCACCTACAAAAAGAGAAGTTACAGTTTAAAGGGTATCATTTATTTTCATCTATAATAATTTCTCATCCATAGAAAACTGGCATTCTTCTTATTGAAATGATATTTACCGTATTTTATATGATTTATTATCATTATTATTTTAAAAGTGTGGAATATTAAAATTTAGGTTAATGACGACACTTTATTTAGATTTATTTGGATAGAATACAATACAATTACCTTTTCCTTCTTTCAACCATAAAAATATTCAACTAACAATACTGAACGAACTGCTTTTCACATCAGTGAACCTTCTAAGAAGCAATCTATCTTTAGATAGGTACGCAAGCATGCATCTTCTCTACAGAATTTCATCTTACTGAAATCTAACACAAGTCAGCTAGGACATTAATGACACGTACTTACAAGTGAGCTATGAAAATACAATTTATTTGCCTTCTTACCTTCAGCAGGTAGTTGTGTTGCATATTCTGAAGGCAAAATTAAGAGAGCAAAATCCTGAAGTGCAGCAAGCCAGAGTTTGCTCAGTGTTCCAAGATCTGCCTGTACTAAGTCCAGAAGTCCACTGGCTGAAGATGTTGTATCTCTGTAGCTTTCTTCTGCAGATTTTGTATTTTTTAAAGAGTGATTGTGTGTATCACTTTGATTTTTTTGCTTTTCAACTGCAACTATGTAAACCTGTTATATATTTGAAAAGATATTTACAAATATTAACACTTGGAAAACTATTGTAATCATGACTGCCTATTGAGCAAGCACGAGGTTTCCTACAATCTTTTCCTGCTTCAAGTCCAGTACACTTGGATGAGTTAATGACAAAAATTCATCCACATTTTGTAGTAGTTTCTCTTATCCAAGATCTAGCAGAAAATTATAAAGGGGTTACTTTGGAGAATTCTGGTGACTGGAACAATCTACAGATATCAGTTCTAAAAACCGCACTTCACATTTCATCTGAATTTTGTCTCAATTTCTGACCAGTGAAAGGATTATTGATGTATGCCATTAAAAAACTTTTATACACATAATCATTTTAAATGCATCATGGCACGCCTTATCTTTTCCTGAATAGATGAAATAGGTTGATCTACTTAAATCTCTCAGTGCAAGCTTATTTTCATTTTCTTTATTCCTACTTGCTAGCTTTTCTCTGATGGCTTTCCTATCTTGCCGATATTATTTCTCCAGTATGGACACCAGAAGCTGGTAGGCGTTTCTACAAATGGTCAGGTAAATGTCATCTATTGTCTGCTTTCTTCAACACACCTGCCTGCTTATATACAGAAATACCATACAGAATAACTGCATGATGTGATTATATTCGGCTGGTTATCCATTCATAGCACCAAGTTCATTTATCAGTGCTTTCTAAGATGTCTTCTAGAGGTTACCTACATTGTTCATGTTGATTTCTAAATATCTAATTTTGCATATACATGTATTAAAACAAGGCAATCGTGATATGACTTAAAGGCAGTTAGCCAAGGAAGTATTGAACTTACACTGTTGAAAGAACTACCTGTAAGAAATTAAATGCCAATAAGCAACGAGAAAAATTAAAGCTATTTGAAATGGCTATGTTGAGTGGGCCATCCCCATAACCATTTACACCTTGCCAATTTAAACTGAATATTGAAACATCAGAAGATGATAAGAATTATATTATTCATATTTCATAGAATCATAGAACACAGCAATTCAACCATCAGTGCTATTGTCCCAGTTTACAAAGGGTGTTGTTGATCACGTGTTTTCAGCCTGGGTAGGGCTCGTGTTCATGTACTATTTAGACGTAACAAAGCATAGTAAAGAATGGAAAACTTCTATTTAATGAAACGTAAGAAATTTCTGAAACCACTCTACCTGAAAGGTTCCAGTTCACCTACCAGAAATCAAGACTATTGTCATGGAGCTGTTACACTAACCTCTGCCCAAGCCTTAAGCACAGCCAGTATCTCCATCGTTGAGGTACTTTCATTATATTGTTGACCTTGTGCTTCTTTCCCAGCTTGCACTTTGACCAAAGAGGACACAAGCAACTGGTGAACTCGTCGAAGGTCATTAAGATCACTTACTACACCACTTGCTATCCAGGCACTGCATACCTAGCATTGTAAAACAGTTAGTTAGAAACAAGAGCCAAACACCACTACATACTCTATTTTTCCATCTGTAAAATGATGTAAAACAGATTTCATTTCTATTAAGACATAATTACTCTCAGATAATAATCAATGTTAAATGGTATTACAGTTCAGCATACATAAATAATAAAAGCCAAAACATTAAGAAAACATTAAGTTGAAACCAAAGTTTCAACTGCTACAAAGTTTCTCAAAAGATTTTCAAGTGCATAAAATCTGTGGGATTTTGTCATGTTACACAGAGGTAACACAGGTGACAATATTTTGTGTGCATTGAGAATTTCAGACTAGATGATTTCTTATTTCCTTTTTCTTGAGTGATGTATCAAGCAAAAAAAAAAAAATATTCAGAGGTTCTATTACCAAAGACTTCTGACATTCAACACTTGCCTGACACGCTTTTGCTGTGACATCCGGAGGAGTTTCAGGAGCAAAGGCAGGCCTAAGGGCTGCTCCAACCTAAAGAAGAGTAATACAACATATAGTATACAGTTAGCAATTAAGTAAATAATTACTTTCCATAACTAGGCTTTGTTGCAGTTTTTCCTTATAAAGCATAGTTTCCTTTTCATTTTTCAGACTTTTATGGTGAGGTTAAAGAGCAGGGAGACCACTGCAGTCATACATTTTTGTTTTGCTTACACAGAAGACATAGTTCTCTTTGAAACAGGTCTTCAAAGAGGTTTCTATTCTTTGCCCAGTCTAAAATTGAAATTGAAACTTCTTCCTTCCTGAACTCTCCATTTGATGAGTAGCTTTCAAAAGGAAAAACAATGTTCCAAACTGTGGAAGACTTACAAGAATACCTAATAAGTGACATTTTGTTACTAAGAAAGAAGACAACTCTAAGGAAACAAACAGCTGAAGTTCAGCAACTTTGTTAAGTGAAAGAAGGGGAGAACACAAACACCATTTTCTTAATACGGAATACACCAATATATACTTACCAGGCTACAGAGATTTCACCTACTGTCATTGTTGAAAGCTATTTTTCCCTAAAGGCTAATGAAAATTTCATTTGTTGATTTAGGTGATTATCTGAAAATTCAGACTTAAGCCAGATGCAATCTGGGGTGAAATTGCAACATGTAGTAGGGGATGTGTACCATCTCTAGTGCAATGGCACCATCCTCACTGAGACTGTCAGCCTCTACAGTAATTAAGTATCTCATTTTTGGCATCTCTTACCAGATGGATGTAGCTCCTACAGAAAAATTACAGTGATGATGGTTTACATCATTTTAAGGACATACTGAAAGGGTTCTGTTTTGACTTGACGCTGAAGATGAAATACCACCTTGTGATTTTGTTATATGCTAAACGACCAATCAAAAGCGATTTTTGCAACAGGTCTGCTGAAGATAAATACACTTCACTGATGATGCATCTCAGCATAATAAAGGTACAGGAATTATGACTATCCATCTTAAGTTCATGAAAATAACTGAAAAGTAGTTGTTTTTAGTGACAGATAATGACAGTTTGTTAAGACCACCTACAACTTAAGACTTTTTAATGAACTTGCAGACAAGACTTCTGGAAACTGCTACTTAAATCTGGAAAAACACCTTCTTCTCTACTTGTCTATTTCTGGTTATTATTATGGAAAACATTTGACATGATAAATTTTAAATAAATTTCAATGGCTTCACATCTCTTCAACTTCTGTAAAACAGATTATTAGAAGCTCTATGCATAGTATTAGCAGAAACACTTTAAGGGCAATGAAGCTTAAAAGGAGAATTATTAGATCTACTTGTAACTTGCTTGATAATTTTGGATGGCAAGGAAAATTTTTTCCCCATGCTAGTTCCTGACTAACTCTAGGAAATCCTCCTTTCCACAGAGTGCCAACAAAAGAAAATTGTTAGCTTGTTTTCTGTTGATTGTAATCAAATAGGGTAGAAGGAAAAAGCTGAAACTTAAAAAACTTTGGGGCTAAAACATCATACACTGACTGAAAAGATGCTTTCTAGATAAATTAAGATCAAAATAAATGAATAATATTTTTGTTAAATTTTTGTTAACAAACTGAAACCTGGCTAGAGCATTACCTACCACCAAAAGCAAATTCCTTTAACTCTACACTTTGCTAACTTACTAACAATGGTGCTTACATTGGCTTGATACTGCTCCAGAATTACATGACCTGGAAACTCCGGTTCTGGAACAGCTGCAAACTTCCGAACAACAATTAGCAATGTTTGAAGTCCAGAAAGACGAAGTTGATCACTGTGATCTGTGGCAGCCATAAAAGCCATACGGATCAAGTCAGCTAAATGCAATACCAAAAAGTCATCTGAGAACAGAAATAAAAAATAGTTTTAATAAATTTAGATATAGACTTATTTTATAATACTGCTCCCAACATTTTCAAAATGCGTGTTTCACGTCCTACAACACATCAAGGATTCACTTAAGGCAGTTTACATATACAACAATCTTACTTGGACATCTTATGCTAGCTGATCTAGGCAACTTTCCATTTGAATGTAAAAATGTACTTAGAATAAAGCATAAATATCTTTATGTACGATGCCCATTTTCTAAAAAAGAAGCAAAACAGTTTTGAGGAAAACACCTGTAAATAAATACAGGCAGGTACTGAAAATTGACACTGTGTTTCTACTGGGAATTATGCAAATTAAGGAAAGAAAAATGTGGAGGTTTCTTTTGGTCATACTCCCAGATAACCAAACTGTGTTGCTGTAGGCTGGTGCCAGCTATCACTTCTGATTGCCAATTCTTAGGCAGAAACAATGGCTCCATCCACATGGTGCTATAAGCAGGAAAATGAGTGTAGATGTTGCAGTGATCTGCCAATATTTTGACTAATTAAAGTCGCTCTACACCTTAATAAATATAGGCTTCAAATCAGAGTAATTAGAGGTTTTAGTGATTACAAACAACACATTTATGATGGATTTCATTAAGATGCAAAAAGCTAACACTTATTTCAGTGTTAGCTTTCTGTAAAATTCTTTCAGTGCTTACGATGTACCTCTTGAATCGCGTTGTTTTCTTTCCTGAGCCAAGGTTATGTCAAAGTGTGCACTGCCTGCATTTTCACACTGGTATATAATTTTACAAACACACTCTGCAGCAAAAACTCTGGTAGCCCATCGTGGATTACTGAAGGGATGGAGCCTCTCATCACTTTCAGACGTTAATATAGATGCATCATCCACTTTAGCTGTTTCTTCTTCTTGAGTGGTATCTACTGAAGCTACTGTATTGAAATCTGTAGTTAGGACATGGGAAAAAAAGAAAGTAATTTTTTATTTGTTTATTGTAACTGAAAATTACAGATGGACTTAAGAAAATCTCTTCAAAGTTCATCTCTGTCCTTCAACTCGCTATGATTCCCATTCAACCTCAGTGCATTAAAGTCAATGTTAGAACTAGAAACAAAGTGCAACAAAACTGCCTGCAATGACACATCACAAGTTACTGCCTTTCCAAATCCAAAAATTCAAAACCAAGAAAGTTCTGCATCACAGGATGAGAGGGTAAGAGAGAGAGAAGGGGGAAGAGAAATCTTTTCACAATATTCAACCTAGTAATTAATTCTATTTGCTCGGGAGATTCATTAATAATATAATAGGTCTGCATCATTCCTATCATCCACAGAAATGATGGTCTGAATATTTTTCTTGTAGGTATTTGCACTGGATCCAGAAGCTCAAATGTACTCTGTACTTCCCTTCCTGGTATGCCAGTAACTTAACGTTAGGATAGTAAAACAGCCAGAATATGAACAGCCACGACATACTATAATGCTTACAGAAACCTCTTCAACAGCAAAAAGGCAATCAGAAAAAGTCCTATTTGTTATGAAATAAGTAAGTTAAAGGGTCCAATGTTTCAGTATGGAAGATGAGATACACTTCATGAATGTCAAACATTCCAGAAGCAGTAACAATTCTTCAGTGACAGAACTGTTACAGGCCTTATTTTCATTGTGTTCTCTAGTAGAGTCCCTTAGTACTTACCAGCTGAGGCAGCAAGAACATCTTTACAAAGCTTCAGCCAAAAAGAGAGCTTTTCAACTGCCATTGAAGTAAGCATATGACTCAGAGTTTCTTTGATATCTTGGCACAATCTTTGATCCAATTCTTTGTCCAGTAAGCCCAGCAATGCCCCCTCCAGGCCTATTTCTCTGATGTTAATATCTACTAAGAACAAAGTCTGTGAGATGAATGCTATATATCATAACACTAATTGCCACAGAAACACCACTGAAGGTTGCACACAGACTAGCACGTAAACAAGTATCTAGTACTCAAATACTCTTGAAATAATAACGTACATTGCTTTAAGCCATGCTTAAGTAATCTGGGTTAAAAAAACACACTTGGAACTTTTACAGATAACACTACCAATAGGAAAAGAGTTACTCCAGGGAAATAAAATAATCCCACTCTGAATTTCACAGCACTACTATCACCATAGTATCTGAGCTCCTGAAAAACAATTGTCTTTGGCTATCTGATTCCTCGCACTGAAACATAAGGTAAATCTAAAATAATCTTTTAAATTGAAAACAGAAGTTGAAATTATTCTCCAGCACAGCTCAAAAAGACAAACACAGAAATATTTCTTCAAAAATCAGCATTTTTACAGAATGGCTATAATCCATCTTCTGAAAAATTTTAAATGAGCTTGAATTAAAATCCAAAGTGACATAATTTATTACCACCATACCTGTACAGAAGGGTATATAAGGATGACCTAGTGATCATTTTCAGACCTTTTACAAGGAAACAACGCTCAGGACATGAAAATTCTAGGGATCCTAGCTAATCATTACTTAGCTAATTCTCTGAAGAGGTCAACAGGAACTTTCTTCAGCAGGTTTTGCATACCTTCCCTCAATGACAGACTTTTAATTTGAGAGGAGATTTATATGGGAAAGTAGAACTAATTACGAAAATACACATAAGATGCAGGACTATGAAGCTATAGGTTTGGGTTTCTCTAGAACTGCATCTGCATTTTTCAGTTTAGTGACCTTTACTATCTACAATATATGAAAAGCAATAGTATGTTTGTAAAGTGTTAGTATTTTACCACTAAGAAAGGTTTGATGTTTCCAAAATCTGGTAATATATAGAAAACTGAAGTAGAAAATCTTTGGGGGTTAAAGACTTCAACAAGAACATTGATAGCAAAGTTTTCATACTCATAGCGGAGTGTGTTTAGAATTCATGATCACTTTGTCAAGTTCTTTGATCTCAAAACTCCAATACTTACCTGGAGTAAAATCTCTGCTCTCTTTAACTAGTGCAACAGCGTATTCTGATACTTCAGCAGCTTCTCTTTGTACAAGCTGACGTAAGCAAGCTACTACTGCACGTCTCAATAACAGGTATGAGCTACAGAGATTCACCTGAAACATGCAAAAAGAAACAATAAGATGGCTAACAAGTCTTTATAAGGTTGGTAATTCCTGAATTATTCCATGATTGCAGTTACGAAAATCTGTGAAGTCAGTAAAGCACGAAATTGATGCTAATTTTCTCAGTTTTTTTTTTTTTTTTTTTTTTAACTCCAAATAAAAAGATTTTGCAACTCCTATAATCAGTTTTAACATACCAGTGCTTTTAATATTTTCTCAGTAAATGTAATTTACAAGACTGGTTTTGGGCCCAATCCAATTCCCACTGGTATGGGTAGAAAGGCCCCATTAACTTGAATGACAGCTGAATTGTGGTCTCAATGAACAAGTCTATTCCTTGCCTACAGAGTACATATAAGGGACTTGAAAACTCAGTGCAAGAGAAATATACTCGAATCATCATCACAATTAGGGAAATACCAATGTAACCAGAAAGGTGAGACAGTCAACCAGGCTTTAGTAAATCTGAATTCCATGCATAAAATGAAGTTATAAGAAAGGACAAAGAACGCTGCTGCAATTTCTTTGCAAAAAAAATATTATACTGTCAGATTACATTGTACTGAGAAGGTGAGAGGAAGGGAGAGAGTTACTGGTAAACATATCACACCAAGACAAATCAGCTTTCCCGAGCAGTTTCCAGCAAAAACTTTATGGTGTCATCATATTTTAGCATCACCAAGACAGTGGGGTTTTTGTTTGTTTGTTTGTTTGTTTAAATACTGAAAAACATATGATAGATTCACCATCACAGGAACAAGCAAAACCCCTTAAAAATGGGGAAAAAAAATCAGCTCCACAAAACAAAAGCAAACAAACAAACAAAGAAACCCCCACCAAGCCCATTGCCTCAAGTTTCTTTGTCGGAGCATTTTGATTTGTAATTTGCTTGACTTCAGTTTTAAGAACATTTTGAAGGGGATCCCAAAGATAAATGAATGCATGGTCAGGCAGGACAGCTACACCAATATTTGTGAAAATTCTAATTTGAGTTTAAGTTACCATCAAAAAAGTTATCCATTGCAAGTAAGCAATTGTGTACCCTTTGGTGCACAAAGGAGCTGTCACCATCCTTTAACTAAAATAGACAGAGCTGAGTGTCTGCTGCAGGGAAACCTCGTGGTGAGGTCATGCTCCTCATTTGTCAGCAAGAGGTCAATGTATATTAATCAAAATAACTAATCTTTACCAGTTAGTCAACATAGTTAAAAATCACAAGAACACAAAGAATAAGTGATATAAAATTTCAGCTTTGTTATGTTAGTAAAACTAAGCAGCATCTTCTGAATTTTTGTACATGCACATGAACCTACGATACTCGGAATTATATTCAATGCACACAGAGATACACTCTCTACATAATTCTTCTAAAAGAAAAAGTAACCTGACTCAGTAAGTATTTCTGCAAGATACTTCAATTGAAACTTCACAAACAAAAAATGAGGCTTTTAATGCAACATTTATGCAAGCATGCCACACATTCTATTGCAAATTGGACGTGCATAAATTGCATGCTCATTTTTAAAAGGGAAAAAAAGAGGATCTGATTCAAGTTACTGGACGAGGCAAGATGCACATTTTTCATCTCTCTCATTTTCCCATGTTCTCAGTAGGGGACACAACTAAACAAGAGACACAAAAATGCAAGCACCACATAGAAACTTAAATGAACAAATAGTTCCCTTTCTGCACTGGAATTGTTAAGATCAAAATGATACCTAACTGAGCACATAAATGAAATGTGTGTGCCTTCTGCAGAAAGTTAGGAAGGGTCTGGTTAGGATGGCAATAAAATGTCACTTGACATGCTAAAAGAAATTACATTAAAATGGTTAAGAGGAAGAGATAAAACATGAAATAAAAAACAGCACTGCAAACTGCTAAAGTTCAGGATTAACAAGGCACGGGGACCTACCAACACAGAATTATCCAACAAGATCTCCTGCACAAAAACAAATGACAAACCAGTCAAGACAAAACCAAAAATATAAATATCACAGTGATACCAACCATACAAGGAGACCACTACATGTAAATTCAGTATATATTAAAGTTCAGAATGTTATCTCAAACATACCAGAAAATGTATTTGTTTAGTTTATCTCATATTTTATGAACAAAGTTAAATTGCAAGCCAGCTGCCGTTAAAATTAGTACTTAAAATAAATAGTACCAAGACAACATCATAGCATATTTATTGACATTGTATGTTTATTTTGTTGCAAAATGTCTTGAATATCTTGCAGCTGAAAACTGGAGTGTTCACTACATCATACGCTTCCACAGATCAACTCCCTAGAAGGCTGTGCTTATGGAATTTAACTTTAGAGCTAATGTTAGACACGACAGTAAGATATGATTTCTATTTTGCCGGAGCCAAAAATTTAACTGACAATATATGCACCTGTTGGATGCCAAGCCCAGTGCAAAAGATCCAGCTGACGAACAAGGAATACTTCAAGAAGCTAGAGAAGGGAAGGTAGATAAAGACGTGCACACGTACACAATAAAATAACTAACTAATGAAATAAATGAATAAAGAACCGAACTCGTGAAGCTGTTGCCTGAGTCATGTTTTGTTAGTGCTAGCATAATGGTCTAAATTCTGTGGGGACCTGAGCCCATGCCATCCTCTAGTGGGTGGAGGAGGTACTTTGCAGATGCAATTGTGTTAACGTGCCTAATGTTACATTTATAAATAATTATATAAAAAGAGAATGTCAATTTCAGAACTTAATAAGTAAGTTTGAAGACAGAAATTTTCTGCAAACCTTGGAGGATCAGGGCAGAGAGGAAAGTTCAAAGATTGCTTATCTGACAACAGATACTTTGCCTCTCTGTTTTTCTGCCTTAAGTAACAACTGCAGTGATGAATATCCACAATAGCTCATGTCCAACTTTTATACTTTACTTCTCCTTAAGACTTGAAAATGCCTTGCAAAGGTGGAGTGTCACACTTCGGTTACCACATATAAAAATTTAAACTCATGGACAATGACTTGCTGAGAGTCACCCTGCATACCCAAGTGCAGCTGAGGGCAGATCTCAGGGCCAACCAATGGCTTACTCTGCTTCCCCACCACGATGGTGAGTTAGAAGGTGGAGACTACAGAATCACACAATCACAGAATAGTCTAGGTTGGAAGAGACCTACAAGACTGTGGATGCATGGTGAATTTTGCAAATATGTCTGCTTGTGAAACTATCTTCTCACTGACTTGCAAAGCACACATTCAAATCATCTCTGTTTATGACACTCACAAGTGACATATTGACATGTCCTGAATATCAGCAACACCGGCCTTAGTTCTATAACAAGTTCTTTACCATGCACAAAGTTTAACCATGTAAGGCCATGACTTTGGTGGAGTCCTCTTCTGTGAAGCTCATTATAGTTTCTGAGGGTGAAGATATGTGTGTACAGATGCACAAACACATACACTAAAGCCATCAAGTATGCTTCTTAATTTAGAAATTATTATTTTAAAGTTTATAACGTACTTTATGAAATACTTGAGATAATTCCTAAAAATAATCAAACTTTATAATGTCATATAGACAAAGACTTCATCATAACAACATATTTATTCATATTAGACAGATCATACTGTACATGAAAGCAGACTGTAACTCCATGGACTTTCAAATGATCCCAAATACTAAACACGTCCTCTGTGCAGGAGAGTGACTCACTTGATTTGTTTCAACTATATCAGTGAAAGAAAAACTGTGTTTTGCCTAGAGAAGAGAAAGTTGTAGCTGATGCATGCTAGAAAAAAGAGCACTTCAGATGAGTTCCAGCTCTGCAACTAGTATATATATGCCTATGACTATATGAAGCTGAAAGAGCTTGTCCTTCAATTTTTCCTGGCTCCCACAAGCATCTTTGTAGACAAATGGAATGAAGATAAATGGAAGGTATCTAAACTTGATACAAAGCCAATATATGGTCAGAATTGATATACAAGCATTACCCAGGGGAAGATGTGAGTAAGAGCTGTGTTAAGATAGACAACACAGATTTAAAATAAACAAACACACATACACTTTGTTTTATTTTGTTCTCCTCTGATCTACAGGGAGACTAGACAGAGTTTGACTTAAGAAACAAACAAACAACAAAACCCTAGCCCCTAAAAGACACAAAGGCTAATAACTACCAGAAAATTATTGTTGTTCTTTATAGAAATAAGTGTCTAGGAGCTACTCAAAGACAGACATACTCTGGGAAAACAAACAAAAACCAGCAAGCAAAAGAACCCGCCTCTTGCTCTAATAGAGTTGAAAAAGTTTTTTTCTCAAGACCTCATTTTAGACTATTAGTTATGTAAGCATCATTAAGTTTTATACTGGCTACCAAGAAGTTAGTACTCTAAATCATTAGTACTAAAGACATTACAAAACAGATATTTACACAGTCATGAAAAAAAAAAAAAAAAAAAACACAATCCTCAATAGTTAGGAAGAAGAAACAAAAATCGGTGTATACTTTTTTTTTTTTTTTTCCAGTTTTATTCCTTTACCTAAATTTTATTCCTTTACCTAAATGCAACTGATGAAAAATTTTGGCCAGCTAAAATAGCTGGTAAAATGCAACACAGAACTGTAATGGATAGTACATTCTAACAGACATCTGGCCTGATTAAGAGCAGCAGAACACACTTTCAAGCAGTTCAGAAGGCCAAGACTTTTTTTTTTACAGTGTGCTCTCTTAGGGGAAGCAGAAACTGAGAAAATAACCAAAAACATGGAGAATACTTGACTAAAGGAACACCCCACCACCACACAATGATTACTTACACTGCTTAAAGAACCATCTGCATTTTTTTAAGCATTTCTGAACACGACATTTTAAAATATAACTAGTATTGTATTGATATAGACTAGTAAACATATACTCACACATAGGCAGCTTACAAGGCTAGACAAGTTGACATGACGGGGAGCAAACATGTGAAGCTGCTGAAGACAAGAGATGGCTTGAGCCTGAACAAGGCAGTCAGGATTATCTTGCATCACTGCACAGCCCAGGAGACAAGAAGTTCTCAAGGCTGAAACTGTCGCACTGCTGCCTATATTCAGAAGAAAAAATGTTAGCTTGTTAGTTCTTTGAAGACACCAACTTTTCTTTCAAAACAGAACTCATCTTTTCCCCAAGCTACCCGTAACTCTCATCCTCTTGAAGAATACTGTCTATATCTGTTATACTCTGATATCAACGAATCTTATTGCTCTGTGGAAATTTCAGTGTTCAGGTCAGTAAAACTAGATGCATCATTTTAGGTGGCTAAATTTTACATGCTTGCATCATAGCTAATATAGACTGGCACCAAACTTTTAAAGTTGTAATACTTCTTGTTTTCATGCTACGTGTAAGAATTATCAACCCAATGCAAGGCTTGGAGAACCATTTCAAACTAAGGAAAAGATATCAAAAAAAAACAACACTATTTTTGGAAAACCAGCAGCCATGCTATCTTGATTGCATAAACTCATGGTCCATGAAATGCTGCTGAATTGCAACAAGGAAAAAACTTAACAGATGTTTATTTGCTTAATCAATTTGAATTGCACATTCAATGTTTCATAATTTTGATGCTTAAACAACAACGACAAAAAAGGCTGGCAATATTGTATATTGCATACCTTGCAACTCAGGGCCCAGTGTGGTAATTAGTGCATTTAAACAGCGACCAAGGCTTTGGTGAACTTCAGTGTAGGTAGGAGGCACAGTCAACAACAACATGAGAATGAGAGATAAGGTGGGTTCCACATGCACATGATACAAGGGGCCAGCTAAATCTACTATCAGTGACAGAGAGTGTAGTGCCCATGCCTGTAAAATAAAAGAAGCAACCACGTTATGCATATATGACAGAATGAACATAACGTCTAAAAACTGACAGTGCAAAGAAACTCAGTTCGTGTGATAAAAAAAAAAGTTGTCCTTATAGGCTCCAAAGGGACAAATGAAGACGTTTTAGAAAGAACCTTTAAGAACCAGGTGCTTAATAAGCCATATTTTACGAGGAACTTTGTTCTGCAATTAAATAACTGTTTTTAAAAAATGTCGTTCTTCATTTTTAAAAAATGGCACATTAATTTAATGGTATTATTCCTTAAAACACATAGTTTGTAAAATGTCTTATAGACCGATGTGCAAGAACAACAGAATCAACAAAAATCTTACAATAAAGTGACTAAAACATGGTTTGTTTTTATTGTCTTGATTATTTTGCACCAATAGCCACATCTGTTTCATGCCAGCATACAGTGCTTCTCTAAGTAAAGATAATGTAGGTAAGGCTTAAAATAATTCTTTAATTGGGATTTAGATGATCGCATGCAATACACTCAATGTTTCTTAAAGCTATTTTAACAAATAGTTTTAGCCAGGAATAATTTTCAAAACATCTTGCTTTGTTCAAGAAACTATCTTGACCAAGTTCTATAGCATTCAAGCTACAAATCCATTATTTACTATGTATTTACTATGTAATCCTTCACAGAAAAATGCTGTGAAGCGTACATCATAGCAGAGACTAAAACTGACAAGAACAGAAAAACCAGGTGCCATCTCAAGGTCAAGATAGAGGTAAACATGAAATTAATCCTAAAACATCTGATTTTGTTTTTGAAGCCAGCATATTTTAGCCGTACGTACTCATTGATCATGAAAAAAGAACCTCTTGTATCTCATCATAGTTCTTGCTTGGAAGGTAGATTTTGAGCATGGGCTACAATTTTCATTGCTGCTCCAGCCATCACCAGTGAGTTATATCTAACAGATTGTGAAATGTTATTCTTAAAAGAAAATAACTTTTACTTTAAAATATAAATCAATTAATTTGTAATAGAATGTTTTTAGATAAATGTACCTGTACATCAGGAGAAGTACTGTCCTGAGATAAGGTATAAAGGATTCCAACACATGCATTCAGGTGCTGAGTAGAACCTATTCCTCCTAAGTACCTATACAGACATCCGAGAGCCAAAGAATGGCCTGTTCTTGATACCACATCTCTAGCAGATTTTAGCCTAGTAATTATAAGAAAAGAAAGCTGTTAATGTGATCACTAAGACTGATCTTATGCAATAAGCACATCTACCAATGGAAATTGTAATACATAATCAGCGAAGTGTTTTATTAGACATTGTTATATTGCAGATATTCTAAGTTTATCATCTATCAACTGAAAGAAGTAGCAAAAATATTTTTAGGTATACTTAAACAATGTCATTTGAACAGCAGCCCATCTAATTCATTTGTAAGTCTGTACGCTTACTTAGTTTTACTATTTAAGATGATTGTCTAAAAGCTATATGCAGAAACAAGGCAATGCTGTTTCCTGTTAATTTCTCAAGTGACATCAAATTTTAAAAGGCATAACAGATTTTGTGACTATTTTAATTATCATCATACTGGGGTCCAGGTGTATTTCAAGTGTTTTTAAAAACTCAACAAGTAATTTGTTGTACTTTTTTGAACTTACTTGTCAAAACTAACTTGTGCTAATCCAGCAGTGAAGGCACTGTCAGAAACCACCTGTGCCAACCTGGCCCAACACTCTGCAGCAGCACACCTTAAAAGGGGATTATTGCTTTCCAAGGCACCCATTACCAATGTAAGAGCAGACCTTTTAACTTCTTCTGGACCTAAACTTCCCTTGCAGTTGGCCAAGTGCTAAAAATAGACAGTAAATATATTAAACTTCATGGCAGTACAGTAATCAAATGTGTTTTTCCATCAGTCATGAAAAAATTTCAAGATCTGCAGAAGGAAATGGATTTTATTCCCCTCTCATCTGACGAGTTCCTTAATTTTTAATTGCTGTTTGAGAGTTAGAAGTCTAACTCTAGATAAGCAAGCATCGTATCACAACTTTATAATATCAACATTCTGATTTTAAAAAATAATGGGTAAATTGTAGAAGAACACAAACCAACAATCTAGCAAAAAATTCAGGAAACATCAAGAAGAAAAATAGTGACAACAAAATAATGACACAAAGGAAATCAAAAAATCCCAGTCAAAAAAAAAAAAAAAAGAGTATGAGCAAAAACTAAAGCAGTTGAATTGCATACTAAATATGCTAGAAATAATAATACGGTATAATGAGAGGTCTTGCCTATTATGAAAACATTTTGTCTTATTTTGAAGAAAATCTAAGAAGGAGAGAATGACAACTGCACATGAATAGAGGAAAACACATATAAAGCATCAGGGAAGCGCAAAAAACGGCTGATAGCAATGAGATGATTTTTACTCATTGTTATTTGTCTTCATCTCTACAGTATGAAATATGAAAAAAAAGTGATACAAACAGAAATGATGCTAACAGAATTTTTCCATCTGTTTCCTATTTGAATTACACTAGTATGGATTGTAATATACTATAGTGTACTAAAAAAGTTTTTTTTTTTTAATCAGCCTTTAACGTTAAAAAATAGAAAAATTTAACTGTGACTGTTTAGCACATCAGAAATATGACATTACAAATATTGCCACAGGAAACAGTAGGACTGATATTTACCTAGATGATTAATCAAAATTACTTCTACAAAGACACATTTGAACCAAAGGATGCCATATTTTAGTAACAAAATCGAGATTTTTGGCTGGGAAATTGAAAGGCAAACAATGGAGAGAAATAAAGATTTACCTTCAAGGAAGTAGAAAAGGCTGACACAACATTTAATTGTACTATTTGTTGCCGTGATCCTTTTGTTTGCTTTATGGAATTCAACAACTGTTCTAACACCTGGAGCCTTAAACAAAAACAGAAAAAAACTCACAGAATTAAGAAGTGAAGGAAAATCAATCTTTTTACTTTATAACACATATCAAAGCCTATATTGTATAGAGAAAGAGTTGGAACAAATATTTTAAGTCTCGAGCCTTTTCC
This sequence comes from Nettapus auritus, assembly GCA_011076525.1. Classification (NCBI taxonomy): domain Eukaryota; kingdom Metazoa; phylum Chordata; class Aves; order Anseriformes; family Anatidae; genus Nettapus; species Nettapus auritus. Next base: position 43,194,413 of record CM021769.1, read on the forward strand.
TTCAACTGGCATCCTATTACATGTTTTTAATATTCCCTATTACATGATCATACTCTAAGATCATTTTTACTTTTGTTCCCTTATAACTTATTTGTTTGCATATAATTGCTGATATTTAAGTAACATGAGACATACTAGTAAAAGGTACTGTATATCGGAATGATATATTTTGCCTTATAATTGAGAAAGTACGAGTCAAAAAAAAAAAATTCTAGTTATATGCAGCAAATAATTCAGGTATTGAGAAATGGGTGAAGAAAAACCAGCAACCTGACAGGAGGGGTAAAAAGCCCAGACAAACTGGAGGGAGGGGGAAAGTAGTTACTCATGAGAGAATGAAGATGGAATAAGAAAAACATAATATGAAGCACGGGGCAATGGGACTGGCAGGTATACATGTATAAAAACAACTGCCTTGGGATTACACTAAACTCCATACAGTGACAGACTAGCCAGTCTAAGAAGTGAAGACAAGACTCAGGACACATGCTGAACATTCATCCTTTACAGGAAATTATAAAACCATCTTCACCTACAGGGACTGTGATTTGACGATTAACTACAATTGGCTTTAAAAATACCAAGGTACATTTAATTAAAAAATAATTCATTTGCTCTGATGCTACATTCAAGAAGACTACCAACAGCATGAGGAATAAGCACCAGCATGCAAAAATGTTGATGAATTTCATGCCTCTGCAATTGGTATGCTTATCTGGCAATCAAAATGCCATGTGGGCAGTGGGAAGATATATATAAACACACAAAACCCAGGAGAATTATCTAATTCCTTTCAGCCTTCTTGTACCTTTACAGAACTGTATGAAGACACATATACTTGTTTCTCTCCATTCACTTTTTATGCAGAATGAGGCAGTGAAAGGGTTAAATTTTGCTGCGACTTCCCTTGTTTGTTTCAAAATATTTACTTATTAGGTATTGTACTATAATAATTGTGTATTGCTATTTTTTTCATTGTTCAGGCTTTGAAAACAAACATTTTTCTCGGTCAACAGAATTTATTATGACGACAGTAAACTCTTACTGGATGTGCCTCTGTATTGTGAGCAACTTTAAACAGAAAGTCTAACCATTTTCTAGTCTGAATAATGTTAATCACATAGTTGACAAAATCCACTTTCATAATTCACTCATTTTTTCAGAAATTTCTTCAGTATTCAATCTCAAGCACGCTGACCATCTTTTAGCATCTCTCAAATTCCCCAACACTTAAAATTACTACTTTACCTGTGAGTTTCTGCTATATGGGAAAAAATAACTCCAAAAAGACGAGTTGCTGCACTGACAACAGACAGTACAGGAGGTAGTGGTTTAGGTATTGAATCATGCTTTGCAACCTTCTCATATATTGAGTAAGGGTCATACTCCAGGCTGCCTCCAGCTACGCTGTTACCTAAAAGGAGCTGTAACGATAAAAGCAACCAAGTCATAACCAGTACTGACCTAAATAATTAGAACTGAATGAGAACACAGTGCCACCAGTATATTAGGCCAAGAGGTACCTGCTCTTCAATAAATCGGTGGTCAGTTTCTTGCAGTAAGGGACCAAGTAAAAGAAGATCATCTTCATGACAAAGAGGTGGAAGCAAGAATGTGGAGGCATCAATCTGGCTATCTGGTATAGTTAAGTCTGCAACCAACTCTTTCAGAACAGCACAGAAGCTTCCTTCAAATGAAAGAAAAAAATATTCAAAATTTTCAGTTAATTACTTGCCACGTGCAACTTTATGAGCAAGAACTTATTTATACTGAAATAGCAATATCCATCTCACATTTTTCTCAAGTTCTTCAATAGTTAACTAGAGAACACTCTCTTCTTGCTACAGAGGAAACAACAGATCACTACTTAAAGTAAACAAACTCTGCATACAGTGATCTAGAAGATGAAAATCAGAAACCTTTATCTTTACACAAGGCATAATGCCACTAGTTAGGTACACTTAAGAGTTAAAACAGAGGCAAAAAGGCAGTTACCAGGACAGATATATTTCTACCACAAATTTGCTGAAAAATAATGCTGTGGAATGTGTTACATAACCAGGCAGAAATACTTGGACTTGGCAAGCAGAAGCCATTTAAAACTTTCATAAGGTTGGTAACTAACCAAAAGCTACAGACTGTACTCCACTATTCCAGGAGTTCATATTCACGAAGTAGACCATGAAGAATTTACTCTGCATTACATTACGATAGTTTACACGAGTAATTAAGGCTTTCACATATTTTTGTGTCTAAAATTTCAGCCAAGATTATACATTATTATACTTTAAAAAAAACAACATCAGGCAATCAGACTACTTGAGATTTTTTAAAACCGTCCCCACACTGAAAGAACCTTTTCTTGTGCTAAACCATACATGCTGAGAAAGGCCTGGTGTATTTGATAAGTAGTATTGAAAACCACTACAGAATTGATCTTAAAAGTGTATACATATTGTTTATACAAGTGTTACATATGAGTTTTAAGATTGCAAAGTCAGGGTGTAACGAATTAGGAAATGTCATCACTGTAGGAGCCTTACGTCCACACATCCAGTCCATGGCATTTTCTTGTTACATGCTGACACGATTACCCTGTAGCACTCAAGTTGCTTATACTTGCTCAACACACAGAAGCTCCAAAAAGCGCAACACCACAGTTGCCACCACATCTCTCTCCTGCTTCTGATTAGCCTCTGACTAAAAAGCAAGTACATCATTTTTTTCCCCCAAAATGCTTAACTCAAATCTCAATTTTTAAATGGTAGCACTGTCAAATATACTCCAAGATGCAGATACTGCGTGTCAAAGGGACAGAAATTCAGCCTTAAAAAAAAAAAAAAAAAACTCCACCAAATTAAGAACAACCAGAAACTGCTCTTTCATGAGTTGTTATATATCACAATAGAATAAAGCAAAATTGAAAGATCTCTGTTCTATGAAAACAGTTTTCCAAATCAAATTTAATGGTGATAACTCAGCATTTTTAACCAAGTTATTCTAACAAAGTAAACATTTATTTTAGTTCCAGCCACTTAGCCATTCTCAACGTGCCAAGTAATATTATCCCAGCATAAAATGGATCCAAATTTTGAGCCAGAATGCTGTTCCAGCATTGTAACCATTCATCTCATCCTATTAGGGAAGAGAAATGAATGCTTGTATTCCATTTTATGGTTTAGACAGGAGAATATAACAAGCATGGAAAGCTAAAGAATGTAAAGAACCCTAATGAGTTGTATGATAAAAACCCATTGATTTCAGATCACAGAAAACAGAAGCAAATCTAATAAACAAATTTTAAACTACCTGTGCGAAATTCTCAAATTGAATGTTATAATTAAAAATTGTATATTAATTCACAAGAAAGCAATGTTTTAGTCTTAAAAATATAAGCACATTATCATCCAAAACTAACAACACATGAAAGTGATCTAGAATGTGAATCATTACCTTCGAAACCAAAACACCTTTTCCCAGCTTGACAAATGCTTATTTTCTAACTGCTACATTGCAATGTTTTAACCCTTTGCACGTATCCAAAGAAAGCAACTAAAACATTAAATGGCTTTCATTGATGTTCAAATTAACCTAGTACAGTCTCGTGTCTGTCAACTGTTAAAATAATATAAAAAAATCAGGTTCTGCTCTTGCACGCTCACAGTAAGCCTTCAAAATTCCACTGTTTGATCTTACTGGTGACTGGAAGCATCAACACAAAAACGTCACTGACGAGAAAAGAGAGCAGGAAAGGACCAAGCAGAACCTAAACAAGTCCTAGTATCATAGACCTCAGAAATCTGAAGGTTTGAGTTAAGAAACCGGCTTAGAGCTATGATTACAGCCTCTGTTTCCAAACATTTATTTTGCTGGATACTTTGTTTTGTTCCACTTTTTTTGTTTGTTTGTTTTTAGATCCACACTGTTTGCAAATAATTAGGCTTATAACTTAAGGTACATGAGGCCCTCCTCAACAAAAAGAAACACCTTGCAGGTTTGTAGCCTCTGGCTAGCTCCCTGGAGGTAAGAAAATGAAAATAAGAGAAATAAAACAGGAGAACGTTTCTCATTCAGTGCATCACTCTGAGCCATGCAAAACGTGCCAGGTTGTGCTACACTACTATTTTTCCTTGTGATAATAACTAACATTAGACATAGAAGAAAGCATCCAGAATTCCATAATCATATTGTTTTCCCAATAATTTATTTTTTAAAATCCTAGTATTTGCAGTTTCTCCTTGAAACTGTCGTAGTAGAAATACTATGGAAAGAAATGCATTTCTTATAATCTTTACCTTAAAAAGATTTTTAGCATTTCTAAATGACACTTACCTGATTAAAATACAATAGACCTTGAAAATAAGCTCTTGCAATGTATCTTTCCATTCTTTCCTCAGTCTCACACGGCTATATTACAAATGGGTGAACAACTCAGACACTGTATCTGTCAAACTAGTGTTTTGACTGTAAATGCTATTTACAAAGCTTTCAGCAGTGTGTGAACTTATTTATAACCAATCTTTTAAACTTTCTCTTTCTTTATTGGTTCTAGATTGCAACACCCTCTGCCAGGACGCCGCTTTCTCCTAGGACTCAGACTTTATGCATCAGATCGCAAAATAATAGTTTTCAATTGTTAGACTATGCACAAATCCCAAAGAAACCTAGAAACTGTCAAACCTGTCCAACCTCAAACACCTGCACTCCATAAAACTTTGTCCCTTGTAATAAAAGAAAAGAAAGAACTTGCTCGAAGGGATGGAAGTGACATTTCAAGCTTTTAAGCTTCAATTCACAAATGAATATTATACACAATGTATAGATATATGCTTGTTATATATATATAACTTCTTATAACAAGTTTTATATATATATATACACTTGTTATATATATAAGTGTTATATTCAGACCTGAGACATGACAATGACTAAGGCAGAGAAATCAATGATTTATCCTTATGAGAATCCATTTAGCAGTTACCACTAGATGGAGCAGATTATTTGAGTGAGCATTTCCTCCATGATACAGAGGGCACAACTAACTCAATGGCTGGCTGGCTCATATGGGCCCATGATAAACATGGGCCAGCCCCATATGGGCTGGGTCGTATTTATTTCAGTCTATACAGTATTGTGTGGCAAACTATTGACAATTTAAAAATGATAAAAATAATATTTTAGTTGATCTGATAGTAGCTGAAAATATGTTGAACAAAAATTTTAAAATAAGACCATGACATTTTAAACAGATATTTCTTTGTAAGAAAAGTACGTACCTTCATATGTCGTCTTTGGAGGCAATACTGCCAGTAATTCATAAAGTTTATGTCTGTAAACCGTTGATGATGTTTTCAAGGAATTTCCATATGACTTACATATTGAAGAAAGCCTTAAAATAAAAAAATCATATTAAGAGATTTTAAGGAGTTTAAGTATTATTGAACGCTGGTTTCCTTTGTACTAGACTACTGAATACTTCTAAAATCTATACATCTTGTAGGTACAGTTTTGATTTACACTAGCAATAGCAGAAGTCAAACAACTTATTTCACATCCTCTGGCAGAACCTCTTGGTGGTCCATTCCCAGTCATTCCTTTTATTTAATACTAGAGAAATAAATTAGGTTTTCTATTGCCTTTGGCTGTACCTATCTTTATTACTATTAACTTTTTTTTGTGCATATATGTTTGTTACAGTTTAGAGCTCAAACACATTAAATCATTACTTATTCTGAAATAGAGGCAAAAGTTAAAAAATTACAAAACTCTTTACAGCTTTGTTGTTAATCTAAATATAAAACACGACCATCTATAAAACTTTTTGTCCCAGGGTATTCTTGAACTTAGCTTTTTTATTATGTAAGAACGACCATAGATACACACAAATGTATATGTTCAATAAAAAAAGCAGAATAAGGGCATTAACTTAGCAAAAGCATACAACAATTTCTTCCCTTAGTTTCTTTATATAATACTTCAATACATCAGACATTATTATACCAGCTATTATTATGCCAGCTAAAGTCTTCTATACAGCTAAATCCTATATTCTAACTTCTGTTCTTTTGAAAAGAACGTTCTTAAGGAAGTGCACTAAATCAATTACAAGAAAATCGCTCTGTAGCTTTTCAGAATCAGAATCTCATTTAACAGTTTGATACACTTACTGTGTCAATAAATCAACAGCACTTGGGAGAGGAGGAAGAAGTCTCTGAACGACTTCATCCGTAAGAAGACCAGCACAGTGGGAAACAAAGCTTTTGATAGCTAAAAAAAGGAATTGGAGTTTAACTTAATTAAAGTGAGATATCTAGAAAAAAAAATCACATAATTACCTCACTTAAAATTTAAAAATGGAAGAAAGCATGGGAAAAAAATGCATTTTGACCAGTAAATTAAGAAAGTGATATAATCATAAAAGAAAAAATTACATTCACAGATGCATTGTTTCGGTGTCTCAGCTTGGACATTTGTACCTTGACTTCTAGTTGCATACATGAATGCAAGCATTTTTTTGCTATGAATCGAGTTATTGAATACAACTCAACTTCATGATAACTCTATGACAATTATAATAAAAGAAAAAAAAATGGGAAAAGAATGATGATCAGACTACCTACTGCTTATGTTGTTTTTACTTTAAATTTAGCTTAATTACTGTACTTTAAGAAGCAACTCACATGTACTTCAGTATTTTTCATTGTTTACAGAAAATAAAACTTGAATTAGTATTTCAAAAAGTATCCAGAAAATATACAGCATAAAAGACCTAATTCCAAAATAAACAAATGTTTAACAATTAATTGTTCAGGTTACTTCTAAAATGAAATTACTGTTGAATTCCACACATTCTGATAGATTTTAATAGAGAGAATGGTGATCAATATAGTGCAGCTCACATTTCTGCTATGCAAAGGACTCTTTAATACTCCAGATTATATGACTGCAACACGTTAAGTATTTGAAGAGCAGTGAAATAGTCTTTTTAACAACCCATATTCCCAATATTTCACAACAAAATGCTCTCACAAATGTTTGACTGATTCATCAACCCTATTTTGCTTACAGTAAGTCAGCTATTAGGTAACAGAACCATTATTTACCAAATACAGTAGACTGTATAAGCAACAGGAGATATCCTGGTTTGCATCTTCAGATGCTACTGTGATATGCATGTTAAACAACATCATCAACAAAAAAGAGAATCCTTCCTGATACCATCTACTGCTTGGAAATAACTGATTCGAAGAACAAGAGAAATCCTCTTCTGTAACATAGTTTTGTTCTGATTTTTTAATTTTATTTATTTTGCAATAATGAAATAACACGTATATAGATACACATAGGTAAATATATATATACATACACAGGTCTGTGATGTTGGAGAGTGAATACAACCTCTGCCACACAGTAAAAGAAATACATATGAAGTATCTTTGTTCTTTCAGATAGAAAACCAAGCCACCAACCCAACTATAAAGACATTACATCCCACTTACCACAGAGAGCACCAGCACGGCCTTCCAGTGTTACTTGCCACGTAAAACAATCTCCTCGCGTTTTTTCTGTTTCTAGGTCTTTTGGGGATGATGGAAAGACGCACTTCCACAGTAACAGCATTCGTGGCAGATGGTGCTGGACAACTGCAGGACCTGTAGGTATTGACAGCTTTCATACCAGTGTGAAGACTCAGAGAAAAACATTCTCTTTGGTTCTTTTTTCTATATTCACAAAATCATTACAGCTGCAAACAAATCTTTATGCTACTTTCCCAGCCTACTCACATATCATTGGTCAAATGTTTCCTTGGTATTCCATTTTCATACATGACTACATACCCACTGACAGATTTACTAGCAAGCCACCAAGTCAGCTACAGCCTCTGTGTTACTGAACGCAGACTCCAGGGATCACCAGCATAGAAGATACACAATGCAATAGCAACATTCAGAAAAAGCAAACATTTGTTATAAAGTAATGTAGTTTCAGGTAATATTAGCATATTTTCCCTAATACAAGAGAAAACTGGGAGCCATTGGGCTGAAATAATAGCTGAGAACTATTATATGAACGTATGTTAATATATGGAAAAAGCTGTCAAAACAAATTCTTCATTAGTAGTTTATTATTAGAATCAATAATCTGACCAGTAATAAGTATCAGAAAGTTCATTAATATTTCAAGTGTCTGACAAGAGGGAACAACGCTCATTCATTTTGTGCTGGGATAGATCTTGAAATAAATATATAAATAAATAATCACTGTAAATGTTCATAACCACATGGACATTTGGTTAGACTGATTTTGAAATTCTACTTTCCATATTTAATTAATAGTGGTCCCAACCAGTCAATGTTTTTTAGACTTTATTTCCAATGACCAAATAACAAGTTTTAAAGTAATGGCATTTTTATTTTAGAAAGTTTTCTAAATATTCACATTGTTATTTTAGAATTATTTTTCAGTGGTAAGTTAAATTAAACATCAGAAGAAATAAACTCAGAGACAGAACACTGAACAGGTTAATTTAGTTTAAATAAAATATACTAAGCCATTTACCTAATGTCATGAGGGCAGCTATCAACAGCCATCCAGCCTGGGTTCGCTGCACTGAAATGCGACTGTTCTGAGAAGCAGAACACAACAAATCTTCTGCTACAGTCATGATTACCTTCAAATTTGAAGAGAAAAACAGAGCATCAGCATCTTAGTAACTAATTGAAATGCTTTTTCAGTTGTATTTGCTATTTCATTGTCCCCAAATACAACGTCATCTTCCTCTCAGGCAACAGCAAAAAAATGAGGCTTATGAAGTAGCAATGACGGACTTCAGTACTAGTCTAGGATGGCTTCAACAGTTGCTGTGGAGTACCAGATAAGTTACTTAGCTTTGTCCCTTCTTTTACCAATAGTAAAAGGAGAGCTGGTTATTCTCTTTAATCCTTACCATATATATTCCTGCGAGTTCCGATACACTATTTATACCACTCTATAGAAAAAGGATACATGAGACCTACGAATTACAGATCAGAAGTAGTCATAAGAGGGGTAAAAGATCTTTTTATTCTTGTTCTAGAATAAATCCTACCATTCTCATTGACAGTTCAGAAATCAACAAAAAGTATGAATAAACAAGCAAGTTCAAGAGGTATGCTAAGGCATAATTCAATCCTGTCTGATCTCCACAATGTGCCTACTGATGTGCAAAGTGACAATCTTCACTTGGTACCAAAGCACAAACTACCTAGAATTTACAGGGAAGAACGCACAGGGTGTCCATGGACAACTGCCACAGGTGGATAAAACCTGTAAGAACATTCTGCAAATCGCTGGCTTCACATTGTGTTTCACATACAGATTTCTTAAGTGTTCAAAAGTATTTTTTTTTTTTTTATCATGTTATAACTGATTGCCAAAACAAATTGCTTGCAAATTACCGTTACAAATAAGTGACATTATCAACAATATCATGAAAAGCCTCAGTAAAGACAACATCCTTACAGAATTTCTTTGCACACTTCTAAACCCATGGAAGTTTGCACGAGAGTTAGCTTCATGAAAATCTGAAGTTTGTGAACTCAGAAAACTTCACTGAACATGAACAGACTGTAAAATACTTCGCCAAATTCCATAATACTATCAGTTGGTTGCAAATGAATAAATTTATTTTGATAGATTTTGAATTAAGGTTTAAAGTATTTGATTCTAAAATTTAAAAAGCACTTGGTATATTCTAAGTACCTGATAAACAAATATCCTAGACAGGATTTAATTGAATTATTTCTGACATTTTTTCTATCCATGTACTAGTAGAAGTGTTTTATTTTCAAAAGATTCTTTGAAGTACAAGCACTAGTATGGAATGTTACATATAAAACCACTACTTATTGTCTTGCTTTGAATAGGTTCCGCTTGCAACTCTAACCACTCTCTCAAAGGAAAAAGTATTAATATAAAACAGCTTCTGTCCAGGTCACTACTGTCTACACTTGATATTTCCTTTTCAGAACTGCTCTGTTTAACACTGCCCTCTTTCAGTTCCTCAGAAGAGGAGTTAGTTGGGAAACTGGCAGTGTTCCTAGGAAAGAATGGACAAGGGGTTTTGTCAACTCTTCTGTTCTCCCCCCTGCCAGCTTAGTACAGAATACAGTGTTTCTCCCACACTTTTCTTTGCCCTCCCATACCTCCTCCTGGCCCTATTTCATCTTATTCTATTACTCTAAAAGAAATCTTTGTGAAGAATTAAGTTTCTCAGTCAAATAGATATTTTAGCTCTGTTTAGGTGTGTAGTATTTGAATGGCCCTTTTCTATACAACCAGCCAAACAACAGTCATTTTGTTCTCTCCTCATGGTCTTAGAGCCAATCATCAGGAATAGTTTTTAAAAGCTAAGACCTTTTTTTTTACCCCCTAATAATATGAATTATTTCATTAGCAGTCGGTAAATTGAATGAGAACTGCACCTAGTAATGTCTGTTGAGGAGCAGAGTGGAACTGCTAGTGCTCAGTAACACCAAAAAGGTGGCCCCGAATCACTGGTAAGGGTGATTTTCACTAATACCCTAAAGCACTCCTTTCATTTTACAGAGGTGTAATAACATCATAACCCACAATCCTTTTGACAAGGTGCGCCTGTTCTGAAAATATCCTCTTCACAGTCAAAGGACATAAGGGTAGAAGTGAGAAGGTGAGTTTCTACATTTTGCAGAGAATTAGAATGTACTGCTGATCTTTGTGTTGCACCATATTTTTCCAGCTGTGAGCAACTCCATGGATGAAGTGCTCATTGAGATGGTAACAGCTTCTTCTTCTGACCTTCATTTCTCTATCAGGATATCCATAAAACTTCAAAGCACAGTATATCCTATCAGCACTAGCAGAGAGACTGGCACAAGTATCTTACACTATGTTAACACAAAAACATTATTTCTGTTATATTCTATTTATTACCATGAAAGTGTTTATCTGTTGGAATTGATTAAAAACTGTTGGACTTGACTAAGGATTTTCAGGATAACAATACGATTATTGTTACTGGTGTAAGCATTGACTAACCGTACACTGCAGTCACTGATGGCACTGAGAAATATTGCTTTGGCATAATCTGTCGTTGAATGAATTTCCTTTCAGGACGTTTATTTCTAACATCACAGCATGCATTAGATTTGTATGTATACTTTTTTATTCATTATTTTTATGAAAAGAAAAATCTCTTCATTTGGCAAAGCTTGATACATTTCAGCAGTTCTCCAGTCTAGCATTTTCTCACCATTAACACTGCTGTGAAGCTTGTGGGAAAGAGACAACATGTCAGCTTTCTGATTGAAGCCAAACTGGCCCAGCATTACAGAAGCTGTAATGTTGCTAGAAAGGATTTAATTTGAAATTCTCAAAAACTTAACTCTACTAAAAAAATGTTTTCTCTAAGTAAACCTTTCTTTAGGATGTTAAATTTAAGTCCTCACAGCTCCACGGAACTGACCTCTATCCCAAAACATATAGTAGTACATAAAAAACTTCCACATTAGAAAAAAAAAAATACAAGTCTGATTGGTTAATAAAGTCATTAATGATGTTTCCTAAAAAATTCAAAATCCTGACACGTTTGAGAACAGCACTTGCTTATCTGAAATCCCCTTCTCGAGGAAAGAAAATGTCACAACAGTATCCTTATCCTGTCTTTTATAGTCATGTGATAAAGAATACATGCAAATACTGCTGCAAAAGACATCAAATAGCTGTCTAGAAGTCAAGTATTCAGACCATACCTTCCCTTTTCCATGTGGGATTCCTAAAGGACAGTGTTTTACTGCACCCAACAAAGCAGCAACAGCAAAACTGTAGCCAGTTACTGCTTCCGGGGAAGATTTCAATGCACTCAGACGTTCAATGCAACGATCCAGGAGTAGGGACACATAAGAGGGCAATGCTACTGCAATACAGCGTAAACACCATGCTGCTGTTAGTCTAACTGAAATGCTGGGATGAAGGATGACAGAAATTACTGCTTCCATAACTCCTGAAAAATACAATGCATAAACACATTTAAGAAGTTGGCAAGCATGTGATCCCTAAGACGATGTTAACCAGCAAAAACGCATATGGGAAACTGGTGAACAAGCTAGTATCTCCTTTCCGTACTTTTATTTTAAAAGTACTATTGATTTTTATTATGAACTACTTGTCATCAAATTTAAATGCCACAATAGATTTAAAAAAAAAAAAAGTTACCCCAAATTAAAAGTAATAGGATGGGGGAAAAAAAAAATAAAAAAAAAAATACCCAAACCTAAAAGATCATGTTGCTGTTCACCAACATGAATAGAAAATATCTGTAGGTATTCTCAGGGAATCAGAAATCCAAGCGGTGGAAACGCATGTCCACACGAACCTACCCACAAAATAAAACAAATAAAACAAAACAACAACAACAAAAGTATTCTCAGTGCAGCTACAATAAAACAATAAAAGTAGATGAAGACACTCAGCTTGATCAAAATGATTCAGTTTAAATACAATCCTTAATTAAGTTAATTTTGATACTGATCTTTTTTCTTCCTTTTTAAATTTTAATTACTGTACTAGTACAGGCAGAAGATGATATAGATCTCTTAGGGCAATGCCTGAAGATTTCGTATGGCATGCAGTAAGTCGACTTCCCCTCTTTTTTTGTAGCTTAGTAGAAGAAAACAGAAAAGGACAGAATTAAGGAGGTCCCGTTGAGGAGACTGTATGCCAGAAGAAAAGTTGATATAGCCAATGCCACAAAAAGGATCCCGACAGATTGTTAAGAATTAACAGTCTAGCCATAAGCAATCAGAGAAGATCACAGTGAACAAGGGAATATATGCTGTATTCTGGTACATGAATAATTCAGGGCATGTACCTGTACTGGAATCCTGTAGTAATGGTGCTGCTGTAGTTCCTAAGCCATGGATGAGACTTCCAAGTTCCTGAAGTGCACACACAAAGACATGCTGACTTGCTGTTACATCTGCTGTCATAATTCGTGTCTCCAAGTTACTGTCACTCATCGTAGCATCTGATAACAACACAGGAAGAACCCCATGAAATTGCTACCATAAATGAAACAAAGAGAGAGGATAACAGAATTTGCTATGGTAATTTGTCTGTATTACTAATTGAGCTTCTATCATTAGCACTTTTATCACTGACCAAACTGGTTTTATAAAGGTTTACTTTCACTGAGGCAAATGCATTTCTATCACTCAAATGGGTAGTGTAACATATCTGTGAGGGCAGCGGGGTAGACAAAACGGAAATAAAAATTTGCTGATTTGAACGTGATTTGAAACAGCACACTATTCTCAGCCTTCCTGAAGATTACTTGAAAAGGTCACGTTTTGACAAGGAATGGATATAACCTGCCAGATTTTACTATATAGTATGAAAAAGTAACAGGAGCAAAAGATAGAAAGAGCACGAGTGAACAACGGAGGGGAGAAAGAGAGAGTAATAAGGGGAAAAATAGAGAGGGAAAAAATAAATGAAAAAAAAATGTTTTCTGGTGTTTTTTTTGTTTTTGTACGTTCATCTTCAGAGACATAAATGATTATGTCAGTTTAGACACTTAACATTTAGATATTTAAGTAGGATATAATATGCAACTGTATAGCATTATTTTCCTCTCCCCACCCCAAGGGGGATGATGGTGGGAGATCAGAAGTTTGGAAGCCTTAAGACCTTAACATGCAATATTTCTGTGTTTTTTGTTTGTTTGTTTGTTTCCCCAGGAGAAGTGCTTATTTTGTCATACCAAACCATCAGTAGCGTCACCTGTACTGAACAGCAAAGCAAAATCTGGCTAGACATATAGGAACAGCCAATTTAATTTATTTTACAATACATTTATTACTGCATGTATTTGTTATATTATTATATTCATGACTGGTTAAAGTGATTTTGCCAGAGAAAAAGTATTTTTTTTTTTTAATGTTTACACACATGCACAGACACACACAAGCCAATAACCAGCCCAAGTTAAAAACAAAGTACACCATCAAAAGCTCTCCACATTATCATGGTAATAAACCAGTGCTACATAGTCTGTTTCTGCTGTTTCTGGATTAGGAAACTGGACAATCACTTAAAAAAAAAAAAAAAAAAAGAAAGAAAAACAGAAGCCCCAAATGGATAATCTTGTTAGACCCATACCCATAACTTTCTTCAGTTTCCAGATGGCCTGACAAATCTCCTTGGCAGCTGCAATTTGAGCTTTTTCGCCAAGAAGGCCTCCTACTGTAGCTCGAAGGATAAACGAAACGCAGCGGCGACAGCCGATAGCATCCATCTGACTCTGAATAGCCTTAGGGTGAGACTGAGAAACAAGATCTAGAATATGGGAAAGGAAGGCAGAGAAGTTCCTTTCAAGCCATTGTCCTCCTAATGTAGAGGCAAATACCACATATGCCTGCAAAAGATTTGAAAAGAAGCCATATTTTAGACCATAGTCACCTGGAAAACTTCTGTCAGCTAACCCACATACACCATCATTTTTATCTCTGCACATTGACAGAAGTATAATGTCACTGAACTGAGATTACTTACACATGTCCATAAATCATGCATGTTCTCACCTGCATGTAGCTACACATTTTTTTATCTGTTTATATAATTTAAATTACTCTTAAAACTGTTCTAGCAATATTGCAGCTTAGTTTGACTGTATGTTAATTCACAGTGCTTGCCCATTTTATTTCATTCCAGGGTGTGAGAAATGGCAGTTTACTCTACACAGGCACTTGTTATGTAAAACATTGTGTTTGGTCTCACTGAACAACAGCTTCCAGCTATTTAACATTCTGCACATGGAACTCAAATTTAATGTATGAATGCATTTTAAAAACTACTATGTTACAATACTATAACCCATAACCCTGAGAGAATTTTGTTATTAGAGACTTGGAATTAGGGACTATTTGCAGCCCCCAAGCACTGCTCTTCATCTCAATGAACTTTAATTGTTTGCCTTGCAATGAAGGTACCATAGAAAGACTATGGATGTCACAACAAAGAGAAAGAATGCAGAGTCACTTTACAAATCTAATCACCAAAAGACCATTTATTTTGCCACATAATACACTCCCTTACAATTCCCTGCCATGTGCGTGTTGGAATTTTTTAATGAATTGATGTGCTACCACCAAGAAAAGTGAATACCATAAAATGAGAATATGCAAATGAACATACAGAAGTCCTTATAACACAGTTGACAAATACTACTCGTATCAACGAACTTCTGTGTTTACCTCATACACACTTCGTCTCATGCCTAACGCTAACAGCTAAATTATTCACATAAAAGAAAGTGAAGTACTATAGAGGAAGAAACTGTACTAGACAATCCTGTTAACGTCTGATAGCTCTTGACAAATACTACTTAGACTTAATAATGTACCAGTACATTACCCCTGTTTTACAGATTTGAAAACTGAGGAATTTAACACGATAGAGTTGTGAAGAGCCATACTGCCATGGCTACATCTTGAACTACATCTTGAACCTGGCTGTATCTTGAACAATATAAACTCTTCTTCCATATGTAAGAAGTCATCTTCAGTATTTTTTTTATTTTTATGATTTATAACAAGCTGTAATTCACATAATTAATACATTTTATAAATGCAAGCATTTTCTACTTACAGGCATCGGTATACATACAACTTTTCAAGTTTTTATTATAGAAACATCACACTGATCTAACTGTGATGGTAAAGTCAGAGTGTAGCACCAATACTATTGTATTAACAGAAGTGCATGAAAAAAGAAGAGAATATTTTTTCAAAACAAAACAAAAAAAAAACCACCACACCACTACAAGTAGTCAAAACACTGAAATGAAACATCTATTCCTGGAAAACTAATAAACCACAGTGTATGCAGAATACCTGAGGAGTCTGGCATGCATTTTCTAGGCAAATAGTTGATAATGCATTATTTTTTTCCCCAGCATTTCTGTCATTCTGCCAAAAGCTAACGTTCCCACCCAGCACAAGCTGAACATCAAGGATGATTTGCAAGCACCTTCTAGCTGCTTCAGTGTGAAGTCTGGCAACTTATATCAGTAATTCAAGCTAATCTACAGATTATTTTTGCACTGAAAAAGTAGAAATGGAATTAAAAATCCCCTTACTAGCAAAGGGGACATATCATATGCCTGTGGGGACTGTAACATTAAAACAATCACTACTGTTTGATATGTAAATGTTCAGCATGACCTTTAGTTTTGATTCACAGGTTTAACATCTGAAT
This sequence comes from Nettapus auritus, assembly GCA_011076525.1. NCBI lineage: Eukaryota > Metazoa > Chordata > Aves > Anseriformes > Anatidae > Nettapus > Nettapus auritus. The sequence goes on from CM021769.1 coordinate 43,210,685, forward strand.
ATCTAGGTTTTCACATATATATGCTGTTTAAGCATACATTTACTGCAAAAGGCCAAGCAGATTTTATCTGAAAAAATAAAAATAAAAAAATAGTAATAATTACATTGTTTTTACCAGCACGCGCTGGTAAAGACTTCAGCCTTTCTCAGTTAATAAGATTTTATCCCTGGAACACAACAAACCAATCAGCAGATACTTGCTTTTTGCCACTACATTCTGCTTCCCCTATTTTTCAAGCACTTATTATTCAAAGCAAACACGTTATTTTCAGAATGGGACTAAGAATGTTTGCATAGAGAAGGAAATAATTCCAAGCTGAAATAACTTGGAATTCTCTTAACTTCCTCCTCTAATTTTTAGGTATAAGGTCTAACATTTTAGATCTAAAAAATATTTTAAGTACCTATTTAAATCACTTAATTGAAATTTTTATCACTTGAAGATTTCACTAGTGTAACATACTTTGTTTTGAAAATTTCAAACTATTAGATAAACAATAAGCAACAGCAGATTTTTTTTTCCTTTCAGACATAACTGAAGATGTAAATCCTTATTTTAGATTACATATATTTTGTCACAGAAGCAAACAGAATGAAATAAGAAATATATGAAAGTGAAACAATTGTTATAGGAATATTCGGCAATCTCATAACATTATAAATAATGTAATACAAACCTGTGTGATTCCAACTCTAACATCTCTGCTGACTGAGCTGGTCCCTTTCAGCATATCACCACTGGCTCGTAGGAAGCCACTACTTCCGCGCAGAAATCCAGTTCCTAAAAGCTCCAGCACTTCTTCCAAAGAGATCCTACGGAAGTTATGCTTGGTGGATGCTAAAAGAGAGACGTAAATGTTTAGAGGAACAGTTCTGTTTTTTTTGTTTGTTTGTTTTTTGTTTTAATATATATTTCAGAAGGAAAACTTCAGCTCCAATCATTTTAGGAAAAAAAGGCACCAATTTCCACAACCAAAACCAAATACTATTGAAACACAATACATACATATATCATTATATATATATATATACACACACACACGCGCGCGCGCACATGTACCTCCCTCAGTATCTACCATCAGATCTAAGCCTCCTCTGTCTGCATGGCTTATTCCTTCCACCTAAGCTTCATGAAAACTCTAACTTTTGGACACCTCACTACTGAAGATGGCTTTCAATTCCAGACCTCAGACAGGGCAGATTACCTTTCTGCTGTGCTTAGCAGATATGGACATAGCAACTGGTTCTTTTAGAAACAAAAACCTTCTCACCTTTGTATAAAATAAACTCTCCAAAATAATGAGAATAATGGAGTATTTTTACAGTCTTATAGAAGAATATTTATCTCTATTTCCTATTGTGTTATTTTCTGAAAGTTTGTATAAAACCTATGCTGAGACTTGTGCATGCGAACTTCACACAATTACTGCACAGTACGTAAACTAAATTTTTCACTACATTTTTCATTCTTTTCCAAGTATTTTGATAAGAAAAGGAATGAGAGGATTTAAGGTAATAATATATAAAAAAACAACAAAAATGCCCAGCACCATTAGGTTATCGGATACAACAGCAAAAGTTTAAGCACTTCCTCATGTCTTGCTCCCTACCCTTCTCTCCCAGCTCATTCTAGCTCCAGGCCAGCTTCTACCTCACTTAACTCTAACTTGTTTTAACCTAGTGCTTCCATACTAAAAATAACCAATTAAACAGTTGGACGAGCTGCTTGTATTTCTGAAGTGCTACGTTAGCGTTATGTAACTACATCGCTTACAAAGAGTACAGAAAAAGAGTCTATATAGAGGTCGGAGATTTTTTCTTTTCCATTTCTAATGGAAAATTACAAGAGATAATCATTCTCTGTAATACGATAATTATCTCGAAAAAGATTTTTAGAAAAATACCTTAGAAATCAAGACTTTAGAGTCTCCAAAGTCAGTACACAGCCATTAAGCCCCAAATAGGGCTTAAAGACATAATTTTGTCATTTGGTGCTTATTGCATTGATGCCTTTAAAAGCAGAATCACACTTCCACTAACTCTGCATCATGTTATATTTCACTTAGATTACAGTTTGGTATTTAGTTTGGGGCTCCTAAGATTAGACTAAAAACTTCCAGTTTGAATGACAGAAAGGTTTGAGATGTTTTAAATCTGTGCCAGGAATCTTCAGTTTGTCAGCAAACACTGTTACATGCTCTATTAACGGAACTGCATGCTCATTCCTGCTTCAGATCATGTTTGTAGTACTATGCAATCCAGTTACAGTATTGACGGTTTTGGAAAAACAGCTTGAAAAAGATATCCTCAACTGCTCAGTTTGACAGGCAGATACTCCCTCACATCTTAGTGATTTTTACATGGCTAAAATTATTCTTTCCTTTAAATTCCTGAGGCTGCTGAGTTCTCCACATACAATAATAATCTTGTAGCAGAGGAAACTAGTTTTACCAAATATTTTTCCCTGTTGACTACTTCATGAACTGCTGGTGAGCGTGTGTATATATATACACACACACACACACACACACACACACACGAGGTAACAAAACTAAAAGCATAGCACTACATGAGAGAAAACGTTACAAAAAAAAAAAAAAAGACCAAAGCACAAATATGAAGAGCCAGATGAAGTTTACATTATGATTTTACTTTAGGTTTCAGAACTTCAGTTTCTGACCATTTATTTATTTATTTATTCATTTTTACAGATGAGGAATCAGCAAACAAAGTACATACTTCACCTGGTGTCTGCTTGGATGTTAAAGCTCTAGCCAAAATAGTGCCTAAAAGTTTTGAAACTGCTAACCGTACATCGTAACTGGAACCTTCAAAGGATTTAAAACACAAGGTCACAACACTATCCAGGTCTGTACTCCACATAAATACTGCTTCATTCTGAAGTTCAAGAAGACACTAGACAAAAAAAGGGAAGTAAAAATGCTTAACGTCAACATTTTGATGTGGAAAAGCACTCGGTACAGATTTTAGCTTGCAACATAAGAAAACAGTTCTCCCTTACAAAATAAGCATGTTACTTCACAGTAAAAAATACTTGATTATTTTTTTTTCCCTGCCAAGACAATGTAATAGAAACATACACATGCAAACAAAGTATTTACTACTGTGTTTGTCAACTATTAAAACAGAATTTTATTTAGGGAGCATACTAAATAGAGTTATTAATGCACTTTACCTTTGCAGCAGCACAGCGGACTGCCATAGATCTATCTGTCAAACATGATCGGGCAGCTTTGTAAATATCTCTATGACAGGGGATAGCAGCAGCTCCTAAACCCTTCAATATATTTTGTAAACTAAGCATGATTTCATAACGACCTTGAGACTGAAAAATTAAAAAGAAGTGTTAGAGTTCTGTAATCCTATGCTTCTTGGAAATTAAATAAAAGGCTCATCACTGATACAGGTAAACAATGGTCTGAGTCCTTTTTATTTATTTATTTATTTATTTATTACTGTTAGAGATCTGTTTAGGCTGAACTGAGTTAAAGAGAAAACTTGTTCTATAGAACTAACTAAGTGAAGATAAAAATTCTGCATTCTGTGGAAAAATACAGGCAGTTTAATACTTGAAATATGAAGTACAAGCTGGATCAAAAACATTCTCATTAGTAAAGGCAATTAAATTTTCTAGATTATCAAGTCCTTTCACGAAAGCAGAATGAGAATAACTACACTATCCTTTTATGGTCATAATCCATTAGTAACTCTTCAGAATTTAGACTTTCATTTTTAACCTATAACTTTCAACATTTTTTTCCATTTCATACATTGGTTATCATGCAATTTCTCCTATTCATTGGTCCATCTACCAACAGCGAACATCCTATTATTTTTCCAATCATTTTTTAAACATGCTGTTCCAATACCTCTGCATTCTTCATTGCTTTAAGCACATTCCCAACGGTGTCAGTAAAACTGTTTCCCAAAATTCTTCCCAATTTTTTGTATAAATAGCCCAAGCATACCACCGCAGCACTAAAACAAAAGCAAATCCAAGAACGCGTGAAAATGGATGCAACAACAGATGAACGGGATTAAGACGACTAACGTAATCAATGGGCAAATAACAAAATAACTAAACACAATGTTCCAAAGGTGTAAGCAGGTTATCAAAAGGAAAAAAAAAAAAAAAAAAAAAAAAATGGGATCGTGGAGGGGTTTAAAAAAACGAAAAAAAAAAAAAAAAAAAAAAAAAAAAAAAGTGGTCTGAGTGGGGCACACACACTCCACAAGAACTGAGAATACAGGGGCTGGGAAGATAACTTGAATAACAAACCTCCAATAAATTTTACAATTGGAATACATTTTTCATATCCACCTTTAAGCCTTACAAAAGAATTTTTAACAAATAATGCCCTGCATCCTGCAGCCTATGTCACTGTGCTACAACAGATGCTGACAGAAGTACACAGGGATTGGTTTATTTGCAACACGATGATCAGGAGTAGACTGCAAATGGTCTAATACTTAAAATTCTGGCATGTAGGTATAACAACACGTAATGAGGAACTAGAAGTCTAAACTCATGTTCTTTTCACTATACACAGATGCTGAACTTAGTTTCCAGGTGAAATACCTGACAACTGGAGTCTGTGTGCTCATAGGACTTTCCTTTAGCAAAAGCAAAAAGTGCTACATTTTGAAAAATAAAAAGGAAATAAAAAGAGTTGCTTAATTAAAGAATGCTTTTCTTTAAATGATTAAGGCACACAGTTTGGTTTTGTATTGATGTATCTATAACTAAACAAATTTATTTGATGAATACAAGGAAAAAATAAATGGTATCTTTACTCAGCTTTCTGCTCTTTGGTCAGACTTACTTAATATGCAGTGACAATGCCCAGCATCACCTTCAGGAAAACCGTATTTTCCTGACGCCCCAATTGAATTCGAGTGTTACATAAGCAGTTTTAAAATCCCATACTGAACACATTCTTAATTAGAAAAATGAATTTAATATTAACTGTAACTCCTTAAAATGACAAAACATAGTAAGAACAATAAAAGTGATGATCTTTACCTCCTATCAACCAAAAATTCTATTTTCATTAAAGCAACACTTTTCGTTATTACTTTTATCCAACACACCAATGGTTTGCATTAATTTTGTTCACGACATGGTTGGGTATAATATTACAACTGCAACATCTCACTACTACCTTGAGAACGTGATGGTGACAGATATCCTCTTTAAGTAGTTTTAAGACTAACCAATAAACATTTCAAACTGTAAGCCAAGGAAGGAATATTTAATAAACACAGACAAAAAGAAATATCCCCAGGACTACCTTACTACATCACGGAATGACTTGGAAACACTCTCACGTGGTTGGTAGTACCACCATTTGCTTAGGCGTAATATGAAAGTATCCATCAGTGTTAAACAGTAATTTTTAGCAATAACTTGGCACTATTTGTTGACAAGTAACATCTAGTCACCTGAAGATGAGAATCGACCTATTTCTGTACATCAATATTTAACTTGCTATAAAAGCTGGAAGCATTTATAAGAGCTTTAGAAAGTTCTTCTGACCGCCTTCTAGAATCGTAACTCTAGCTGTCTCTTTTTTTTTTTTTTTTTTTTTTTTCAAATGTTTCTTCCCTAAGCCCATACCATGTTAACCATTGAATCACTGTATCTGCAAAATTGCAGTAGAATCATTGTATCTGCCAGAAATTTCCAAGGAAGCCTTATCTGCAGGGAAAGGAAGTTTCCAAGGAAGCTTCAAGTCTTTCAGGGAAAATAATCTCTGTCTCTGATTTTTCTTTTCTGGTAGCACACTTCCCTCCACTTTTAAATGACTTTTAAGATGAAGTATACTTGCTTTCTCTCAAATTTTACCTTAACAATTGTACCACCAACACCAAAACCTAAGATACTTGAAAGCAGCAAAATAGCAACAACTATGAAAGTTTTCTGACCAGCCAAATGCTTTTAAAATGCTCATGATCTAATGACAACCCTAGTGGATATTTTTTAAACTTTGTAATTTAAAGTAAAATAGCAAGCTGTAGTCACATTACATGACCTATTTGCCTGACCTGATACAGAATTTACATCATGTTCCACTTTAGATGAGCACCACATTCTTTTAAACATGCTTACCTAAAACATTTCCATCTTCCAACCATACCAAAGAAGAAAAACGGTAAATTATTTGATTAAGGGGAAAAAAAAAAAAAAAAAAAAAAAAAACACACAACACAAACACACACTAGAAAATCCACTTAAAGGAATCTTCAGGCGAATCAACATACGCTAACAAAGATTGCTACCAGACAACGTGAGAATGTATGCTAATTGACAAGGACAGATGGCAAGCAAAGACACAACTTTAATCAAGATTAAAAAACAAATAAAAATAAAATAAATTAATAAAAAGCCTTCCCTCTCTGAACTCCAAGTAGTGCCTTTAGTTACAGCACAAGATAAAAGTTTTTATTCAATAAAGAGTTCTGCAGTTCCAATTATTTTTCTGTAGCCTTTTGTATCACTGCTAGGACTATAAGAAACCTCTTTTTCACACTCATTTTGAAGTAAGTCATGTTTTACTGGTGTTTGTTTTCCTTCACATTCACTCTCCTCACCAATGCTTTCATGCCCATCAGGATTCTGAACATTGCCTCTTCTCTCTTTCTCTCCCAGCTATTTTTCTGCCTTCTGACTCTGGTTCTCCCTTATTTCTGTCTTCGTCATTTCTGTCTTGCTGCCACCTTTATCTTTAATTTTCTTGACTACAATTAAAGATATACAATGTTTCACACATGATATTCATAGTATTTCTGTACCTTACGGTTTGCTTTCACATCGTACAAGAGCAGTTCATGTTGGCTCAACTTTAGACATTTAGAAAAAAATGGAATGTTTGCAAATAACTAACTACATCCAATTTAACTTTGACTAAGGTATTTGCTCAATAACTGTATTTTGTACCTGGAGTTGTATTCATCTGTTTTATTGCTCTTCTCAGCCTTCTTCTTGTTTTTAGAACACCTGCCCACTCATACTCTCTTATCCATTGCTGCTATTCTCTCTGGCCTGATTTTCAATTGTCTAGATGGAGATCACCAACTGTCTTCTATCCTTTTTGTTCCTGCTGCACATATACAACATTTAATACTACCACACTCTTTCTTTCATTATCTATCCTGTGGCAGTGAACTCAGATTTATCATGTCAGGTAAATTCTTTTATTTTACTAATGTTAAAATAAGCTACATATTAAAAGCTTTCTCCATCTCTTTTGTAAAAAGCAGTGTTTGTCTGACTTGCTGTAGAGCACGGTTTCTTCCATATAGCAAAATGTATTGCAAGCTGTCTGTCTCCTCACCTAACAAAAACATAAAGCATCCTTAGTTTACCTTATTACCTTAAAGCATGCTATGGTCATTTATAGTTTTAAATAACAGCATATGTATACAGATTTAGCATGCCTACATTCCTAAATAAATTAATTCAGCTTAGCTTTCAAATCACTCAAGATGTTTCCTTCCAGTGGATCCAGTAAATACTAAACATCTTGGTAAGTCCAGTTTTGCTCTAATGTATTCAGTCTATGCTGTCTCCTATCAGCCACCAAATTACCATTTTGTTCAATGCTTCAAAAGTAATGTGATTTTAATGAGTTTTGATGTGATTGATTTTTACACTGTATTTATGCAAATCATGAAAAGAAACATTTAAATAAGGATGAAAAATATATTATTATATTTTATTATATATATTATATATATTTTTCATTGAACTCTTATGAGTTCATGAACTCACAGGTGATTTATGTTGTAAAGTACTGACCTGAGTTTATTCATAACATGCAGTTGCACTTATCCAAAACTTCCCAGTGAAGACACATAAAGGGATAAGTAAAATGATACACAAATACTTCACCATTCCCAACTCTGCCCTGAAGACAGTGTATATTAAATGACCAATATAAAATTATTACAATGCCTAGATGGAAGGAAGTAATTTGAATTTGCTTTCAGGTTTCAAATGAACTCAGTTCTTCTTTGTAGTACTCAGCCTCAAAAGTTCAGAGGCTTTTAGAGGGAAAAAAAAAAATAGAACTGGGCACACACCCACAGTATGATTTTTAATCAGGGAGCCTCCCAAATTCTGTGTGTCATATGGTAAAATGATTGTAGTGACCAACTGGAAGAAATGAGGGAACAACAACTCCCCTACATTCATCTCTCATCATGTACATCTGTCTCTGTTGTTATTGTTCGGGGTTAAAAGAAAAATACTTACAGTTTTGTAGGCAGATAACTTGGTGAATCATCTTTACTCCGAATGAGTTCATTGCATTTTTCAATTGTTTGGTAAACAGAAAAAGTGTCTCCAGTGCTATAAAGTACAGATAAATTCTTGGCAACTAGTCGCCTAGTAGGAGGTCCTGGTGCATTGTTTAATAAAGAAGTCAATTGTTCAACCAGCTTCTTCTGGTTTTCCCTAATATCAGCCTGGAAATAAAATCAGTAACCAGTAAACTTTCAGTTAAATTTAAAGGTTAATAGGTTAGTTAATACCAATTCTTTTCACTTTTCCATTATTACTATTCTGATACTATGACATTCTTGGTTAAAAATGAACATTTCTTTGCACCTTTCTACGTAAAGAAAAGCCATCTCAAAAATGTGAATATTTTTCAAAACACGGTTTTCTAGTAGCATTTCAAGGGCATTTTCCCTATGGCAATTGGAATTATTGCTAAGTCTTGCTAAAATAAAATTGTCATCTTTTGCTTCTCTTATGTTTTCTTTTAACAGAAGACAACACAAGGTAAATATTCAAGGTAATTAAAGTAATGAAGAACTTTACCAGAGTTTCAAGAAGCATTTTTAAATTGAAGTGACATCTAACTCTTAAATAACATTATCTAGATTGTTTTACTCTTAAATACTCACTTACCCTACTTAATATACACAAAACAATGAAACAAACAATTTAAGAGCTGGCTCAACCTCCTATGATTTGATTAGGTAAAGAAAAACAAAGGGAAAGATGTTAGATTCCTACTTGCTAGAGAGGTATCAAATAGTTGTGCCACTGTAGATGGAAGTATGACTGTTCTTATTCATCACAGTGTTGCAAAATCTTGCACTAATAACCCAAGATTTTTGTTTGTTGGTGCTTTTTGTTTTGTTTTAAAAAGAACACTTATTTCCCAAATTTATTTTCGTTGCACAAATCTCTCTCACTTGAAGGCTAGAGGAAGCTGCCACTATCAGTGAATGTACTTTCATTATGTGTAAGTAAAAGACGTGAAGCAAAGGGAATAGAATACTGCTGTTTGTTTTTAAAGAAAATAAGACAGAAAAATAGCTCTATAACACGCTCTTCTTCTCAGGTGTCATTATACTTACTCTGCTTGTCACAGGTAAAAGTTTTTCCAAAAACCGTAACCATTCAAAAATGAACTCCAATTTTTGATATTCACCAAGCTGGTTATACTCTTCTTCATTGAGTAGTAAACTGTGAGCTAACTCCATTCCTTGAAATTTTCCTCAAATCTCTTCTCAAAAACCACAAAATAAAAGCAAAACAATAAACTGCCAGAACTGGTTTAATCAGTCAAGTTTTCTTCCCCATTAATATCTGATGATTGAGTCAGAAGTTTGGACACCTAAACAGAAAAAGAAAAATGTTTCTAGATATCAGCAACTATATAATCAATAATTTATTTTTGAAAGGAAAAGTTAATATTTCAAAGAACATTACAGTAGTTTTGCTTAGACGGCTTTAGTAATATTTAATGTTTTGGGATATAGGCTAAATACAGTACCAATGTAATTGCAGAATCATAGGACAGCTTGGGTTGGAAGGGACCTTAAAGATCATCTAATTCCAACGCCCCTGACATAGGCAGGAACACCACCCACTAGATTAGGTTGCCCAGGGCCTCACCTAACTTGGCCTTGAACACCTCCAGGAATGAGGCATCCACAACCTCTCCGGGCAGCCTGTTCAAGTGCCTCACCACCCTTTGGGTGAAGAATTTCCTCCTAACCTCTAATCTAAATCTCCCCTGTCTTAATTTAAAACCATTCTCCCTTGTCCTGTCCTTATCTGGCTGACCAAAAAGTCCTTCTCCATCTTTTTTTATAAGCCCCCTTAAAGTACTGAAAAGCTACAATAAGTTCACCCTGGAGCCTTCACTTCTGAGACTGAATATCCCCAGCTTTCTCAGTCTTTATCCATATTAGAGGTGCTCCAGCCCTCTGACCATCTTTGTGGCCCTCCCTCTGGACCTGCTCTAACAGCCCAATGTCCTTCTTGTCCTGGGGCCCCAGACCTGGACGTAGCACTCAAAGTGGGACCTCACAAGGGCAGAGCAGAGGGGGACAATCACCTCTCTTGACCTGCTGACCACCCCTCTGTTGATGCAGCCCAGGATGCAGTTGGCTTACTGGGCCGCAAGCATGCACTGTTGGCTCGTGTTGAGCTTTTCATCCACCAGAACCCCCAAGTCCTTTTCTGCAGGGCTGCTCTCAATGAGTTCTTCTCCCGGTCTGTACTCCTGTCTGGGATTGCCCCAGACTGAATTGGTAACATGGCAATTAAATGTAGTTCAGACTACGTAAGAAGGGATCTTACTAAACTATTTTTAATTCATTGTGCTTTGCATTAAGTGAGGTTTTCTAGCATCTGCTCAAGCATATACTTGAAAATAATGATCAGCTGGCCCCAAACACAATGGGTTTTATCATCTCAAAGTTAAGTGCAGCAATGGAAGCAACCTACACCTAAGACCTACACATGCTAATTAAGTCCAAAAATACGAATGTTAGCATCAAATTCACTTTATCTATTCATAGTGCCATGCAAGGTATAAAGAAAAAACAAAAACAAACCTGTAATACTCCTCCCACTTTTCTTTTTAAGAAAGTGAAAAAATAATATTTCAAGAAGAAATCCCATTGAAGTTGCTAGATTTTTACTTATCTCAGACTATTTTAGTAATTCCTGCATTGCGGGTAGTCATAGCTAGTAGCAAATCAAGATGAAAAATACTTTAATGAAACCTTCCCCCCCCCCCAGCCCCCGTTTAAATGCCACATAGCCTCAAACTACAAAATACAATATTCTGTAGGCTTTATAAACAAAAATAGCCAAGGAGATTCTGGTAAAATGTCAACCATATTGTAAACTCCCAAACAAATTATCCTTTCAGGAGGTCACTAAGACTGCTGAACACACATTTTTCCCTATGCATTAACACTATTATAGTGTAAAATGATCTATCAAACAGTCAGTGGGCAATACAAAGCAACACTAAATAATTCAGCACTCAGGCTTACATCACAGACACAGCAGAAGGTTACCTTTACCACCTTCTACACATTTGTATATAAAATTTGCTCACAAAGGAAACTAGCACATCTATTTTCCTTCAATGAACTTCAATTTTAAATTTACCTGAAATACAGAACCACAGAATCACAGAAAGTCTAGGTTGGAAGAGACCTACAAGATCACCGAGTCCAACCTCTCACCTAACACTAACAAATCATCCCCTAAACCATATCCCTAAGCTCTACATCTAAACGTCTTTTAAAGACCTCCAGGGATGGGGACTCAACCCTGGGCAGCCTATTCCAGTGACTAACAACCCGTTCAGAAAAGAAGTTCTTCCTAATATCCAACCTAAACCTCCCCTGGAGCAACTTTAGCCCATTCCCCCTCGTCCTGTCACCAGGCACGTGGGAGAACAGACCAACCCCCACCTCGCTACAGCCTCCTTTCAGGTACCTGTAGAACGCGATAAGGTCGCCCCTGAGCCTCCTCTTCTCCAGGCTAGGGCCCTCCATTCCCCTGAGAAGGGAGACGCCCATGACGATCACCCTCCTTTCCTTTTTGGTGGAAGCAGTCCTGAGGCATGGAGCAGACTTCCTCGCCCTAGGCTTCCTGGGTAAACTTCCTTCCACACCCTCATCCACCGCTCCCCCCAGCTCCAGGGCCTCAAACCTGTTGCATAAGGGCACCTGGGCAGGTGGGGGGGGGGGGGAAGGGGGGCGTTTCCTGCATCGTTGAGCAGGGACCTGTCTCCATTCCTCTTGAACTCTTAGGTCCCCTCCCTCTGCCCGACAGCGACCGGGCAGGGGGTCCACCCCCACGTGGGGAGTCTCACTCCGGAGCCTCTCCTTCGGGCCTTGCAGGGAGTTGCTCCACCAGTCTATCTCCCGCTCGCACTGCCTGATGGCCCTCAACCTCTCCACCTCCTCCTTCAGCTCTGCCACCGGGCGGACCAGGTCGTCCACCTGCTCGCACCTCACGCACACGCTGTCTCTGCCTCCTTCAGACGGCAGCAGCAGGCTCTGGCACTCCCTGCACCCAGAGACCTGACCTGCCGCATTTGGGAGCGGGCAGTCTGCCTGGGTGCCTACAGACTTTCTGGCGCTCGCTCGCTGCCTAGCGAGGCCCAGAGTGGCCCAGCTAGTGCCAGACAGCCGTTAGGTGAGGCGTTCTAGGGGCGGGGGGATCGCCCTGCCCTCCCTGCTCGCCCTGCCCGCGCCAACTGCCGCGCCCCGCCCTGTTTGCCCGTCCTGGTCGCTCGCGCTCCCCAGGGGCTGCCTTGGAGCGGCCGGGAGGGGGCGCTGCTGGCTCCGCCTCCGCCTCGTCACGTCCCTCACAGGGCTGCCGGCTCGTGGCGGTTCCCTCGGCTGCCTCGAGTGGCCTCGATGCCGGGAAAAGAGCCCTGCCTGGCCCGATCCCCGCTCCGCTGCACAGCACGGCTGCCCCGGAGCCGATCGCCTCGGCAAGTGCAACCAGGCAACACGCTATAAAACAACTAGTACAGATAAATGTACATAACTAATTACTATACCTATATATATTTAAACTGCCTAGGTACTAGATGTTAAGAATTTACCGGTTACCACACTCCTAGAACACTCACTCACAGAACTTAACTTCATCTTCACATTTTTACAACATACAAAATCTGTAGGATTATGTGTTTCATTGAACATTTGAGCAAAGTTTCCTGACTGCTCAGCATGGAAATCACAAGTGCAGGTCACACAGCATCCTCTTTACTCACCCAGCGCTTAGTGTCTCTAAATCAGACTACCGCAGCAATAACTTTGTCAACATACATACAGAAGTTAGAATTACAATTCAGCTTTCTTCCCTCAGCTGAAAAGATCACGGACCATTGTCAGACACTGGCCCCTAACTTACCTAGTAGATAATTCCTTCTCATTGTAAAAACTCTTCTACTCCAGGTTCTCAGTTAAAGGATGTCAAGAACTCTTTCCTAGAAAAAGAAACAAAAGATCAACTTTAAAAAGCACATGAGATATAAGTGTCTGTTCTACAGAAAACAAGAATTCCAAGACTTGCATACTGACAATTTTTATTTAATGGCTCACCAAAAGACACTGAAATGGAACTCCACAGATATTAACTCTTTATATTTTACATTGAAGTTGGCAGACTTACCATATTCACCATACAATTGGATTGATTTCACTACTGAAACCACCTATTTCTGTTTTGCTAACTAAAAACACATGCAAAAAAGTAAGCTCAGAGAGCATAATACCACAATTATTTTATACATAGATAATCCCAATGTCTTCATAAGGCCTACATTACTCTAATACATCTAAAAAAACCTCCACTGGTGTAAAATATTATATTAACCTGGAATTATATGGATAATGACAGCATTCACATCTAGGTCAACAACCAGCAGAGATGGCGAAGGTGAGTCAACTGTTTTGAGAAAGCCATGCAGAACACTATGGATACAACAAGACATGAGAATCCTCCTACTTCCAAAAATAATTTTAATACTGGAATCTGTGGTCAAAAACTTTTCTTTTTAAACCTTATCTAACTCAAATTTAGTCCGGCAGGACACCAAACAGAGGTTGCATGATATTTTAAAAGTAACTACTTTTCAATCAGTCTTTATAGTTGAAAACAGTTTGAATTCACATGTGAATTTCCAAGTAATTTAAAATTATTTCCTAGAAATGTATATTTGTAATGTTATAAAGCCCAAAGATTTCCCATTCATTATTTCCTTCTTCAGTGGTAGTTAGGAAACAGTTGGTTTCCTAACTACCTGCATGGTCAAAGCACAGTCAAATGATCACGAACATTTTCAGTGTTTACTGCTTTCTCCGTACAACAGTTTACCCTTGTTGGATATTACACAGCAAAGTTAACAGCTGAACAAGCCCACAAAGGAAAGTAGCTGCAGGTTTGCAGCATTGCTCAAAGCTATCCTAAGCAACCATCCAGCGTGGCCTGGCCAGAGCACACCAGGCTGTAACATCAGGAGGGCAGGCAGCAGACCAAAGGACTCAGAGCTTGTTACAGAAAGACCTCCTAAGGCACCTTCCACCTGGAACGAGCCTATATTCTGTCAACTATCCTGCTCACAACTCATGCTGTCAACTTATAGGAAGTATCCTGTTAATAGCAGTCAAAGATAAAAGCTCGTGTTGTTCTGCTGAACTTACTCTGGATTTTTTTTTTGTTAGATTTTGCATAATCTAAATTAAAAGGAAAAATGTTGTAGTGTAGTTGCCGATCTTCGTAATGAATGCCTGCTGACATTGTTAGAAATGCTATCATTTCTCAAAGGAAAGACTGTATCACTTCTGAATTACAGAGGCTGATTGTTATAAAGGACTTGGTTTTGCAGAAGCTGAGATCTGCCAGTGCAGCAAATGATCACAGACCTGACTTTTCCCATTGTGGCCAACAAGCCAACTTGGCTTCCACAAAGCTAGGCACAAAACGGTGTCCTCCCCACTCCCTTCAAAAAACCACATCCCAAATACCTACTGAAACATGCTTTAGAGAGCAGTAAGCCCGCACACCAGCTTCAAAAGGAATAAATAGCAACACCACCACCAAAAGGAAACAGTTATACAACCTTCTGAGAACACAGGTGAGAAAGCAGGGAATCACATTTCTCCCACAGCATAGCTGTTTTGTAGTCACACTGGAGAGCAGAGCCGAAGGCACAGTTCTTACAAAACTATGCATAGCAGAAAATAAGCACAGAACGTGGAGAAGAGCAGGGATTAATTCATACTAAATATAACCTTGTTATGCACACAAGATGTTACTAGGCGATCTCTAAGTGCAGAAGGAAACCTCACACCTGAATGTGTACACCTGACACAGGCGCAACTCTGCGCTGATGAGAGGCAAGGCACAGCCATGCGGTGGGCCAGGCCACAGCGAGAAACGACCGAGTGCTGCACCAGCCAGGGCTGGTGCTCCTGCCTTGAACACCCTCACACACCAGTGAGCTGAAGTAAGTACAACCTATGAAGGTAAAGATGCAGCCACAGTCACATGAAACCCGTGTTTTAAAATGCTGAGTTATTTGATAGTCCCTTGGCATTCTTCTTTTCCCCTACTGTTATGATTTTGATCTTCCTCGATCTGAGACAGAAACATGGAAAAAATAATTGTGAAGTTTCATTGAATGAAACACCATGCCATCAACAAATTTTTTTTAAAAAGACATCAATGGCTGAATAAAAAAAGTTACAAAAAAAAATATTATCTCAATTTCCAAGCTGGTATGACATGCAATTATTTTTTTCTTCAGATTAAAAAAAAAAAAAAAAAAGAAAAAAAAAAGTAAGGATTCACTTTCCCATCAGTGCTACAAGAGCAAATCAAATAAACAACCCTATTTCCCAACCCCATGAACTAGGTTCATTTTATTTCATGCATAAACTATGCTACAAAACTGTCACAAAGATGAAATGGACAAAGCAGAAGTTGCTCCTACTCAGTACTGATTTATTTTTTTTCATTTGCTGACTAGCAATTTGGCAAGCAGAATTTTGTTTAGGACTGACAGAAGAGAGCTCGGAAGAGCTTAGAAAATGCCCTACATGGAATGTTTCCTGTAAATTTAAAATCAAGCATTAAAAGGCAAAGCAACTGAGTTTCAAAAGATCCCAATGATCTTTCATTTCTCTTTTTCAAAGAGAAAAAAGGGGACTTGCAGTCTTTAAAAAAGGAGAAAAAATGATGAGATGACCAAACCAGTATAAGACCCATCTGAACAGCTTCCTTTAGCAACTGGCTTTAAAATATGAGAACCAACAGGTCACTACCCATTATAAAGTTATAACAAAGAAAATCCAAGCTGAAATTCAAACTTGATTTATTATGTGTATCAAGCTTGTTCTGAGATAGCTGATCTCATGTTTTAAAGGCTGAGGGAAGTAGTCCACAGACAACTGTATTCCTCTCACTTGTAAATCTAAGACAGAAATGAATAAACTACAAATGAAAAATTATGAACAGTAATGCCAACGTAATGAACTTTTCCCCTTCCTTCCAGCCCATGGTGTATTTTGTTCCTTTGTAAAAACAAACAAATCAGAAACAAACAAACAAAAAAAAGAGTCTGGAATAAAACAGACTCCTAACCAACCTCTCACCAAAAAAAGTACATTTTTAATTATAAACTATCATTTCAAGGAAGACCAGCAACAGTAATAGAAACTACCACACAGATCGAGCATGTATGTGCAAGTTTTTCTTAAAATTTCTCACATTTGACCTAAAATTGTTCAAGATGCTTGTCTCTCTTTGCCAAGAACAAATTCTTCTCTACCAAAAATCAGACTACCCTGACCTATCTGCGCGCAATATGTGGATAAGGACCTAGTGTACTATACTAAGTACTGAAGAAAATTAAGTATTGTGTAACTCATCTTACTAATTTAATTTTTCTGTTTCACAGGTATTATAATAATTCTGCACTAAATCCAATATAAAACAAAGATCATAAAGCCATGCATTCACTTTTGTCTCTAACACTAGTCTATCAGAGAAGTAAGAAGGACATGATCCTACTAAGAAATGAGCACCGTTACTTATCATCAGCAATGAGTAATAGTACCAATGAGTAACAGGATGAGCAAGACTGAAAAATAACCAGTAATAATTACCAGTATTTTCATACCAGCTGCCACTGGGCCAACTATGCAATCAGTCATATTCACCACACTGCTGGAAAAACAGATGAAGCACACTCATGAGCTTCAAGTTGTCCTCACTGCGATGCAAGTGGTATTTTAACTGACTTCATGGTTTGGGGATTTTTTCCCCCCTTCGAAGGCAAGCTTTATCATCATCTGTCTAAAAAGCGAACCAATGTATTTAAGAGAGTCTTCCAGCCTGACACATTTAGCTATGGTCATTAACAGTTCAGATCAATTTTACTCCTGCAGCACTGTTTTAAAAGTTTAATGGGATGATCGTTACTTGTGCATCGAGCTAACCATATGACAAGACAATCGATGCTTAAGCACATTGGGAGTGCTTGCACACAGCTGTTTAGGCTGTCTTCAAAACACAAACAACTTCTGCTCAACTCCCTCAGGCTTACTTCTGACAAGAGAACTCAAGAGGATATTTCTTTTTGCTGCCTGGGCCAAAAGCCACCTTGATGCACCAGCCCAATTCAGCTATTTATGAATGAAAAATGGCCCAAAGAGAAAGTCCAATAGTTACAGTGGACTTTTTACACCAATAGACAAAGATAAGCAGGCACTGAGGTCTGGTGAAGGCAAAGAGGGCAGGACCAACCTCAAAGTAACTCCAAACAGGGCCTGATTGCCCAGGGACCGAGGGATGGAGTTATTTGCAGCTCTAACTTAGCTAGGAGTTACAGCACACACAGAAATCCTCTAACTGAAACAAACTACAGTAATAGAATTGCAATAGTTTGATAAGAATAAACCTGAAGTAAAATACGAGACCAGCAACTAAAATCCCAGCTCATATCAGCTTGGACTTTAAACACAGAAAATACCGCCCAAGTGGGAATACCCAACTGCCATATAAAGATACTTACAACTACCTGAAAGTGAGGGCTGTCTTAGTTTGCTTACTGACTTCTACAAGCTATTACAGACAATCACACAGAAACTGCCTGACAAATCTTCAGAAATAAAAGCTAAATAAGTATCAACACAGATATGTTAGTACCCTATCTCCTTTTGTGGCATCATCCACAGCGTTATTTTGTGCTTTCTCCAGGCCCACAAGCCCTACAGTTTTTGCTCCACCACAAAGGAGCAGCAGGTGCCTGCTGTGCCCCAGCACACGTTCACCTTCCACACACATTTTATGTTCAGCAGGGCTAAACATAATAATAAACATTTTTGCCCTCTCACTCACTGGAAGGAAAGGTGAGAATTTCATGCATCTTCTCACTGCTCACTTTCATGTAACTTCAAAGAAAATATAGAAACAAGTTGAGGGCATTTCGGCCCCAAAAGCATTGGTATTCTGAACTGATTATACCTTTTAACAAGAGAACTATGAAGTGGTTACGAAATGAGAGCCTAGTCTTTAAAAGCAAACACACACGTGCTTGAGTTAAGCAGTCATCAGTCTCATCAGTGTGGATGAAGCTTCTCCCTGGCATCAAACAGACTTGATGGCTTTTCATTCAAAATTAATATCCCGCCATGAGAAGGCAGGATTCTTGCATTCTTGGCAAAATATTTTGCAATGTCAGACAAAGATATTTTGCAAAGGTATTTTGCAAGGATATTTTAGAATGCTCTGTTATACTGGTCAGCAGTGGGAACTGAAGCCAAGCATACAGAAGACATGACTAACAGAGATGTTCAACAGCAGTTGGCAAGAAAAGGCTAAAAGACATTTCAAAAGCACACCCCAGAGCACACCGAAAAAGAATACTAGGCCACAAAGGTGGTCCAAGATTTTAGGACTTTTAAATCAAGCAAAACTGTAAATACTATTATCAGATTTTAAGTGCACTACCATGTGAAAAATGTGTGCCAAAAATTAAATCTCACAGCTGGGTACTCGTAATGCATACTCAGTGTTATGAAGGGATTCAACTGCATTCACAAATCAAGTTTTCTTCCTTCTAAAATAAAAGTAAGTATGCCCTCGCATCACACGATTATCCAAAATAGCAAAAAACAATGAAGTATCTTACCAATGAGTTGGGCAAACAGCAAAGACATAACAGATCATTACACAACCATCCGCTTTCTCTAATTACTGCTGAAAATTTCAGACTGGAACAACCGCCAGTCATGTTGTAAGCAATTATTCAGCTTAGAAACAGGATTCCGACATCAGAGATGCTGAAACAAGATGTCTCTCTTTCAGGCTCACTGGGTAACTGTTCTGGAAAAAGCAGTTTGCCCCAGGAAAACGATGCATCTATCCTATCAGTGAATATTTGGCAGCATTTACTCAGGTACTTATTAAAGATGTAATTCAAGTGCATCTTCCTACATTGCACGTTCCATGCAGATTTTCCCATTTTCACAGAACATTTGAAACTGTGCTAAAGAACAAATATCACACAGCCTAAACAGCACTTCTGTCGATTCTTAACTACTTTCAACCATGTTGCAAAACAAAAAGGCTGTGTTTTGATGTTTTGTGAACAAAGATGCTCACACAAAGTACTTGTTTACTCCCATAGGCACAGTCCCAAACTACTGGCTCTCTAGCAAAATGCTTATCAAATGCTCTCGATTTCCAAATTTCCAAGACCTCACCCACTACCTGAATAAGCAGTAAAGCTTAAATGCAGTAAAAACCTAACTGAAATCCATCAGAATCCTTGTCTTGGGCTTGCTGTTTCAAAAAATATTCACACAAGGAATGTGACCACCCACAACCCTCATATATAACAGTGGCATCGATAAGAACCACAACACAATATGCATTTGCTGAAGTGTGAAAGAAAGGACAAGACAATGTCTTCTGGGAATGCTGAATAATTTCTGTGAAGTTTTGAGGACAAAGCTTGATACAATGAGAGGAAAAAAAAAAAAATAGCCTGGAAAATGTGCCTGGAAATACAATCACCCTTTTAGCAATGCAAAGTATTCAAGACATTTTGAAGACACGGCTATTGGAAAACACTCATTCACCGTGTTAAAATGTACTTAGAATTTGCTTCCATGTTTATTATAATCACTTCAATCTCTATCTCCACCTGACAAGAACTAGTACAGGAAACAAAATAGGATAGCTCCGTTCACTTACTGAGAAATGGAAACCAGCCATTTCCTGAGCTCTGCGGCAGGCTCTGTGGCCACTCTTCCCCCAGCACCCACACCTCTGACGAGCTGGGTTCATTGCTGAAAGCTTAAGTTAAAAGCTAAACTTGCTCCGCTACAAGGACATTAACATTACTTACTTTTCATGCAACCTCACAAACTGCATCTAAATAATTAATAAATGCTTCTAATAGTTAAAAAAAAAAAAAAAAAAAAAAAAAAAAAAAAAAACATATATCTGGCAAGGCTGACTCTGACAAAGTGAGTTTAGAAGATTTTTTTTTTCCACCCCAAACTGGTTAAACTTCAAAAAGCAGTAACTAACTTCAGTCAGTATAAAAACGCATACAATGTGTTGTTTTTATTTAGTGACAGGTGTGATAGCAAGACAAGTGCATAAAAACCAGGAAAGCATAAACAGTGACGCAAATCCTATAAATAATTTCAAGATGTCTGAACATGGCTTTATTCTTGACAGTTTTGTAGATGATGTTGTTCATCGAATACAGCTAAAATACATCAACCTGAATATAGTGACATGTTTTTCTCTCGTATCAAGGGAAGTTTTGTGAAATCAAATTCTTTGTTAAACCTTTATATTGACTTACAGTAGGTAAAGGTTGATTTTAGCTACCAGTTTTCCACTCAGGTCAATGCTGAGTCCAGTCTAGCTTTGCACTAAATTAAGCCACAGGAAATTTTTGCTAAACATATCCTGAAACCCTAGAAGAGTATATTTGTTTTTCCTGAAGCTCATTATGGCCATCACAGTACTAGGTTATTTAGCGCTACAGCTAGCCTTCCCCTGCACTGAGATACACCGACACAGAAATCCAGCAGCAGAAGCCCTCGCAGGTGCAGGCTCTGCAGGAGCCGTGTTTGGCAGATCAGAGGCCGCCATCAGGGCACAAGTCACGGACAGGCAGCACCGCGATGGCTCACTCACTCCCTAGATACTTCAGATGTCTGCTCCTCGAGGAAAGCTCCCAAACCAGCTCAGAGAAAAGAAGTGTAACTGCATCCAGACTTCGTGCTTTTTTAGTTTGCAGTGTAGATACAGTTCATGCTCTTTTTGAAGCCCTGCTTCCTTAAAAACAGCCAGAACTGCAATGGTAAGAACTGAATAGCACAAACACCCCACAGCCTGAAAATATTGCTGTGAGAAGGTGTTTCTAACCTGCTGCTTCATCGGGAAGTTCCTCATTCTAAAAGAGACAATATACTGCATTGACCAATGAAGTTTTTTACAGTCTGGGATACAAAACCAGTCAATAACTCTGGTATTTTACTGGCAATATAACCAACCCTGTGTTCAGGAATCAAGGACAGTTTTCAATTTCTCACTAGACTCAGTGTAACATTAAACTGCCCTCTGACCCCCCCCTTTTCACTGTGTCAAACCATCACGAAAAGGAAAGGAAAAAAAAAAAAAAAGCAACCATGCTTCCTTCAGTACACAAGCAGAAATAATGTCATCTGTGTCTCAATTGTTATTTCACACTTGAGTTCGGAATATTATACACCGCCATGAAACACACTGAGTAGCACACCAGCACTCCCGGGGC
Source organism: Nettapus auritus (assembly GCA_011076525.1). NCBI lineage: Eukaryota > Metazoa > Chordata > Aves > Anseriformes > Anatidae > Nettapus > Nettapus auritus. Next base: position 43,232,322 of record CM021769.1, read on the forward strand.
AGCTGGACTGCTGCTGAAGACGGAAAAAATATTTCTGGCACGGAAGATTAAAATAAAAGTTCTATAGAATTTACAGTGACAGCTACAAACATTTAACCACATAAATATTAACCCAAACTTATATAAATATATATATATATATAAATACACATTCCAACATTGAATTTGAACTCCTAAAACTATCCAAGTTGATGTCTGGAAGCACCCAGCTGAACCCATCTTTTTGCCCCCCCCCCCCCCTATGTGTGGGTAAACTTTACTTTAAATAAAGGTAAGGTACCAGTTTCTGTTTCCCTCGTTCCACAGTGTCACACCTGTGCGGGTTTTACTTCTCCACACGCATTTTTTTGCCAGTTACGCTGGTTTGTCCCACCTGGACAGCCAGCAACCCCAAAACACCAGCAACAGCGTTCCGCCCAGCTTCCCATACCGCCGCCCTGCTCCCAACCCCTTCTCAATTAAAATAACTTTGGGTAGACAGGGCCGCCCCCCCAAGTGCCCGCTCTCTCCCCGCCGCCCCACGCACCCGCAAGCCGCAGCCTCACCTCCTCGGCCCCTCCTCGTAACCCCGGCCGAAGCTGCAGCGACGGAGCGGCCCCCCCAACCCCGACCCGAAAGGCTGACAGCCTTCTTCCTCCTCCTCTTCCTCCTCCCTCGCCCCTCTCGCAGCCGGGGGCGGCCTCCCAGCGGCGGCGGGCAGCCGGGGCGCTTCCCACCGGCAGGCCTCGGTCAGCCGCAGCCCCCGCCGCCCCCTCGCCGTTGGGGTCCGGCCCGCCCCGACACCGCCCCGCTTCCCCCCTCCCCGCAGCCCGTTGGCGGCGGCGGCGAAGGCTCGCCCCGCGGCCCCCCTGCCGGTACCTGGACGCAGGGCCCGCCGCCTGCCTCCCGCGGGCTGCCCGCGGGGCTCGGCTCGGCTCCGCCCGCCGAGGGAAGGCGGAGGGGGGAGGCCGGGGCCGGCGGGAGGGAGGCGGTGCCGCCGTCGCCTCGGAGGGCGGTGCAATCGGGGCCGGAGCCATCGAGCTCCGGGATCCGGCAGAGAGGGCGGCAGCAGCCCGGGAAGGGTGCTGGGCGCGGGGGGTCCCTGAGGTAAAGCGGCCGGGCCCGGGCCGAGGTGATGCGGAGGGCATAGAGCTGGCGCCGTCCCCACCCCTGAGCAGCCAATGGAGATTTTATGTACTTGTTTATTTATTTAGGATGGCTCTCACCGAGCTGTGGGGATCTGTTGGTCCTGTTGAGAGTTACAGCTGGTTCTGGTCAGCGTCTGTCGTGACTGCTGATCCTTGCTTCAGGGCGAGTGCTGGGGCTCCGTCGCACTACACCAGCACAGTAATGACGTGCAGTTTATAGCCTTAATCGTTTATCAGGCCTAGCACATGTAAAAGTCACAATTACACTTGGGTTTCACCAGTATGAATTTGAACCCAGATCAAGAGCAGATCCCAAGGCATGGAGTCATTCTGCATCTTACTGAGGAGGTGAGACAGACTCTTCTGGGTTTCTCCCCTGTTGTGCTCTACTGAGCAGCTATGCCAGTTGAAGGACGTTGCTGTATCATAGGGAATTACCTCCATCCTTGAAATTTTTCATAAGTGAGTTCACCAGTTACCTGTACTTTTCTGTTTAGGAAATGTTCTTTTCTGAAATCTGTCTTCAAAGTTGAAGGTCTGTCATACTAAGGGGAAAACATATCTCAACAATTTTTTAGTTAAAAAATAATCTTATTATGGTTTTGTAGCTCACGCCCAGCTGTGTCAAGATATCTATCTATATATATACACATAATATACATATATATAATATGTATATCTACATATATACATATTATATATATTTTTTTTTTTTTGCATTCCACCAGCTACCTAGTTGAGCAAACTAGCAGACCGACCTGAGGTCCAGTTTCTGCTGGCAACAAGTTACTTTTGTGGTAATAAGATTTTCTGGTTTTAATTCTGCAACTTCAGCTGCTGTTACAAAGCTGATAAAGAAAATAATGCCTTCTGGAATTAAAGACTTTTTGGCTGGATAACAAATCTTTGCAATGATCTTCTGTCCTATTATTCTCCCAGTACAGCATTGGTTAAACTGAGGAGGGGAAAGCTAAGATTCCTTTCCACAAACAAAGTTCTCTGGGGCTATCTTCTTTGAAGTGGTGCAAACCACAGTGGGGAGGGCATAATGCCTGGGATACATAAGCGTAGGAGTCAAAATTGTGTCTAGCCCTTACATAAGCTCAAAAGTTCATCTTCAAATAGATTCAAGGTGTAGAGTTTCCTTACAATGTAATCCTACATGAACATGTGCATTCAATCATGCGCATTGTACCACTAAGGAGTATTTCCAAATGTGTTCTCACAGAACTTCCTGGTTATATTCTGCTGCAGATTTAAGGGCACCAGTCTGCGTTACCGTATTTGGACGCTGGTTTCATTTTTGCCAAATTGCCTGTGGTGAAGAAACATGAGCACCAATGCAGTGGCCTTTTACAAGAAATTTCTGCCAATGTATGTGGTAATGAAGAGTACACAAATGTCTCATGCCTCAGGTAGGAAACTATTTCCGTAATACATGTCACAGAAGTCAACTCTACAAACTCCTGCTGGTGTAAAGGTGTTCACCCTTAGTATTGGAAATAACGTATACCCCCAGAAAAGAATGATTTGCTCAGTTAACCTTATTTTGATGAGAAGATGAGTTGCTGCTGCTCAACATAAAGCGATCTGCCATTTCACTTGTGAGAAAGGTCAAGTAAACAGTTTCGATTCAAAGACTGTTGGTGCTATGATGTGTTCAGTAATAAACTCCAGAAAAAACAAAAGGTACTCTCTCTGACGTTCCTGAGGTAATAGAAGGATCTGGTAATGCTTGTGAAGGGCTGACTGTGTGTAGATCACATACAAAAAAGAACCCATCTAGAATAATTTTTGGAAGATTATTGCTGTTACTGTTTCTGTTATTATTCACTCTGTTGTGGTGACAAGCAGAGACCCACTCAAGATTAGCATCTCATAATGCTATATGTTGCATAAGCATACAGCAAAAAAAAAGCATCACTCAGTGAGAAATAATGTTGCTCAGTTCTTCCCAAGAATCATCTCTCCCAGACCCCAATATGTGTGATATCAGCTCTAAGGAATGCTGTTATAATGCCAAACTGACACAAATCAGTTGGAATAATGAGGAACAGTGATGCAGGGTTCTCCTTCCACATCAGCTCTGGATAGAGCAGCTTTAAGACTACTTCGTGCCAGCGGTACTTTATGAGGATAACAATCTCTGTTTATTGGTTTTGTAGCTAACCTCGATTCTTTAATATGATTTGTCCTCCCTAAATTGGTCAACAAGAGCGTTAACCATGCACTGATTCAAATTAGCATCTACATCAGCAGTAATGCATTTTGTTTTTATCTTTACCCTTTTCAACCTGAAATAAAATAATAATAATAATATTATTGTTATGTGTTTATAGTGTTCTGATCTAAAACAGGCAAAAATAGGATAATTAAATGTATTTACCATGTATTAATTAAATTCTCCCTTTCTCCATTAGTCCTGACTGAGCTTCAATAGCAAATTAGTTAATAAAATAAGCAACTGGCAAATAATTGCAATGCACAAAACTGCTTAGTCTTCTCATTAGTTAGTCTATTTTGGTAAAGTGGGTTGCATGATTTAGAGCATGAATCAGTTCTGCCAGACAAATTTCAGTCATAGTAGAATATCTGTGCAGTCACATATGTCTCTAAGCAAAATATTTTCCTTCTTATAGCTTTATAATGCTTTATAAAGCTTTTAAAATTTCTGCCCCTGGCAGAAATTTCTGTGGGGCCCCCAGCATAAATTTCTGGCGACCAGACCCAACCCACAGGGAAGTCTGTCGCCTCCCTGGGTCTTGGGCGAGAGACTTTGTTAAGAAAGTCAAGCTCCTAGTATGGCCCACTGACTACTACCCGCTACTGGTCTTTCAGACTGGTAATGATGAGGTAGCAATGAGAATCTGAGAGCAATCAAAAGGGACCTTAGGGCTTTGGGATGACTGCTTAAAGGATCAGGGGCACAGGTTGTGTTTGCCTCTGTCCTTCCGATAGGGGGGCTCGATGGTGACAAGCAGGCTCATCACATTAACACGTGGCTTCGGGACTGGTGCAACCAGCAGAACTTTGGGTTCTTCGATCATGGGAAGGTCTACGTGACACCAGGCCTGCTGGCACCAGATGGGACATGCCTCTCTTAGAGAGGGGTGAGGATTTTTGGTCACTAGATGGCAGGGCTGATAGATAGGGCTTTAAACTAGAGTTGAAGGAGGAAGGGGATAAAACCAGGCACGCTGGTGATGACCTAAGGGATGGTGCACTGGAATCAGAGGGACTGTGTGCTCCACAAGATGCTGCATGTAGGGAGGTGCATTTGAAGTGCTTCTACACAAACACATGCAGTATGAGGAATAAAATGGATGAGCTAGAAGTCTTGGCTCAGTCCTACAGCTACAACATCATTGGCGTAAGTGAAACCTGGTGGGATGAGTCCTGTGGCTGGTGTGCTGCAATAGATGGTTACAGGCTCTTCAGGAGGGACAGGCAGGGTAGGCGGGGTGGCGATGTATGTGAAGCATGGGCTGGATTGTGCGGAAGTTCAGGTTGGTGATGGCAGAGTTGAGAGCCTCTGGGTAAGGATTAAGGGATGAACAAATAAAGGGGATGTCGTTGTGGGTATGTTGTCTGTGTATTACAGACCACCTGGCCAGGACAACAAGTCACATGGTCTAAACTTTTGGGTAGATCTGTGTGGGGCCAGGAGTTGGACTTGATGATCCTTATGGGTCCCTTCCGACTCAGGATATTCTATGATTCTATAATCCTCAGTGACTATAGTAACAAAAGAATGTATTCCTTTGAATTTGGTGGGACTGTGCAAGCGTGAACAACAATCACAGGACCAGGAGCCTAATTTAAAGCAGATGAAACATCACCATGTAATTACATAGCAAACAAAACCAAGTTACATTACATTTTAAAGTCTGCAAGAAAGAATGTAATGATAAGATTATACATGTATTTTTATTTTTGAAATGATAAGAAATTATATAATATACCTATTTAAGTACAGAACCACACCATTAAGGTTTGATCCTGCAAACAGTTACACCATCAGCATCAGGGATTAACATTTGGCTTTAGTCTGAATAAAAATACTCATGCACCTAGGAGCATTGTAACATGCACAGTTCTAGAACTACTGTAGCCTTTAGTATCCACGGTTGTCTGTTACTGCTCTCTCAATTGAGACAGTAACTACTTAAGTGCTTTAAATCCCCATATTGAAACATTTACTTCCCTAAAGTAGAGGTCTTCTGAAGGTACATAGTCAAACTGTATTGGATTTTTTCGCAAAGCCATACTTATGAACCTTTGCGTTTTTACAGATTGAATATTTAAAATAATATATGGTTTTATTTAATGCTTAAATACTTCCAGACTTCTTTTTGTTCCCAGCATTGTTGCTGTTTGTACTGTCACAAAATACAAGGTCTGAAATCCTGTCAAGCAATTACACAGTCCTGGTGTGATTCTTAATCCTAAAATGTAAATAAAAGTAATATGCAGGCCTAGAAAATATAAGATACTGCTACCAAAATGGAAGTGTAAAATATGGAAGGGAAATGTGTCCTATCAAAACCATGGCACATAAATCTCAAATAGTTCAACATATGAATAAAAGATCAGTCTTCATTGGTAAAAGTGAATAATATATATTTTTTTGTAAATTTTAAATACTGAAAAATGCTGGATAAAGCATTCTGACAAGAATTAGCTACACATTAATAGGATCCAAATATGTTTTGCCAACTGATTATTAAGACCTCCCCAAAACCTTTTGCTTTCACTGTTAATCTAGAAACCATGTTGCAACCTCTTTTCTAATGGAGTACATCTAAAGAGCCTGAGTTCTTCACTCGCATTTTCTTACATATTGATGTAAGAGGGCACATACTGCAGCACTTACACAAACAAATACAATTAAAGTGAGTAGAAGGCAATCTAAAATTAACAATAACAAGACTTGCAGAAACATATATGAGTTAGATCAGTATGATAGGAAAACCAATTATTTGCATTTCCGTGCTCAGTAGGTCGTTTCGATTTTAGAAACAGTATAGAGCTGTTTGTAGTGATACCACACGGCTCACTGAGGTACTCCACGTGCTCTGCGGATGTTAGCTCAAGACACATTTATGAGGCAGAGGCTAAGGCCAATTTGTGTAGCTCCAACAAAGCTGAAGAGATGTGAGTACATGCTGCATTCTGAAGCAACAACAGGAACTGAGGTTATTTTTTCCTTTTAGTATAAGAGGAAAAAAGCAGTGTTTTTAAATATTTTTTTCCTTGTTTTCACTCTGTCTTTATAGATGGAAAAAGTGGAGCAGCAAATTGCTTTGCCCAAAGCCACACACTGGCAGTAATTGAACTAGTGGACAGCTCTGGTTTAAGACGAAAATGCGCAATACAGTCATACGGTTTCATTAATAGCAATGCAGTTAAAATTGTTATACATGTGCTACTAGAATCTACCTGGTGTTACACGTATGCTTTCACCATCCCTCTGGTTCTCAAGAGTGATGGCTTCCAGGAGGCGCTGAGAGTGTGCAGTGAACCATGAGCATCCAGAGTCTTGTGCCACGGGACCGAGAACTTGGTGTTTATGGTTTCTTCTTCCTTCTCTCCTTTTTTGTCTTTTGGATTAACCTGGGTTTGTTTTTACAAGCTTTCAAATTAGGTTTTTGCCACCCAGCACTATGGGGACAGACAGGTTCTTTTAGGGATCCTTGGTAGAGTGAGGCCTGGCCACAGGGTTGAGGTTATAATTATAATTTATAATTACAAAAGTAGCAATCAGCATGGCTTGTTGTTATTTACAATTTTTATCGGTCAGCATAGCTTATTGTTATAAATAATTTCTAGTGATTAGTATAACTTTCTTGTTATCTAGAATTTTTAGTCACCCTGATTTTTTAATCACATGGACCCTCTGCAGATTGGGTTAAATGCTTAATAATAAACTCATGATGCAATAGTCATAATCTAGACTCAGAGTTCAGCTAAAAGAACATATGTCATTTACTCGGTCCTCAGAAGAAGCAGATAATGCTGGAGACATCCCTGACCACCAGGGATCACAGGTTCTGCAGTCCAGCAGCAGTTCCAGTCTAAGTCCCACTTGAGACTTGCAGCTTCTTGGTTCTACAGGCAGCATTTCACGTGCTGTAATGCTTCTCTGTTCTGTAACGGGTGTCATCATGTCTGCCAATCCAGCGCCTCGGTATTAACAGTGGTGTGCAACAACCTAATCACAGTGCCAACAGGAGGCTTTTCTGTTCTGTAACAGGGATCACCACATCCTGGTGACAACGCTGGTGGGCAAACGTTCCTATCACAATGCCAAGAAAGAAGGGAGGTAGCACGGGTATTAGGTGACCGGTCTGCTTACATATAATGGCCATTTGCCTTACAAAAGGGCGTTTGTTATGCTAACCCTATTACCAGGTGTCGGGAGCAGGGGTTACCTGTCTCAGTTTTACACCTTCCTTGTTCTTCACTGGCTTGCAACTACATAAAGTGCATTTTATTGGTGTTAGATACTTGTTCTGATCTTGTTTGTACCCCTAAATTAGTTTTGTCCAGCTCCAGGTCTGCAGTTTTTTAACTGCCAATTGGCAAGTTGTTTATAGCTGTGGCATCTCCAGCGCCAGTCTGTGCCCCATCCATCTTAGCATCCATGCATGTACCCCCCCTGCATTGCAGCTGGTGTCTTCACTTTTCAAGCTTGCTGCTGTCCTAACGGGCCTTTATTACTTGACAATTTAACATTTTGCTAGATTCATAAATATCTAATTCAATACAGAATAACTTACTATAAATAGCTATATAAAAACTGTGGTTATTACCATACAATGCAAAGTAAAACAAATTAGCCATAGTCGCCTGACATCATAAAAAATATCACAGCAAGATCAAGTAAAATCAAAGCTCCAAGATCAGCAAATTCAAGCAAAATAAGACTGATAAGCCATCATCCAGAGGTTCTGTAAAATCAGGACAAAGCTCGTGGACTGTAAGTAGCAATAGCAATATTGTATTACAGGGCTACATGGTGTCAGAGGCCCCAGGAACACACAGATTGCCGAAACATGAAATTAAGCTAGCTATTGCACCAAATTCAGAGATTTTCAAAAACTATGCTATCAAGTGTGGATGGACATCTCCAAATCATTCTGTTTTCCAGAGCAAAGTTGGTCAATTAATATTAGCAGCAGAGATTCATGGACACTTGCTTAAAGCATTCAGACTTGCCGAGGCGATCGGCTCCGGGGCAGCCGTGCTGTGCAGCGGAG
>CM021769.1:43255707-43321419 GCA_011076525.1 Nettapus auritus
GGGCGCGGCCCGGGGGCCGGGCGAGGGGCCGGGGCCGGGGCCGGGCAGCGGCGGGCCCCGGCAGCGGCGGCTCCGTTCCTTTTTCCGGGTGAGCGACGCCTGGGCCCTGTGGCAAGGCGAGGGACGGCTGCCGCCCGCCGCCCCGGGGTGCTTGGGTCACGTCTCCTCGGGTCTCTCGTTCGCGTACACGCGAGGAAGCAGCGTGGGCCTCGCTAAAAATTGAAGAGAGGGTCAGTGAGTGCCCTGCCCTTTGCAAAAGGGAAAGTAGGGCTTGTGGTTTGTCAGCACTCTCTGAAGAGGGGCAGGTAGCGAGGACGCAAGGGTACAGCTTCGGAACCAAGTATTGCAGCTCATGCCTAACAGTGCCCTACGGCTAGCAGGAAGCTGCTGCTTGTTGTTTTGTTTTGTTGGAGTGGACGAGAAATAAGACATCTGCTTAGCTTGTGGGGGAACGTGGTAAGCGTGGGGTAAAACGAGCATGCTGTGTAGTTTCTTCATGAGAACGAAAGACCATGGATTACCGGTCTAAATACTGTTCGTCACTCCTTTAAAAACAAGTAGTGTTTATTTCAGTTGATGGAGGTCCCACGCTGGAGCATTTCAGCAATGTTGTTTCAGAGCAGAGGGAACAGAAAACAACACAGTTATACGAAAGGGGGCTGTGTAGGTAGGGTCCAGAATTAGGACCCAAAGAAAAATGCACAGTTCTGAAATGAGCATCCATAAAAAAATTAGAAAAGTTAAAGTATTGCAAGTGTTTTTTTCTATTATCCTTCAGGTTTCTGGCTACATATTGTGACATTCATCGAACAGCTGCTAAATCAGAAGCTCTGCCTTCCTCCTGTCTGTGAATTCTGACAGACACAGGTTTCAAATAACTCCAGCTCCAGCAAAGTCAGGACAGAATGATGCAGGATGCAGTTCCTTAGAATTCATTTTAAGATTGAAGATCTTATTTTCAAAATATTTTTATTTATTTATTTATTTTTAAGTTAAAACATAGCAACATTGGTAAGAAACTGAATTTTATTACCTGGCCTCAATCATCAAGTAAGATTATTGCAGTTAACTGTTGCACAGCAAGGGGCAATATACGCTCATTAAATAGCTATTGTTACACATAGGGGTATATTCAACTAATGCTGTTTTAAAATAACGTTCTCTTTTGCATTAGGGTTCTGTCAGGTTGCCTGTTCTAAAGCAGACCTTTATGAAAGGAGAGGAAATCTCACTAGGTGGTTAGTGGATAAACTAGCTCATTTTTGCTAGCTGTAGGGTATTGTTAAGTATGAGCTATTTTTATTTAAACTCAGCTAATTTTATTTAAAATGCCTTCTGTTCATTTACTCTAAAGCTGTTTCCCCAGACTCATTAAGAAGAACCTAATGAGGTAGAAAATCATTTTAAATGATTTTTTTTCATATATATTTGTGATATAAATTGATTGCTAAGGAAAATAGATATTATTACAGTCTATGAGCAAATTATATAAGAAGAATATAAAGGGATATTAAGATACAAGGATATTAATTGTTTTTTGTTGTGATACTGTTATTTATGCCAGGATTTGATGCAGAACATTTATTCATATGTAAGTTTTAAAAAATATGCTTGTGCACCAGTGCATAGAAAAAATTGTATGCCATCATTGCTTGTGTAATTCTTAATCTAATTATGTCAGATTTTCGTTGGAAAAACAAATTCATTTTGTTGTAACACATCTTGCATTTCTTGAATCTTGGTGGGACATAGTTAGGTGGAAGATCTCTTGTAAGCCAAAGAGTGGAGTAAATATATATTGGTTAAATTTTGAAGTTTGGATTACATTTGGATTTTTTTTTTTTTTTTAAACAGAAACAAACATCTGAACATCTAGAGAATATATCAGTTATTATATCAAAGACATTTTCATGCATTTTTTGGAATAGCAGTCCCAGAGTATTTATTTTATAATCTCTACTTTTTGTACCTGCTGCAGAGAAATAAGTATTTTGAGACTGGCTGTATCCAGAAGACATTTTTTGTTATTTTCACATCAGTTCTGTTCAAGAGGGGCAGATGGCAGTACAAACCATTTATCACAAAACTTCAGTGGACATGCATTTTTCCTTATCCTTAGTGTTAATGGTCATACATTTTTCATGTGTATTTAATTGAATGTTTTATTTTGTGAAGAGAGGGGGCGGTGCTGTGAGCTCTGCCTCTGCTGGTACTCAGGTTTCTCCTGTTTATCAGAGGATGAAATACTAGAGGTCTTTCAGGACCGAAATGATCTCAAATTGTCTTGTATTCTTCCCTAGGGATGATTTTTTTGTTAGTAATAACTTTGGTGTTACGTGCCACTTGGCAGGGGCAGTAGCTGACTGGAACTTTGAAGCGACAAGATGCGTCTTAGAAGTTGTTCCTCTCCCTATGGTGTTTGAAACCCTAATCGAAGGTTTTTCAAGCAGCTATCACATCAACAGAGTGCCCCTAGGTAGTGTCATCTGTCTTGAAGAGAAAGTATATAAAGTTGCAACCTGGTACTTAGATAGCAAAGATACAAAATAGGTTATATCTTGGTAGGATTGCCTCTTGTGGGACAGACATAGCTGAAAGGGCACAGAGTGTCAAGGGAAGAATTAAATTTAAATGTTCCATTTTATCCATTGTCCATTGTGGAACTCTTTCTTCGCACATGTACAGAGAGGAGAAAAAAAAAAAAAAAGAGAAGTAGCAGGGCATGCATAGGGAAAGAAAGAGTATTTACTTAAATCACTTAGAAACATTTAGTAAGGAATCACAGGTGGATGCTTCTACTGCTGTGAATGTTGAGACAGGACTGATGGATTCTGCTTTGACAGCTAGTAAAGGTTGCTGTTAGAAGACTCTTTCATCATCACAGATGACCAGGAGAGTGAAATTTGCAGCAATGAAATGGCAAATTATCACATGAGATACAGAATATAATACAAAATAATTTGTAACGTGAGATTAATGTTTAAAGTATATTTGCTTGCTTACCATGATTACCTAAAGGAAGTAGGAATGCTATTAATCATGGTTTCTTTCTCTACATGTGCCATGTGTTTTCATTTGCCTGTGATATTTAACTCTTGTACTTTTACCTGTTTGGGTGTCTACTTCACCAAACATTTGTCTCTGCATAACTGACATACATTAGTTTTAAAAGGACTTCTGTTGGTTCCACTGAAGCAGGATACAGAGCAGTGGGAGTAGCCTACTTACAGTATGTACCATGCGGTCTAATTTTAACACCTTCTACTGGTTAGAAGCAGTACAGTATTTTTAATTTTTTTTATTTTTTTTTTCACAGAACTGAGGTGATCTAATGAGCTACCTGTTCTGAACCTGTGTTGTACAGAGCCAACCCTGGGTTTTAACACAGCCCCTGGAATTCAGAAGAATATTGTATGAAGCTACCCAACTAGCTCTGGAAGGAGTTGCTGAAAGGTGAGCAATTTTCTGCTCTGGTTTAGGAATGGTAGAGACTGATCCCTGCGGGCATATTCATGTGTATTTGCACTTGCTCTCCCAGTCCCTGAACTTGGTATCTGGGTTCTGCTTAGCATGAGAGCATGGAAACAACATGGACGTAGGACAGTAATTGAACCAATGAGCCCTTCCATGGTGGCAGAAACACCTCCAGCAGTGCTGAAGAAATAAGCACCCACCCAGCCATGAAAGGCTAGCTCTACAATCACCGGGCCCAGACCAACTGGGAGGAGTATAAGTGCTGAAAAAGAGTCTGCAACTGTGCAAGCCATTAGCTATTGCTGAGCAAGCTCAGTATTTCCACACAGGCTATTTGTGATCAGTATAACTCGGCTTCAGTTTTTTGTGCCCCATATGGAAATCCTGGCCATGTAGGTCCTGCAATTCTTATGTCCTGCGTTCAGGGCTGGTTCAGTGCAGACCCCAGGTGACTCCAAGTGTTTGTGCTGTGCTCCACAGCCCCTTTATTATTGGTCCACATTATGCTGGATACCACCCTCTAGCTGTGCCATATGAAGGAATTTAAATCTGTTCCCTTGCAAGGTGTTGCTACGTTACCTCTCTTCACCTCATAAATGCTTTTGCAATAGCAATTACTACTAGGGAGGTGCATTTTAATACCATAATACCAAAAATAATGCCGTTTCTTTCATTTTCAGCGAGAGTTTGGTGGTAGTTTGAGGACATTCCTGTGGGCAAAAATATATGAACATCTTTCAGGAGCTGAAACTTGAATTTTGCATGTTTTCAATGGATGCCATATATAGAATTACCAGAGTATTGGCATAAAACCTTATGTTATTATTAAAAAAAATAGGTGAATTGAGACATGGCTCTTCTTACTCCTTTGACAAACACTGTGAAAGGTCATTTATTATTCTCTATGTACCTGAAGGACTCCTTGCCTCCAGTTACTGTTGAGTGTGCTGGCATAATCAGGCTGTATGTCTTTTTTTTTTTTCTTTTTTTTTTTTTGCATTTATATGTATGACTTTCAAATAAAACTCTTACCACAGCTTCAGGCCAAAAGCTTTTTCTCCTTGAGCCACAGCTCCTATCATTTTTTCTCCTCAGGCATACTGATCCTCAGCTAGTCAGGAAAAGCATGCACACAAATGATAGGTCATTAGGAAATTCTCTGAATAACAAACCTCTGAAGTCATCCTAAGTGCTGTTTGCCATGCATCATGATAAAAACTGGGAAAGTCTGAGGAGGCACTAATTATATGCTTGGTCTGTCATTTATCAGTTGCTGAAGCTGTTGTTTCCAGAACACAACAACCTCTTTTTCAGCAGCATCATTCAACAAGATTGCCAAAGCTCAGTAAGCCAAGCAAGGCTGACAAATTTCAGCATTTAATTCTCTTCAGTGGAAAATCATTGCATTACAAAACAAATAGGTATCTCTTTTTTGCCATAACATGGCATCACATGAAGATACAGTAATGTTGGTCTACAGGCTTGTCTTAAAATTGTATTTTGGAAACTCATTCCATTAAAAGAGGCAACAAAAGGCAGATGTAGTAACTGTACAACTTTCATCTACAATCAGCCTTTCATTTTTAATTATTTATCCCAGTTAATGCAATACTGTAGATAATCCTTTCATGATTTTAACCAACATAAGTAGCAGGTGATCTTGTTTCCCCTCAGGACTTGTGGAAAAAAAAATAGATAAATAATAGAAGACTGTAAATTCTAATGAGTATTCATTGAGTCAAATAAGATAATAGACCATGTATCAAGAAATAATGTGGCTTCCTGCTATAAATTCCAGCGTGGCTTAACATATTTCAAAGACCTTCCACTGTCAAGAATTGTTTTTTTAATATTTAATTTTCACACTTCCTTAAAGCATAGATTTTTCAATGCATGTTTCTGAACTCATTGGGGGTGAGATGATTTCTTTACTATTTGATACCTCAGAAGCACTGCAATGATGAAAAGGACATTTTTCATATCATCTTTGATTTTTTTAAGCTGCCAAAGGGTCACACCTTCTTTCTTTTACAATAGATGCTAAATAGCTGCTACAGAGTGGAAGGAAAACACTTTATCTTCAATATTTGTTCTTTTAACAGGATGGAAAATAATGGTATTTGGTATATTTTTTTTTTCTAAAAGACCTTTTAATTTCAGATAATTTTTGGAACTGCTGGAGGCTTATATGTATATGAATAACAGGGTAAGACAATTACTCTGTAACTTGGGATATTTTAATATCAGTTAAAGATGTTTAATCTTTCCCTGGATACTCTGTTGCCCATAGGGCAAAAAATAATTGTTTCTTCATACTGACAATCTGAGTGAGATTCATGTCCAGATGAAAGCAACCCCATTTTGGTGCCCACAAATAAACTATACTGCAAATATGAGGTGTTTTAGCTCCTGTCACAGAAAAGGCATCTAATACGCTCTGAGGCTTAGAGAAGGACTCAGATCACCTTCAGGTAAATCTCTAGGCTACACCTGGAAGTTCATCAATAGCAGGAAATATTCTCGGACACTGTAACTCATCTTTGCTTTTAATAGTCCCCGTCACACTTTTGGCCAGGGTTAACTCACTGCTGAAAAAATTCTTGTCCCAATTTAGCAATTAAGGTTGGCCAGAGCCCATCCTCAAGAGGTCGGTTGCATGATGCCACGCTGCTTGGGGCAGTGGGATAATTTTTATAAGATGAACATGGGGTTTCTGTGCTGACTGGCATCAGTGGCAGAGAACAATCCCAGGCACATTTGATTTAGCACTGTAGATGTAGCTACGGTCATCAGTCAGCTGAAGAGTTCTCTAAATACCATCAACTACATAAGTAGATGCCTATGCTTAGACAACTATTTCCAATGTCTTCATACCTGTCTTTACAAGTCTTAAACTGAATCTCTCCATCACTGATTTCAGTAGTTTGGTGAGACTAGCAATACAGACTGAGTCTGGGAGCTTCGAGCTGAAAGCATTTTTATCCCTATCCCCTACGTGGGGATGTGAAAGGGTGCAGAAGTAAAGGGTACAAGTTGCTGAGCCAGGACTGTATCAGCTTTTAAATTGTTGTGTCGCTCTGGATCACTGGGCAATACCTCCCCATGCAATTTGCCTGTTTATACAGCACAGCTGGTACCAGGGAGGCAATTTTGAGGCGCTGATATTTGACATGTTGAGAGGTAGTAGTAACTGAGGGTCAGAATGGAGTGTGAGGGATATTTGAGACTACTTTTTTACATGAAATCAGAGCATCTTTGATTATCGTTTTGTACTTCTGATGTGTTTTGTCTATTATGCTTTATCAGTCCTGTCTGTCCAAAATAAGCATGGAACATGAATGAGGAAAGCACTTTGGGGAAGGGATTGTGTTTCCCAAGCCATTTGAAATGCACAGGTACCTGATTTTGACCTGATTCTGTCTGGGCTTTGGATACTGTCACAGCACCAGCGTGAAGTAACAGGAAAAATACCAAGGAGAGAGAAAGTGACTTATTATAAAAAAGTAATAAAAATCCATATTACATTCTGTTTACCTTGTAAGGCCTTATTTAACTTTTGTCATAAAAAAACATTCTGTGCTTTTTGGCAATAATAGCAAAGTTTGAGTTACACAGAGCAGGCTGTCAGAAACTGTATCGCTCCCATTCAAGTACAAGCATCTGAAGAGTGAAACCCAATTGCTTGTCAGTACATGGCAACATTACAGAAGTTGAAAAGTAAAATAAAACAAAATCCAGCCGAGGCCATAGGTAAAGTTTAGGCTGACAGAAGTTACTACTTCCACTTGGAGTTTGGGCTTTCTCAGCAGCAGCACTGAAGGACATGGCTTTGCTTCATCTCCCTGATGCATTTTGTCTGTCACTGCGTGTGTGGGGATTAGGTTGATCTCGTCCCTTAGGGGGAGCAGAGCAAAAAGCCTTGAGAAGCAGCCTTGAAGGTCTGAGAAATCCAGTGAGTTTTGTGTGAAACTGAAAAGTTACTGAACGGGCCAGAAGTTCAAGCACTGTAGCAATTGTATGTGGACAGTTGGAGCTGTCCTGATGATGAAAATATCTTAAGCCATTTTGCTCCAAATTGGGCTTGGAGGGTGGTAGCAAATGCAAAACTGCCTGATCCCTACTGGTATAGGCATGTGTTCATTGGGGTATCTCTTGAAACTAGTTTGCCTGCTTCCCTCACCACTATTAAGAGGATGGTCCAGGCATCATTGCTCTGAGTGGCTAAAAATAACATTCAATTTCAAGAATAGATGGGTTAATATCCATTTCTTTTTCTCTCATTCTCTCTAGATTATAGTGCTGAGCCCTCTTATATAAACATTTTAATACCTATACGTGTGTCTATGTGCATTATTAGCCATTACAGAACCTTTCAAAGTTTGCTGCACTAAAGAAAAAAATCGTTTTTAATGCTTATATGATAGGCTTTTTATAATAGGATTTTAATTCCCCTGATTATCACAGCAGCCTTTCGCTTCGCTATTCTACTCCTGGTCTAAATTCATCTTTAATACAGGAGATCAGAAGTAGGATTTCAGATGGGATTTCACCATGTCCAGTTCAACTGAATCAACAACATCCTCTCTGTAGGAGAAACAATATTTCTTCAATGTTCTTCAATACAAGAGTAAAGAGAAAAGATGTTCTGTTCCAAAAGGTCAGATTGCATAATGTAATTCAAAAGATAGTATTAAAGGATATTGCTTGATACATTTTGAAAGCAACTCAGATAAATGAAGTCTAAGTACTGTAATGGACAGAATGTTAAATGTGTGAAAGGGACGGTGATAACATCTGTAATAACAGACATTTTAGTGGTCTGCATGCTCTAGCATTGGAACCATATATAGGTATTACAGGACATTAAAAAAGTAAAATGTTTAGTTTAATATCTAGTAAAACTTCTGATAATTAGCACTAGAAAACTATCATGCAGAATGAATGTGAATATGTACCTAATTAAAGTGTCTAAGTAAGGAAAATACAATTATACAACTGACCTTGCTATCCTTTAAATGCCAGTTATCCATGGCTACGGATATGACCATGACTCAGTAGGTGACAGAGCAAGACAGAGATCAGGCAGAACAGCTGAAGCCAATGAAACCTCCTTTCTCTAATGGCTTTTGTAAGTCCTAAGTGTGAGCTAATATGCCAAGCACTGAATTCAATAATCACTTAGTGTCAAAACAATTTTGTATTTTCTATCAATAGTCCCTCTATTTCCTGTAATACTGTTATATTTCCTCATTCCAAGGCTTGATTAAATTGGTATTTTAAAGGCTACAGTGCAGTCCTTTAGTGGAAGTAATTAGAAGAATATAAATTAAATTTATTTCTGTGAGAGTTGATTTTTAGACCTTACTTTTGAGATCCATAGGCCAGGAGCTTTCATGATTGATTCACTAGAAAATTGTCCATGAGTCCATTACAACGAGAGACCTACTTAACTTTGTTGTAGGAAACTGGACCGAGTCCCTCCTTCTCCTTATGCCCTGGGAGCTGGGATGGAGAAGAAATAAAAAAATATATTTTGTGAACCTAGAGGAACTTGCTTCTTGTATATGTTAAACTTCAAAGGTGCTTTGGTTTAGGCTGTATTTTCCTTGGTCTAAGCTTGCATAAAGGAGAAAATAGGCAAGTTATAAATATGCCTATCTTAACTGTCTATGCAAGGAATGTCAGCTCTGTTCTGCCTAAAACCTGCTGTTTGGCTTAGCGTAATTAAAAAATCTGAGGAACTACCTTTTTTTGTTGTTGTTAAATTTTGGATAAGTAATAGTAACACTTGAGCACAGAAGATCAAGATCTTTAGATTATATTCATGGACCTGGCTCTGGCTGAATGCAAAACCACGGAGAAGAATTGCTTTCCTTCACAGATGTGGATTAAGGAGAGAAACAAACATTCCAAGAATCAGCTCCTCTGCCTTCAGAGTTGTGAAGTGCCTCGTATTTTTACATGTGCTTCAAAACAATGTAAAAAGCATTCTTGGAACACATTTATTTACAGCTGAGATTGGCCCTTGCACACTGAAACAATCTGGAACAGGTTGCTACTGTCATAATTGTGTAAGTGTTCCACATACACCCAAAGTAGCTTGGTACCCTTTTGTAATGTCTTGCACTGCTAATGTACTGGGAATGATAAGATAAGTACTTAATGGCCACAGAGCAAAAACTGAATTGGGTTGGAACATGAGCCAGACTTTAAAAGTAATTAGTAAATACAAAACCCACTAAAAGTTGATGTAATTTCTCAATTGGCCTCATTGTTCGAATTGGAATAATTTGCTGTACAAAACTAATTTAAGCTCTGGGTTCTGATGTTAACAGAAATACTTCCTGTAAAACACAAGTTTATTATTGAGAAAATGAATGAAGAGCAGAATAAAAATTATTTCAGAAACTGAAATTGTGCCTGATTGTGCCTATGCCATTAAAACTCAGTGAGAGCAGCAGAGTCAGGTGGTTTACTGAAACTTGAGGGTAGCGAACATTTTACCTGTATTTGTGTATGATGTCTAATACAAAAGGACTCCTTCTACCACTTCAGTTGCAATTTATTGGCACTATGGAAAAAAGGAAGGAAAGGGAAGGAGGAAGGCAAGGGAAGACAGAGAAGAAAGCAAGCATGGAAAGAGGAATGGAAGGGAAGCAAAGAGAAGAGTAGGGAAGGGGGAAAGTGTCAGCTTTCCTTCAATGTTTGTAAAACATGGCAAAGAATAAGAAAACGTTTTGAAGAAAAAGTCATAAAAGCCTTTGTTTTCCTCTTGAAGTATGGAAATATCATTAATTGGAGATAGTTACATTCATGCAAAGAGTATATACACCTAAGGAAAATTATGTGCTTTTGTTTCTGAAGGGTGTATTTAACAAATTTCTTAATTTTCTGCACTGCTTGCTCAAGGCTGGAAAAATCGCTATAATGTCAGCTGCATTTTCCCTGTGATGTGGCTGTTACTGTAGTGCGCAATATTAACCTGAAGAACTTGATGACTGACTAGAGAAAAATGTAGCTATAATTTAAATCAGTTTTTCATCTCCTCTAGACTGTAAAGGACTGCACTGATTACAATGTCCAAAAGTAATACACAAACGAAATTGGGCTCAGTTCTGCCAGACCTTCTTCCTCATTTTGCAAAACAGGACTAAAGCAGAGAACTTAATTTCTTTTTCAGTTAAAAGTTTGGCAAAGGATTCATATACAGTCAAACTAGTGTTGTGGTCTTATATTTACTAGAAATATATTTACTAGAAATATTAGTGCACCATAAAAATTAATGAATTCATTGTGTTTCTTCTATGATTTCATTGTGCTTGTCAGTATGTTGCAGTTTCAAGTATTACTATATATTGTGAACAAAGCACTGTTTCCTAAGTAAAGTACTATTCCATATATTACCACAGGTAAACTTCACTTTTTTTACACACATATTTCAAATCAGAATCTGTTTAAACCCCTTGGGTGAAATTAACTTCCCAGTGAGTGGGCATAACTGCCTCAATGTCAGTTGCAGGCCCTGATACCTAAGCCTGGCAGGAAGAAGACGCACAAAGAGAAATTCTAATGAAAGACATGGGGGAAATAGTATGAAAGACAAGGACTCTTCCTCAAACACAGCAAGCCAACACTGGATGAGATCATGTGGTTTGGTATCAAGTAAATTAGCAAAAAGTAAATTAGCAAAAAAGTTTCTTTAACTTGTATGAGGAGCGGAGCAAGGAAAGAACTCACACTGGCAATTGTTTCATCATTTATTTATTTGTTTATTTATTTATTTTTCCACTTGCCTGTTGTCATCATCCCACAGGGGAATGGTAGAGTCTGGGAATGACATGAGGGCAGCTGTAGCTTGAAATGTTTCCTTACACTTACTTAAAGAACTTGCCGAGGCGATCGGCTCAGGGGCGGACGTGCTGTGCAGCAGAGCGGGGATCGGGACAGGCAGGGCTCTTTTCCCGGCATCGAGGCCACTCGAGGCAGCCGAGGGAGCCGCCACGAGCCGGCAGCCCTGTGAGGGACGTGACGAGGCGGAGGCGGAGCCAGCAGCGCCCCCTCCCGGCCGCTCCAAGGCAGCCCCTGGGGAGCGCGAGCGACCAGGACGGGCAAACAGGGCGGGGCGCGGCAGTTGGCGCGGGCAGGGCGAGCAGGGAGGGCAGGGCGATCCCCCCGCCCCTAGAACGCCTCACCTAACGGCTGTCTGGCACTAGCTGGGCCACTCTGGGCCTCGCTAGCCAGCGAGCGAGCGCCAGAAGGTCTGTAGGCACCCAGGCAGACTGCCCGCTCCCAAATGCGGCAGGTCAGGTCTCTGGGTGCAGGGAGTGCCAGAGCCTGCTGCTGCCGTCTGAAGGAGGCAGAGACAGCGTGTGCGTGAGGTGCGAGCAGGTGGACGACCTGGTCCGCCCGGTGGCAGAGCTGAAGGAGGAGGTGGAGAGGTTGAGGGCCATCAGGCAGTGCGAGCGGGAGGTAGACTGGTGGAGCAACTCCCTGCAAGGCCCGAAGGAGAGGCTCCGGAGTGAGACTCCCCACATGGGGTGGACCCCCTGCCCGGTCGCTGTCGGGCAGAGGGAGGGGACCTAGGAGTTGAGGTGGAATGGAGACAGGTCCCTGCTCGACGATGCAGGAAACGCCCCCACCCCACCTGCCAGGTGCCCTTATGCAACAGGTTTGAGGCCCTGGAGCTGGGGGGAGCGGTGGATGAGGGTGTGGAAGGAAGTTTACCCAGGAAGCCTAGGGCGAGGAAGTCTGCTCCACGCCACAGGACTGCTTCCACCAAGAAGGAGAGGAGGGTGATCATTGTGGGCGACTCCCTTCTCAGGGGAACGGAGGGCCCTATCTGTCGGCCTGACCCTACCTGTAGGGAGGTCTGCTGCCTCCCTGGGGCCAGGGTCAGGGATGCTGCCAAAAAGCTTCCCAGCCTGGCTTGCCCCTCGGATTACTACCCACTACTGATAGTCCAGACTGGCAGTGATACCATTGAGGAGAGAAGCCTGAAGGCTATCAAACAGGATTTCAGGGAGCTGGGACGGTTAGTGGATGGAGCGGGAGTACAGGTGGTGTTTTCATCCATTCCTACAGCGGCGGGGAGGGGTTCTGAGAGGACATGCAAAGCCCATCTGATAAACACATGGCTCAGAGGCTGGTGCCAATGCAGAAGTTCTGGGTTTTTCAACCACGGGGCGCTTTACTCGGCACCCGGCCTGATGGCCGCAGACGGGTCCCAACTGTCCCCAAGGGGAAAACGGATCCTGGCCCAGGAGCTGGCAGGGCTCATTGAGAGGGCTTTAAACTAGGTAAGAAGGGGGACGGGGAAGAAACAAAGCCTGTTGGAGGTGTGCCAGGGGGAGCAGTGGCTAGGCTGGGGGAGAAGGCAAAGGCTCAGCTGAAGTGCATCTACACTAATGCACGCAGCATGGGCACCAAGCAGGAGGAGCTGGAAGCCATTGTGCAGCACACAGGCTATGACTTGGTTGCCATCATGGAAACGTGGCGGGACCACTCTCATGACTGGAGTGCTGCCATGTCTGCCCATAGGCTCTTCAGAAGGGACAGGCAGCATGGAAGGCGTGGTGGAGTGGCTCTCTATATTAGAGAGTGTTTTGATGTCGTTGACCTTGAGGCTGGCAATGACAAGGTGGAGTTGCTATGGGTTAGGATCAGCGGAGAGGCCAACAAGGCAAGCATCCTGATGGGGGTCTGTTGTAGACCGCCAAACCAGGATGAGGGGGTGGACGAGGAGTTCTACAGACAGCTGACAGAGGTTGTGAAATCATGAGCGCTTGTTCTTGTGGAGGACTTTAACTTCCCAGACATATCCTGGAAGCACAACACAGCCCAGAGAAAGCAGTCCAGGAGGTTTCTGGAGAGCGTGGAAGATAACTTCCTGACCCAGCTGGTTGGTGAGCCTCCCAGGGGAGGTGCCCCGCTAGACCTTCTGTTCACTAACAGGGAAGGACAGGTGGGAGATGTGGTGGTCGGGGGCTGTCTTGGGCAGAGTGACCACGAAATGGTAGAGTTCTCGATACTTGGCGAAGTCAGGAAGGGGACCAGTAAAACCTCTGTCTTGGACTTCCGGAGGGCTGACTTTGAGCTGTTCAGGGCGCTGGTTGGCAGAGTCCCTTGGGAGGTGGTTCTGAAGGACAGAGGAGCCCAGGAAGGCTGGGCGCTCTTCAAGAAAGAAATCCTAATGGCTCAGGAGCGGTCTGTCCCCACATGCCCAAAGACGAGCCGGCGTGGAAGAAGACCGGCCTGGCTGAATAGAGAGTTGTGGCTCGAGCTTAGGAGAAAAAAGAGGGTTTATAATCTTTGGAAAAGAGGGCGGGCCACTCAAGGGGACTACAAGGATGTTGCGAGGTGGTGCAGGGACAAAATTAGAAAGGCCAAAGCTCATCTGGAGCTCAGTCTGGCTACTGCCGTTAAAGACAACAAAAAACGTTTTTATAAATACATCAATACCAAAAGGAGGACTAAGGAGAATCTCCACCCTTTACTGGATGCGGGGGGAAACTTAGTTACCAGAGATGAGGATAAAGCCGAGGTGCTTAATGCCTTCTTTGCCTCAGTCTTTAGCAGCAAAACCAGTTGCTGTCTGGATGCCCTGTACCCTGAGCTGGCAGTCCTGGCTATCGGGGGAGGTCCCACTTGACTGGCAGATAGCAAACGTGACACCCATCTACAAGAAGGGCCGGAGGGTAGACTACAGGCCTGTTAGTTTGACATCAATGCCAGGGAAGCTCATGGAGCAGATTATCCTGGGCGTCATCATGCGGCAGTTGCAGGGCATGCAGGCGATCAGGCCTAGTCAGCAGGAGTTTATGAAGGGTAGGTCCTGCTTGACGAACCTGATCTCCTTCTATGACAAGGTGACACGCTTAGTGGATGAGGGAAAGGCTGTGGATGTGGTCTACCTTGACTTCAGTAAGGCATTTGACACCGTTCCCCACAGCATTCTCCTCAGGTAACTGGCTGCCCATGGCTTGGACTGGCGCACGCTTCGTTGGGTTAAGAACTGGCTGGATGGCCGGGCCCAGAGAGTTGTGGTGAATGGAGTCAAATCCAGTTGGAGGCCGGTCACTAGTGGAGTCCCCCAGGGCTCGGTACTGGGGCCAGTCCTCTTTAACATCGTCATCGATGATCTGGATGAGGGGATCGAGTGCACCCTCAGTAAGTTTGCAGGTGACACCAAGTTAGGTCCGTGTGTCGACTGGCTTGAGGGTAGGAAGGCTGTGCAGGATGATCTGGATAGGCTGGACCGATGGGCCGAGGCCAGCGGTATGAAGTTCAACAAGGCCAAGTGCTGGGTTCTGCACCTGGGGCACAACAACCCCAAGCAGAGCTACAGGCTGGGAGATGTGTGGATAGAAAGCTGCCTGGCAGAGAAGGACCTGGGAGTTTTGGTTGGCTGACTATGAGCCAGCAGTGTGCTCGGGTGGCCAAGAAGGCCAACAGCATCCTGGCTTGCATAAGAAACAGCGTGGCCAGCAGGTCCAGGGAAGTGATTGTCCCCCTGTACTCGGCTCTGGTGAGGCCGCACCTCGAGTACTGTGTTCAGTTTTGGGCCCCTCACTACCAGAAGGGCATGGAGGTGCTTGAGCGAGTCCAGAGAAGGGCTACGAAGCTGGTGAAGGGTCTGGAGAACAAGTCTTACGAGGAGCGGCTGAGGGAGCTGGGACTGTTTAGCCTGGAGAAGAGGAGGCTCAGGGGCGACCTTATTGCACTCTACAGGTACCTGAAAGGAGGCTGTAGCGAGGCGGCGGTTGGTCTGTGATTCTGTGATTCTGTGACTCATGTCTGGCAGTAAGATCTTCCTTAATTGTTGGTTGCATTTTCCTGGACTCATATTTTAGCACTGTATGTGAACTGTAATGGACGATGTCACACAAACAAGGTACACCATTACTTTTGAATGTTAAAATTTAAATAGAAAGCCCAAAGCAATTGTGCTGTTTTGGAGATGCCTTCTTTATTTCAGAGGAAAGTTAATATCTTTCTCACGGCCATTTCTTCATTTCATATTCAAGACAACCTATTGCCTTATTTGCTCCTGTACTATTGCCAAAGCAGTGCTAAAATAAAAGAAATTATTAAAGATACTGAAAACTGTTGTTTCTTAGGTGGCAGTTTGGAAAACTCTTTCAGCTTACTTTTCTCAAAATCAGTTTTATTTTGTGCTCGATCAGAGTTTTCAAAAGAAAAAAAATTTGTGAGGATTGTTGCAGTTGGTGTTAGAGCTTTTCTCAGAACTGAAGAGTATACTACAGACTTTTGCTCTTTTATTTTATTTTATTTTATTTTTATTTTTCACCTTAGTATACGCTTTATAGGGATGGATAGGTAAACTGTATGCCTACCAGTGATCCTGCATTGATGATTTCATTTCTGCGATATGCATAGTATTTTGCACTTTAACACTGCCTCTAAGCACTCAAGGTAGGAAAAATAATTATGCATATTTCTTGCAAGTAAAGAGTTAACGTGGTTTCCCAGGGCAGTGAAGAAAAGGCCCTTGAGGTAGATTTTTAATATAGTTTCAAAATTAAGTGGCTCATTGGTTTTCGGTATTCTTTTTGGTTTGGTACTAGGGTGAATTATTGGGAAACAATTTGACCTCTTCAAATATGTGTGCTAGCTATGCAAAATATGCTCAAATGGTTACAGCAAAAATGAAAGGTTGAATGAGAATCGCTTAAAGGATAGCAAAAAATGTATTTTTATCATTGTAATTTTTCTCTGGCTGCTGAGCACTGGATGAAGCCTTTGAAAATGGTGGCTTTTAGCAAAATGCCTGATTAGTGCTTTTAATAATACAAGCCAAAAATAATATTAAATGAGTGATGAAAATTCTGCCCAGTGTGAAAGGGAGGCAGTGTTTATTATAGTAACATTTTAACCTGATGTAAGATCCCCTGATCCGTTACATATTACAACAGATACCAACAAAGGACACTATCTACCCTGTATTTTCACCTTTGAGAACTAATGGCCTGAAACTGCCAAGGTCTGAATTGCTTCAGTACTACCACCTAGATGAATAAGGATTATTCACGGAATTGTTGAGAACAAATTGCATAAAACCCATCACATTTCCTTCTACAACATGGTTCCGAGCCTTGTAGACGGGAGCAGTTGATGCTGCTCACCTTAAAGCTTTAAACAAAACTCCCATGATTTAATGAACAGAAGTGTGGTTTTGGTGAAAGCTGTAGGATAGATGTATGCTGGTTGGAAAACCAAAACTCTAAGCAGAACAATTAGCGGTGCTTCTGAATTAATATTACAAAGACAAGTGGTACGCTAAAAGTCTGTTTGTTCTTTTAACTAATGACACAAATGCTTAGCTGGAACATAGTTATTGTATTTGATGATGACAGAAACCATGATGGACCAAGATCTTGGCCAACCGCTTTGGAGATGAAGATAGGACTTGGAAAAACTACTGACAAACTGAAGAAACGCTGTAGGTGTAAAAAGAAGAAGAAAAAATCAATCCCCCCAAACCCCAACCTCTGCGTGGCAGGCTGCAGCAGCCAGCCGGGGCACCCCGGCTCGGCCCAGCCAGGCCGCGGCGATGTTCCCTTTCGTGCCGTTTGTAACCACGGCGGCCTGTCAGCGGGGACGGGCCGGGACCCCCCGATGTGGCTCATCCCCTCCGGTGGACGCTGTGAGGAGGCCTCGGGGGGGGCGGCGGCCGGGCCGGGCCGTGCCGGGCGCTGGGGGCGGGCCGAGGCGCGGCGCGACGGCGCCATCTCCGCGCGCCCGTGGGGGAGGCGGCAACAGCCCCATGGCCGCCGCCTGGTGCCGGGCGCTGCGCGCTGCCCGCGTCCCCTGCTGCAGGGTCCCCTGCCGCGGGGCTTGCGCCGCTTCGTCCTCCGGCTCCGCGGTGAGTGAAGCGGAAGCTCCCCGCACCGCGGCTCAGCTTCGGGAGCGGGCCCGCCTGCCTCCGGGGCTGGGGGTGCCCCGCCGCGCTGTCCGGCACGCCGGGGAGCGGAGCTGGGGGAGAGCCGCCGGGCGCTGCCGTGAAGCCCCGGCCGGCGCAAGCTGGGGGCTGCCGCGGCGCGTGGGGGCGCCCGGAGCGAGGGGGGAATACCAGGTGGTGTCACTGTATCGGGGCACCGGGAGGCCACCGGCGTGTTGCGGAGCCGCGGGCACAGCCCCAGCTGCGGGAAGCAGTGGGTGCTGGCGGGCTCCCGTGCTCCCGGCCGTTCTCCTTTTGTGCTGCCAGCTCCGCTCTCTGTGCCCGCGGTGCTGCCAGGTGAAGGGCTGCTGGGGCCGGCTGGGTCCCGGCACGGTGGCTCTCGTGTTCGTGACCCGGGGATGAAAATGCAGGTGGCCTCTGGCCGCCGGGTGTGCTGGTTGTGGTGGAGTAACAGCTCGTACGAGCAGGTGTGGGGGTCTCGGTTTTGGCTGCCGGAATTTTCAGGGAAAGGCTGATTGCGCTGAGGACCTTGAAAATCAAATAATCTGAAGCTGATTTTTAAAAGCCTTCAAATTATTGATTAGGGTTGTGGTTGAGTTTACTGCAGGCCCTGATTATTTTCTTTTAAGGTTTAAAATCAGACACATTTAACTGTGTCTAAACAAAATGCCCTCTGGGGTCATCTTCAAATAGGCCAGGTACTGTGAAGCCAGCCTGGCTGTGAACCAGGCTCCTTCAGGGACAGTCTGTGCGCAACAAGTATTTTTGCACCAGCATTGAAATTATCTGGGAGCACAAGTTGCTTCGTGCTTGTTAACTGTCTCCATGAAAACTGCAGGTCTGGTACCACAATGGCAGCACTTTGGTGCATATGTGTGTCCTCGTTTTCTTTTTTATTAGTCCTCAAGCTCCAGGGATGAGGTGCTACAAGACAAACGTGCCCGGATCCTGTCGCGAGGGCTGCCAAAACAAAAGCCCATAGAAGGAGTTAAGCAGGTGCTGGTTGTGGCTTCTGGAAAAGGGGGAGTGGGGAAATCAACAGCAGCAGGTAAGATTTTTCTTCTTTTTGTGCAGTCTGTTGTGTTTTTATTGTTTTGTAATAGATGTATAAATATTTATATGCTAATGTGTTCTTTGAATTGCATTCAGCTGGCAGCAATAAAACCTGACAGATTACAAAGTTTTATTTAAAGGCCTCAAAGAAATGTGCGTTGATACTCTCCCTCTTTCCCCCCTACCCCCACCTGGTATTATGTAAGTAACATTTAAGCTT
Source organism: Nettapus auritus (assembly GCA_011076525.1). Classification (NCBI taxonomy): domain Eukaryota; kingdom Metazoa; phylum Chordata; class Aves; order Anseriformes; family Anatidae; genus Nettapus; species Nettapus auritus. Next base: position 43,274,373 of record CM021769.1, read on the forward strand.
TTTGTTACAAAAACCTTATTTTTTTTTCTGATTTTTTTTTTTTTTTTTTTAAACTTGTATGCTTTATAGTACTTAGCAAGGAGTATTTGAGCAGTTCTGTAATCTTCTAATCAAGTCCCACTAACAGCCCTCAACCTCTGTGAAGTCTCATTGCAGCCACTGAAAATCCATACAGGTACAGAGGTCTTCAGTTTAGGAACCGTTTGTGTCAAGTGGGTGCCAATTGAGCAGGCAACTTTGAAATAACGTATTTGTAACAGTGCAGTGCTGTCCTGGGACAGCCTGCTTTTTTGAGATAAGAGTAAGCTGAGGCAGAGGGGATTACACACTGGTGTAGTGGTACTGTTCCTCCTTTGCTAGCAGATTAGGTGTATCTGCACAGTGCTCCACTGTGCTGCCATACACTTTAGGGGATACCAATATGCTAGGATTTAGAAGGTTTCAACATCAGGTCACTGTCCAATCTTCTCAACTCTGTATAAAGACTTTTCATAACGAGAGGTGAAACAGTAGTGATAAACCATGCAAAGCGTTAAGAGCCTGTTGGGTCATCTTGAACTCCTGACTTCTCTCACCCATGCTCTTAGGCTTTGAATTCAAGTTTTTCTAATTTCAGGTTCCGAAGTCATAGACCGAGATAGTACGTGGGTTACTAATACTGTATAAATTTGCCTGAAATTCAACAAAGATGACACTGAAGGTAAACATAAAAGATCTTTAAAGTTTTATAAACTTGTTTAAAAACAAGTTTACTCAGATTGGTAAAGGAGAATCATCCTTTAGTTGCGTGTTGTCTACTTGCACAGTCTTCTGTTCATCTCCGTTTGCTGTGAATAACACATTGATGTAATTCTTAATTTCTAATTCTGTAGTTTGTATTTAATTCCCACTTGAATAGGGCTGGCTGGCTAAAAAATTCCAGAACATACAAACATGTTACCCATAGCAAAAGCAACTGTACTTGAGGGAAATAGAAGTATTGAATATATTTTTTCCTGTACACAGGACACTCATATCCTATACTTAGGTTACATGTGTCTGTACGTATATAATGTACACATTCCTGTATGAAGACATTCAAAACAGGCAACGCTTCTGTTACCGTAATGATGTAAGTTTGATGATTATTATCTGTGGGTGGGTTGTTTCAGGTTAATGAAAATACTGAAGAGCTATTTTTATATCACCAGATTTACAAACTGAACATAATCTGAACAATAGATTATCCCCCTCACTTCTACAAACAAATGTGCTGGTTTAAGTTCCATTAACTGGTTTCTGTATGTAGTTTGTACCTACGTTTATAATCTGCATTTAATTTGTAAATAAAGTACAACACATATAAGAACCTTTAAAGAGCTGAGAGTTCTTATTAATTTGTTTAAAAATAAAGTAGGGTTCAACAGGCATTAAATAAGAGAGCTGAAATGTAAATGATTATTCAAATGTTAGTGTATGGAAAACCTATTATTAATGAATGCATTTATTTATAATACTGAGAAGAAAGAGGAATCTAGAGTTGTCTTTAAAATAAAACATTTAATGGTTCAGATGAGCAGTTGAAGATCAAGTAACATGTACGGAAAAAAAGTAATCGTGGGGATTACTACTCGTGGGGAGCGTGCTTGGTGACAACTCCACTGACACAGTTCGAAAGCAAGAGTTGAAAAAGGAAGGAGGTTGGTAATTAGAGGTGGTATACACCTCTTAATTCCTAAAGCACCACATGAAGTATCATCAGTCTTATCTGCATCCCTCTGAAACACTGTCAAGGCTGTTCATACTCCTTTCCCCTGATGGGTTTGTATTTCAGTTTTTCCAGATCTCCCTATCAAGATGAGTGGATGTGTACCAGGGTCAAGATTGTCAGGGCCATTCTTCAACCAATCATTGTGTTTCTGTTGAGTAATTCTTTTTGCCTGTCACATATAGCTTTTATATTACATTCTTTGTTGCTTCTTGTGCTTTTGAAATCAGTGGAGTCTGTGATTAAAAGAAGAAATTGTTTTATAGGAAAAAGTATGTTTCAGTCTGTGTTTAGATGCTTTCGGTTGTTTTGGTAATCTTTGTCTAGTAAGAGGTTTTTGTTTGCTTGATTCTTGTCTCTTTCCTTTATTTATACTTCCTGTCAAGCTTCCCTCTTTTACCAGTGCTTTGCTAGATTTCCTCAATCCAGCTGAAGCTTCCAATTTCTTTTTCCTTTTCTGCCCCCTCTTTTTGCAATACTCTTAAGTTGAGAGCATTGTCAAAATTCTTCTTGGCATGAGAAGAGTTCAAAGTGTGGGCTTGAAAGAATAGAAGCTTCTTATTTGCTGAAACTCATGATGTTTTCAACTGTGGAAGTGGGGGAAAAGTGGCTGGAATAAATAAAATAGATGATAAAATAAAAAACGTGGAAAATTTTTAGTTTTTATTTCTTTGAACAGCAGGATTAACAACTACTGATACTTTATTTTGAACTTTGAGACATATCCAGCAAAGGCTGATGGGGTGAGATTTTTCATTATTGTTAGGAGAACTGATGAAGCCGACACATGGCCAAATGTGTGCTAGTAATTTCTGTTTTCCTCTTGTATGTTTTTATTCTGCAGGCAGGATATACTGTTGTTGAAACTCACCCTTTCAAGGTAGAGGTCAAAATCCCCATCTGTTTATCTGAGCAATGTGGATGCAAATCTGGGCTTTCACAAGGGAGTTGATAATATTTGTTCTGTCTTGCAGGACCAATATCAGGTTTTCTGGTAGTGGACCTTCTTTACAAGTTAAGATATTCTGGTGACTAGGGAGACCTAAGTATTTCAAAGTTAACTTTCAGAAAGAGTTCATCTCAGTTATCTGTTATGGATGATGTAGCTTAACTGTGCCACAAATGCAGATGCACTCAGATGGCTCTGTATATGTCTGATCTTGGGCCAAGCACTTTTACAGGTGTTGTTAGCTCAGTGTTCAGTGAATTCAACTGTGCTGTTCCTATGGCCAGTTGGGGTTTGGAATTTTAAAAAGTCCAAATTAATAAATCATCCTAGGCTTGTACTGACATCAAGAAGGCTAACTCAGAATCTCCTTACTTATCTTTCTTGATACTGGTTGACTTATTTAGCATGGGCAAAGACTGTTTGCATTGTGCTATGTAGTTTTGGGGTGGTGGGAGGAAGTAATGGACTTCTTGAATGCTCTACTGTCTTGCAGTCCTGATTACGCTGGGACTTAATTGTGAGGGCCCATGTGAATGTTTGGGGTTGGGTTAGGGTCCTGTGCTGCATCTCTAAACCCTCTTGGAACTGATGGTAATACAAAGACAACCAAATGCAATAATCAGCTGGGATTCAAAAGAGTATCTTGTGTTGAGCCAGATACGCATCTGATCAACTCAGACATTCCCACTATATTATTTTCACTGTCTTCCTTCTTTTCCCTTAGTAGTCGAATATCCTTTATTGAAGAAGCATTGTGGATCATACTTTAATTTTTGTACATGGTAATTGTATGGGAAGAAGGTAGACATATAAAGCTGTCCTGGTTTTGGCTGAGATAATTTTTTTTTGTACTGGCTGGTATGGTGCTGCGTTGTGGATTTAGGAGAAAAATAATTCTGCTGGCACACGATGGTTTAGTTTTTGCAGAGCCGTTCTCACACAGAGCCGAGGACTTGAGAGCCTCTCACTGGTACCGCCCTGCCAGCGGGGAGGCTGGGAGGGGACAGAGCCAGGACAGCTGACCCAGACTAGCTGCAGGGATGTCCCATGCCTTACGGCCTCGTGATGAGCAATAAAACCAGGAGTTGGCTGGGGGAACTGCAGCTTCTTGGGGTCTGGCTTGACGTCTTTTGTCAGGTGGTGAGCAATTGCACTGTACATCGCTTGTTTTGTATATATATTTGTATTATTACTATTATTTATTTTACTTCCATATTTTGTCCTATTAAACTGTCTTTATCTCATCCCAGGAGTTTTACCTTTCCCCCCCACCCATTTCTGTCCCCCATCCCACTCAGTTCAGTGCATAGCTGCATGCTGGGTTAAACAACAACAAAAGCCATAGACATATGGTGAGGCCGCACCTCGAGTACTGTGTTCAGTTTTGGGCCCCTCACTACCAGAAGGACATGGAGGTGCTTGAGCGAGTCCAGAGAAGGGCTACGAAGCTGGTGAAGGGTCTGGAGAACAAGTCTTACGAGGAGCGGCTGAGGGAGTTGGGACTGTTTAGCCTGGAGAAGAGGAGGCTCAGGGGCGACCTTATCGCACTCTACAGGTACCTGAAAGGAGGCTGTAGCGAGGCGGCGGTTGGTCTGTTCTCCCACGTGCCTGGTGACAGGACGAGGGGGAATGGGCTAAAGTTGCGCCAGGGGAGGTTTAGGTTGGATATTAGGAAGAACTTCTTTACAGAAAGGGTTGTTAGTCACTGGAATAGGCTGCCCAGGGAAGTGGTTGAGTCCCCATCCCTGGAGGTCTTTAAAAGACGTTTAGATGTAGAGCTTAGGGATATGGTTTAGTGGAGGACTTTGTTAGTGTTAGGTGAGAGGTTGGACTCGGTGATCTTGTAGGTCTCTTCCAACCTAGACTATTCTGTGATTCTGTGGTATAAAGACAGTACGTGGAGTAACTCACTGCTTCCTTTGTGCTTCTTCAAACATGAGTTGCAGTTCAGTTATTTATTTGATCATTGGTTTGCGTCTTTGTCGTCTTAGCTGTGATTTGTCTCCAAGTTTCAGAAGATGAATTCTCTCTGCTTGGTTCAGGGGATAGTTAATCAAGCATCTACTTAAATAGCAAACTGAAGAATAAAATCCATATTGCTTTATCAGTTTAGGAGTGAACAGATCATGTGTGTGCCTTACGGAGAGCTGTATAATCTTCCTTGTTAAACTCCTCACTTTTTTGCTTAAAGGAATTTACCACATTCCATACTACATTCTTTAAGCTGGGAATGTCTCCACAGTTTGTTCTCAGTACCCTCATACAGTACCCTCATACTCTTCCAGTAGAAGAGGCTGGCTGCAGGTTATCTTTCTTAAAATGCTCTGTCATCTGAGATACAGCAATGTGTCAAGAAGGCAAAAAATTTTACCCGAGAAAGAGTGAGGTTTTTTTTTTTTTTTTTTTTTTTTTTTTCTTAAACATGTTACTCTTTGGAGTATAATGCCTACTATTTGGTTATATTGAAGTTTCTAGGAGATCTTCCAAGGTAGTTGAAGCTGCACCATTTAATAGCACCATTAAAAGGTGCTGTTTCTTCCATGTGCTTTCTAGTTACAGGAGTTAAATATTGATAGAAGTGCTTTAAATGGAGCTGTAAACAAACTGTTGGGTTTGTTTGCTTCATCCTGTTACTCTGTTGCTTTAGTTGTTACAGGTGCTTTCAGGGTAGATGAGGCTTTATTTTCCACATACAAATTGAGCAAAAAGCATACATTGCACCTTCTTCGAGAAAATTTCCATTTTAATATATCATGAGAAAGGGTATGAGCATATTTCTGGTCACAATAGTTTAAAAAAAAGTTTAGGTTAATGCTTATCTAATCTCTATTTTAAAAAAAGTTAGCTAACCTCACCATGGTCTCTAGTTATGGTAGAATCATTTTATTTTTATGATAGTCTAGTTCCAAGAGCCAACAGTGATTTTTCTTAATGTTATCCTTTGGCAAAATGCTTAGATTATAATTTAATTTCAGTGTCCTGTAGAAACTTCTAGTTTGTAGGTTTTTTGCAGGTTAGCGTGAGGTTGCTAGCAAGCCTGGATTGAAATATGAGTGCTGCTGCCACTTAAACTAGTAATACTGCAGAGGTACAAGAAGTTAAAAATAAAGATGATGAATGTGATTATTAAGCAATTGTGATTTATCTTTGTTTTCTCTTGTTAGAAACCATAACATTCTCAATATTTAGCAAGTAAATTCTCTTGCACTTAATCTTTTTTTCTCTTTTTTTTTTTTTTCTTGCAGTAAATATAGCCCTTGCCCTAGCAGCAAATGATTCGGTAGGTGAACATCTAATTATCTACCTTCATGTTAAACAAATGTGTAAATCATAAATTAAATGGTTACTGCTGGGGGCAGCCACATACATTAAATCCAAGTACTTAGTCTGGCAGTTAATTTCTTTATTTGTTTTTATGGACTTCTGAGTTTATGTATATTTGTCTGTATTGTGCCAACACGATGAATGACTCAGCTCTCATCCTGTTTTGGATTGGGTTGGGCTGTGCACTTTCCACTGTGTGTCTCTGATTTTGACCGCAATTCTGCAAGGATGCGTAGACGTACTAGAGGATGTTTGTGCAGGTTGGAGATGCATAATAAATAATTAAATTCTATCACTTCAGAGCACTGACTTCGAAAAAATATGAGTAACTGCTGGCTGGCGTCCAAAGCATTATTTGTAGCTGTGCAGATTTACTTTTCCAGGAGAAATTAATTTATAAAAATACTTTCTATTTGAAGGGCTAAGGGGGAGGGGAAGGAGCTGTATATCTTCCCTGAAGCTTAGAAATCCATTTTTTTCTGTAACAAAATATCATTTCCCAGTTTGGTATTGCAAAACTCAAAATGTTAATTATACTGTAAATAAACAGTGGGACCTATTTAATTTTAAAAAACAAGGGGTTTTTGTTACATTCACCTGGTGCTTCCATTGTGAACGTTGCCATATAAGTAAACTCAGAAGCAAGTTTGTTCTTCATTTCCTATGGAAGGGTGTATAAAAGAAGTTTAGTACTCATAAAGTGTGAGTCCCCAAACAGCTGGTAAATGCAAAATACAAGTGTAGCCTTTAGAAGAGTATTTCACAAAGGTTTTCAGTGAAGCTTTTAATGTACGATGAAAGTTCAGATTTATTTATAATCTTACCCAAGGGCCAAGAAAGATAAGTGAGGAAACATCTCGTTCAGATGAGGTACTACTATTTAGGAATACATAATAAGTGTGGCTTTGGAATCCCATCACAGTCAACTTTAATGGGAGTTATTTGGTGGAATTCTCAAATGACACTTGGAAAATACTTCATAGTTGATGTTGTGTAACATAGAAAACATTTGTGAAGTGGTATAAAACAAGGTATTCTCAAGTACTTTGACCTGGTAAATGTAGCATCCTTTTCTTCTTGTGTTGTAAAAGATGAGTAAAAATAAAACAGGTAGGAGTGAAGTTTGCATGCATTCTGCACACTTCTTGTAGGAATTTGTAAAAGGTTTTTAAAAAATTTCCATAAAATCAATCATACTTGATAAGAAGTGTTAAAGCTGTTATATGAAATGTATGCTGTTTGTAATGGCAACTGATCTTGATATTTCACAGTTTTTAATTCTGTGTTTTAAATAGGCTGCTGGAGTAATTTGATTTTGGAGAAAAATCTGTCATCTTGAAAAGCAAAACTGCTTGAATGGTTCCTTCTAATTAACTTTAAAACGTGGCATTTGCTGTAATACTTTTCCAGATTAAATGTGATCCTGCGAGCAGTTCTGTGCTGTGGCATGGTCATTGAGTAGCTCCACGGAAACCATGTCAACTAATTGCACACAACTGTCGGTACCGGCTAAGATACTTGTAAAGCATGTAAATAAGAGACCATAGCCAAATAATTGAAGAGGTTGTTACTGGAGTTATTTGGCAAATCAGGGGCTGAGAAATAATTATAAATGAAATTGAGCCAAGAAAGTTAAGTAAATACAAAATGCACTAGTCACTTTTGATGTTAAGATTACATGGTGGTGTGAAATTAGACGCCAGAGTCTGGTGGATGTTAATTATTAAAAAGCAGATGAAAGTGCTGTGACTGGCATGAACTGATGGCCACAATCTAACAAGGTGCTGCTCTTCGTTTGTTCTTCATTGATGTAGTTACAAGATGCAAAACATATAAGTAAGTTAAAGTGAAGAAACTGAATTCTTGTTTGTTTGTTCATGCACGGATATCTTTTATATAAAATGATGGCATACATCATGTTTGTGTTCAGCCTTTGGGCTTGAATTTGCTGGTGTTTTCATTTGTGTGCACCCACTGATTTCAATTCAATAGTTTTGTGAGTTAAAATTGTGAGATAAGTATCTCTGGGACCTTGATCCAGGCTGGGGTTATTCATTGCTCTCAGCTGTAGGGATCCCGGTAATGTTCGGTTTTGTTATAGTGAAATAAGTAAGGAGGTTGTTTTCCAGAGTTCAGTGGTGCCTCCTACTGAAGTTTATAGTTTATAGACCTCAGATATGCAGCAGTGGCCTCTTCATTTTACTGTTAATAACTAATGATTGTGCATTGCCTTCCTGTGGTTTTCTTTCCCTTTATTACTGTCCTAAGTTCTCCTGTTTCTTAGGAGATGGTAATGAGTGTGGTAGTAGATCAGGGCTTCAGCAGCAGCCTCCTGCAACTTCATTACAGTACTTATATCTCTTATAAGCAAAACACAGATTTATAGAAACTGATGCTTGAGTGTGATGTATCGTTTAAAGCAAAAAAGAAAGGACTTGAGCAGAAAGGTCACCATGACAATAAAGGTTTGTGCTTTGATTCCTGCATTAAATACAGTCTTTTTCTGTTACAAATTCAATGTTTATAACTAGATTTTCAAAGGAAGTAATATATTGGACCTAAATGGCTTTAAAAATACATTGTCTTCTGATCTTTCAAGTGTTATTCTTCTAAGATTATACAGGTCACAGACTACTGAGAACAACTGTTTCTGGGGAGGGAGATCTGTGGAAGATGCTTTCAGAGGAGATTGGATTAGAGTAGATTCTTGCTGCTTTTAGTAACAGCTTTGACACCGTATTGTTGTTTGAAAGTGTCATAAGCTGGAAACAGATTAACAATCAAAGCATGAAGGAATTTCTTGTCTTCATAAAAGAAAGCTTCCTTCCATCGTCTCTTGAAAGTCTGCTTTATACAACTTTAAAAAACAAAAAAAAGGAACCACTGTTTCTATAAATAAGTAGCTGATTTATTTTTTTTTTTTTAACATGGAAGTTTTTTCAGCTATTACAATGGCAGTCCAAAGTATTAAGGAGTCGACAGAGCCTTGGACGTTGTCATTGGCACAGTATTTGTTGGCAGAGCCAGGATTAGAATTCAGGAGTTGGAGTCTTGTATGCTGGTGCTCAGGCTGCTTGGCACATTTTTATCGTTATGGTTTCAGAGTAAATAACTCTGAGACAGGATTTCATTTAGATACCTAGATACCATGTCCATGTTGTGTGTTGGGGATTTTTTTTTTTTTTTTCCTTTTTGATGCAAGGCCAGGAAGATGAGCAGGGCAGCCTCTTAGCCCTTTCTGGGCTGTTAGACTTTGGTGCCCTGGGTTACCTGTTGTGAATGGATTGGTTAAGATTTGTGTAAATTCTTGTGCCTGTACCAAGATCTACAAATCATACAGTTCTCTTTTCATGTTAAGAAATATCTTAAGTTTTGCTCTTGTGTCCTATTTTTAATTGCTTGCTTAGTTTGGTGGCAGATTTTTTCATTCTTTTGATGTACCAGCAGTCATTTGCATTCCCGTAGGAGCACTTGAGAAGAATTTTTGGGTTTTGTGCCAGGACAAATCATATTCAGACTAAGAATGACTAGTTATGAAGGCTGCCTGGCCAGAGACGATTTATTATAGTAGAAACAATTTGAATTAATAGATGCCAGCAATAATAGGATAGAGATCGCTTGTTTATGAACAGAGTATTTTAGTGAGCAAACACCAGCTGTGCATGACTAAGGATGGCACAAATCCAGTTGGGAGACTGCATGCTTGTGCTGTCACTGCAAGGCAAGCTCTCTTGTCGGATTTCTTCTGACTCTTTTTCTTTCCAAGAAGATACGTTTTTCTCTATAGAGTGAAACGATTTTTGTGTTGTGAAGGACAGAACAGCCACATGGAACAGGTCAGCAAGTAAGCGCAAGCAAATGGCTTCTGCCCAGAGCAGTCAGGGCAGGTGATGAGCAGCAAGTATCACTTTTATGCCTTGTAGCCCAGCTTTGTGTCGCGGGACCAGGTTAGGACCAAAATGCGGAATGCCCCCAGGCCTCTTCCATGTGCGGCCATTAGGCCATTACATGTGGCCCTGAGGGAGAGGCCTGCGATGGCCGGGGTCCCCCTGCCTGCTGAGCAACATGGCGGAGTGGCCAGCGGGAGAGCGGGGCTGGGTGGCAGCCTGGGCTGACGGCAGTGGGGCAGGGGGCTTCAAACTAATGTGCAGCTGTGAGGAGAGGCTTTGTGGGAATTGTTACCGGGATAATAAAATGATGTCAAAACGTGAATCAAACAACGCACATGGATTTCGAAGTGGCTCAAAAACAGAGAGGGGGAGAAAGTCTAGAGTTTAGCGAATAATGGGCTCCATCACTGAGTAATTGCATCTGGAAGGAAAGCTTTTGACCTGTTTTGTCTTCGTCCTATGCACCCTTCCTAATTGTTAGTGTTTGATTTCTAGGCATCTTTTAAGAAAGCCTTTGTTGCTTAGAGAATCGGAAGGCTTTAATTGCTACAGATAGGTGTTGAGGCTAATTTCTTAATGCTGAAAAGTGCCAATAAAAGTGGAGATGCCAGTGAGAATTGATTGGGGTTATCTGGTAATGACAGCTCAGCTTCTGGATCAGCTGAGAAAATGAGGGGAAAAAAATGTGAAAAATCTGTCCATTTTCAAGTAAAAAAATAAGTAAAAATAATCTTAGACACGCACTTCTTAAAATGTTTCATTTTAATCAAATTACTATGCTTAATTTGAGGGCCAAAAAAGTCTTCAGAAGTATTATGTAGAGTTAATTACCTGCATCCTGGGCCTTCAGTCACTGGAAGTCTAATGAAGTAGTTGGAGAGGCTGGTGTGCAAGGTGGAGCATGTTTACCATAACCACCCAGCTTGCTGTGAGTGCAGTGAGGCACCTCGTCAGGGATGTGGTAGCATTTGGGATGCATTTTTGTCCATTATTTTTAAAATGGTGCTTTATGAAGGTTTTTTTCTTTTTCCCCCAATCAGATATATGATGTGTAAGGCCAAACAAAGTTGAATTACTGGTGCCTGGTGATTGAGAAATCCGACTAGGAGGTACTGCAAGCTGTTGTAGAAAAAAATGCCAGAGAAGTTCTGTAGCTGACAGGAAGTTAGAAGATCTTAATATGAAGGAAAAATGGCTTTTAAACCAGCAGAAGAATGGGTATTTAAAGCAAGTTTGCATTTCTGGGACAGATAGTGACGAAGTTGTAGTTGGACTTTGTTGGCTTTAATCCAATTTACAGCTAGGCACATAAGTAGTGTTCAGCTGAAAGAGCTGGAGAATTAGGGATTAAAAGATGGCTATTCAATGTGTCAGTATGTCAAATGGTGAATCCAGGGCCTATCCTGGTTTTAAGTTCCCTTTTGTCCTATATGCTGCTGCTTGCAGTTTGGGATTAGCTTTAATTCTATAACCACATTAGAAGGGTAAATTGAGAGTCACTGGTTGAGGATTAAGAACACCAGCTTTAAAAATAGCTGGCACCATCGCTTAGCAAAGCTGGAGTTGTTTGAAATGGGCTGCAGCTGCTGAATGTTGGGACTGCTGCGGGTGCACAGAATCGTTCCCATGCAGTACAACGGCAGCTCATTAACCTGCGTCTCCATCCCTTCCAGGCTGAGCACCAGGGATTTCTGGTGGTCTGCAGGGTTTACTTCAAAGTAAAGTATCATCCACTCAAATCCAGTGGGGATGCATGTGCTTTACCAAGTATGGAAAAAAATCTCGGAACAGATGAGCAAAAGTGAAATTAATGCTGTTTAAGAGTCTCTGGATGTTTAGCAGTAATGTAGGCTATGTTGATTAACAGCTATTTATAGCAGATCTTTGAGCTGATCTTCTTTTTCCCCTTCATTGGCATGAAGTCTTTTATCAGGCTTGTTCCTCAATAAGGCAGTTGGTGACTTTGAAGAAATCAATGCATATCACTAGATTGTCCTCTGAACACAAAATTATGTGTGGAGGGCTCATCTGTGATGCATGAATGGAACTGGTTGCATTTGGTTAAAAAAATAAAAATATCTTACTGGAAAAGGTAATTGATTTCATAGTTCGTATTACCTGAAAGATTTAAAAACAAACAAAAACCCCTACATAAATGAAGAACATAAGAGTAAGCAACTCTTCAGTGTAAGCTAAAATAGTTTATAGGAGGAGGGATACAAATCAGTGTGACATCAGCATGTACCCACATCTGTGCAAAGACCATGTATATGTATAGTAAAAGTCACCTGCCTAAGAGAACAAACATAACAGCAATTGAGTAATTTTGTATCTGCATACAGAAAAGCTAAGGAGGCAAAATTTACTTCGCAAAGACCTTCTTGTACTGTTATATAGAGGGGCTATGTTCTAATACGGCCTTCAGCAACTGTATTTTTTTCTGGCTGTAAAGGATTTAGCCCAACAATGTCCAGAGCTTAAAACCAGTTTAGTTAGGATACAATAGTACTGCAAATCTCTTATCGCTCACAAGGCCGTGTCCAAGTGCAAAGGCTAAATTGAATTTTAATTACGTTGGCAATCTTGCTGGGGACAAGGAGCAAATGGAAAGACTTTTTAATAAAGGTAAAATATGCCTGTAAATTGTGCGCTGCACAGTATGAAGCTGTAAGACTTTTAATCTCTCCGTGATACATGCAAGAATATCTTCTTTATGTATTGATGGAGCAGTTAGCTTTCTTATAAATACAGAATCTGTGCCTAATGACTGAAAACCTTGTTTTCATTTCTTAGTGTAGATAAAACAAGTTTCTAAATTAGAACAAAAACTTCAGAAAACTTGAACTGGGGTAAGAAATGCAGTGATTGTATAGATCTTGTGCTGAATATTTGTCAGAAATCTTCAGGGAGGTCTAATTGGGAAAATGAGTATCTTGTTGGGAAGATTAATGTCAGTGAAGTAAATATGGTGACATAGTCAATGATGTAAAAGCAGAAGATGAAGGTGAGTTTTAGTTCTTTACCACAGTCCTTCACTCTATTTCTTTTTTTGCTGTCTTGAGCTGACCCATGATCTGATGAGACCTGAAATATTGGTGCCAGCTTTCATGAAAGAACAAATCCTAGAAGTAGTTAGCCTATGCTAGAGATCATTGAACTAGAAAGGGAAAAAACCTTAGAAGTACTGATAAGAGACTGTATGTGAATATCTGTCAGTGTTTAAATATACTTTTTGCTGAATATACCAGGAGATTAGTTCTGTGTTTTGCATGTGGCAAGAATATAAATATATATATATATATTAAATGTTGTGTTCTCACTGGCTGATGTAATATTTGCACGTTACTCAGTATGAAGAGTTTCTATAATTCTGCCTGTGTTAATTCACTATGTTTTTTCTAAGTAGCTTGCCATATGTCAGAGACTTAAAGTGCATGATTAAAACATATGGGACTGGTTACACTGTCAGTTTTATCTTCAGAGCTTAAACTGTTTTAAATGTGCAGGAAGGTAACAAAAAATACAGGTCTCTAGGAGGTATTTTCTGAAGTGTGGTAAACTTAAAGATCGAGTCAGCCTTTCTCCACAGCTGGGCAGGTGGGAGGAAATGGGCAGTGGAGAACTTGAGAACAGCAGTTCTCAGCCTGGTTATGGCTATGCCAGCTGGAGAGAGGGAATGTTGCTTGTTAATAGAGCAGGACAGAAATACTTCTATAAGCAGAAAATAGAGCTGTAAGAAGAAAATGGTGAAGATGTACTACCTATCTCCTTTTCCTGCAGAACGGTTTAAGTTGTGCGTTTAGATTAAACTTCAGTCAGCATGAGAAGTAGCTTGTATTGGTGGTTCAATTGGCAGCTTCATATGGTAGCATCCAGCTGTATACTGAAGTCCCTTGAGGAATTTAAAGCACTGTGTAAATGCTGAAAGAGATGATCTGGACCTGTATTAGAAGGTAGATGCCATAATGTTTTTCTGAGATAATTAAACCTTGAAAACAGGGGTGGTGGTAGTAGTATTCTAGGGATACTTATGTGCTGCAGATGAAGCGATGTTTGAGGGAAACAAAACTCAAAAACTTAGCTTATTGGGCCAAGGTGTTCTTCTAAGCTGCTACTTTCAGATGATGTGAACTTTTTTTTATATATAACATGTGGGATTGCTCAGTGAGGAAAAACCTTCCGTAGGCTATCTTTAGTGATGATCTGCAAGTGATTTAAAGAAGAGTTTCCAGAAGAACTTTCTTCTGTCAGCCTGTGGAAAGCACCCTGCTCGCAGGAACACTCATGCCTGCATTAACATGAGCTGTAGAAACTGGAGAATCCGTGAATTCCTCTTCTTTGAAGACGACAGTTTTGTTGAACTATATCCAAGAACAAAAGTAGTGTATCTTGGAGACAGGCGTCTTGCCTGCTTTTGAGGAAGTGCGTAGACTTTTTTTTTTTTTTTTTTTTTTTTTTTGAGAACAGTCAAGTTTGGTTTGTTAGGTTGAAACAAGGTCAGCTTTGTAATTTGGCATAATAGCAGTATTTGCAAAATTCTCCTAGGTAATTAATTTTATTTTATTTTTTTTTCAGTGTGCATGTATTCATTTTTAATTTCAGGAAATTTGGTGCATTAGTAGACAGACGTGATATCTGTCCTGCAGACTCGCAAGAATAAATAACTGATGGTGGTGAAGGTCTGCCTATGCACAGGAGGTCACAAAGTCAATCTAATTAATTTAGTTTTTCCTAAATCTTCATTCCCTTCAGGCTGAAGACAGAATTGTAGTGAAGAGTAAGGCTGGTGCAGGTAGTCAGTGGGTATTCATGATCCTTGTTAGGGTTGGAGGGGAGCCCTCAAAAAGTTGAAGGAAAGAATGTCAGTCAGGTTTAAAACACTATGTAGGATTTCCTGCAAATATTTACTTTAATTTGAGATGTAATTAGGTGGCACAGCCCTTAGATAATGTTTTGATGGGTTCGATTAGCTGCTGACAAAGATAAAGGGATTGAGTCATGAATCTTTCTAATCTATTAAAATATGTGTTTTGTACAAGAACAAAGAAGCCCTAATATTCTTTTTGATGTCTTTGAAATCTAACCTAAAATAGGTCTTTTCAATCTTTTTAAAATTGCAGCTTTCATACAGTAGGCAAGAGGTAGAATAATTTGTCAAAGTAATTCCTGCACTTTGTTGTAATAGCTTTCCCAGAATGTTATAAAGTAAGAAGCATTAAAAATCTATATGAAATAATCCATTTAATTATGTATGCTTTGCTCTGTTTAATAAAAAAGTATATTGAATAACTAAAATCAAATTATTATTTTTTTTGTGGTGAAATCTTATTTTTTTAAAAAATGTTATGGATCACATACAGTATTTTTTTTACTTCTCAGCTGTAAAATTGAAGATGCATTTGACTTGTATTAGGTAAATCTGACACATTAAATTGGTCAGCTGTTAAGGGTGTCTTAAGGGTTCACGATCAACTGTTTAAATAAAAGATAAGTAGAAACCCCCTGCTAAATCATGTTATTTCTTTTGTAGTAAGTAGGGTCAGATTTGCTTCTCAGGTGTCTATGCTTGTATGAGATAGTTAATTGAAATTTGAATCTATTCAGTAGTAGGGTCCTGATCTAGTTCTTTAATCCAGGTGCATCTTTGTTTTAAAAAACAAACTGAACAAACTGATGCAGAGGAATATACTTGTTCAGACATCCTCTTCAAGGGTAAGGATGCTGGGGACCTGCATTAAAAGCCTCTTAAAGCTCTTCTAACCACAAGCTTAACAGTTATTACTGGGTGTTTCTCTCTCTCTCTCCATCTTTCCTATCAGTCATGATAACAAAATGGCTTAATGTAATAATGAATTATGAAATCTTTATTCAAAAAATGGAGCACATACTTTGAAACATTAATAGTGAAAGTGTGACTCAGCATTGTTGGAAAAGCTCCCATTGCCTTATTAACCTTTCAAATGAACCCTTAAACATGCTTGCAATTATGCAAAACGTTGAATAGAGTTAACTTTTTATATTTGAGAAGCTTGACGTTCAGCTCTTAAGAGCTTGTTCTTTATTACTTAGTTTACAGAACTTGGTAATTGGTAGCTTGTCTTGCCATCTGTAGGACAAATATTTTAATTTTTACCAAATATGTGTGCATGTACTTCTTAAGAAAAACATAGATAAGAATCTTCAAAGTCTAGACTGCATAGCTGAAATAACTTTTACTTGAAGTTTATTGCATAGTGTACCATATGTAGTTAAATAAACCCATATTTTTAGCATTCCTTTGTGTAAATGCATTTGATTAAAGTGTTATACCTGCTTTATTGCCTTCATAGGCTTGCAGTTTGATATTTTGATGCCAGCCAAAGTTTACTATGGCCTCTTAAAAGAAAGACAAAAACACATTTTACTGTTTTCACATTTCTTATACGGTCACTAACTATATTCCAATCCCAATATATGTTTATGAACATTGATAGCTTTTTTTTTTTTTTTTGGTACACTGAATAGAGAGAATGTTGCTTACAGTGTTCCTTAATATATGGTCTCTGGTCGTCATGGTAAGCCAGAAAATGTGTGCAAGTGAGGATTTGAGAATCTAGATTTTGTGACCTCTGGTAAAACATGTGAAGACATTATCTTTCATGTATCAATTGCAAATTAGACAGAAAGGAAACGGTGATAACTTATGTCTGAAGTCAAGATCGTATTTTTGTTTCTGTGGGCAGTTTTAAGGTTTTGTTTATAAAGAAAGAAAGACATTTTGACAAATACTTTTTCTTTGGTCCTTATACAGACAAAAGAAGTTGGTTTGCTTGATGCAGACATATACGGGCCTTCAATTCCACAGATGATGAACCTTAAAGGAAACCCAGAATTAACACCAAGTAAGTGTAATTTTTTTTTCCTGTTGCTTTCTTGTTCAGGAATGAGCATAGATGTGCTTCCTTGGCATGGCACAGAACGGGTGCAAACGGAAGATGAAAACACAGTGTATTCATTTTTTAAAATTTTTGTTAGTGAGATAGCTTTCAAAGCTAGTTTGTGCAGCTAAGAGCATACTTGTGGTCTTTGTTCCTGTTGGTCCACAGGCTTTGAGATTTTCATGGATTATTACTGAAAAGGTAATCAGAAAAGAATGGATATTGTCATTAGGTTTAGACTTGGAGACAGTGGGATTCTGATCCCATTGTAGAACATACTTTGGTGTTGTTTTGTTATGTTGGAACAGTAGTGGGGGGGGGGGGGACACGACACGACTAGTCTAGGAAATGAGAAAGACCATTGCAATAGTTTGTACTGTAATGACTCTTTAAAATGTCATTGAAATGGTTGCCTTTGATCTCTCTCTCTCTCTCTCTCTGTCTCTCTCTCTCCAGTCAAATGCTTTGGGCCACTTGATACTTTTTTTATCTGGAGTTGTGAGTTTAGAAAAAACAGTCATGGTGACTACCAGAAAGTCAAGACAGTAGACAGAGCTACTGTTCCCTTATGTTCCTTCCCTTCTGTTGGGAAGAATTCTGGTCTGAGGAAAAGCGACTTCAGGCAGGAGAGTCTAGAGAGAAGTAAAGAAGACATAAAGTAGAAAGGTTACATCAAGTCTGTTCACCTTTCAGAAATATAACTTCCACTTTGGCCAAATGAGAGTGGAATTGAAGAACAGCTTTATCCTACTAACCTCTGAGATGAAATAGGATTTCAGTGCTTCGTTTTACTCTTCTGAAAAATTGAGATGCAGTAAATTTAGGATTACTGTCTGTCTCCTTATGCTTCCGCCCTTTAGTCTGGAAAAAGAAGTAGTAATGTATTTCTATATACAGATGTGCTGCAGCTGGACAAGAAGATGTGTATACCTGTACAGGTGACTGTCAATTTGAGTACTTTTAAGTACCTGGCTTACAAATACAGAAACCATTTAGATACTTTCACAGAGGGAAAGAGATTACTTGGTTCTATTTGTTGGGCTTCTGATTTAGTTTTTGAAGGTAAAAGCTAACTCCATTGTATAATAAATAACTGAACCCTTTAATGTATCATCAGTACAGCTTGACTTCCTGATACAAATTGATGTATTCTTGCATTTTCATGTAATTTGGGACTGCTGAGAATGTGTCATATAGGCTCTGTATTCCTGTAAAATATATACATATATATATATGTATTTGCCATGAATTCTGCATTTGAAATGCATTATATGATATGAGCACAAGGGACTATGTTGCAATGTCCTCTGTATCTCTCATTTTCCTCTTTTATATGATGTATATTATATATTGTTAACAGATGTTATTGACTTTTTTTTCTTTCCAAAGATGATCATGCAAAAGGTTGCTTCTCCATCTTTTTTCCTCACTGCTAGAAAATGGTCAGATAGCTTTGAAATTCTTACAAATCTTGCCGTGTTTTTTATTAACCCACAGCAAATTTACATCTACATCATGAGCCCCAAATAAAGAGCAATTTGCCCAGTCTGTTTCATGTGGTCATAACATTACATTTGCTAAGAATGCAAGGACTTGCAGTATATTCATTTAGGTATTAGGATGGATCAATGTTGTGATATATAAACTTCGGTGTTTGCAGATACTTTGAAGATACAGCTGAAAATTAACTGTAAGCTTTTGTCTTGGCATGTTTTGTGTGCTGTGAAAAACACAGCATTCAGTATAACAGAAATTGGAGGTTTTCCCTGAATTGAAATTGCTTCTGTTGGCCTGTAAACACATTTTGATTGCAAACATACATTCTTTCTGCCTCTATGTGGAATGTACAAGGAAATAGTACCAGGATTTAGGAACATGCCTCATTTTTAAGCGACAGAAAATGGATTAGCGTATTTTAAAAGCGTGATATATAACACAAGTCTACTGAGAAAATGATGTAACAATTCAGTATGAATGGTAGAGGGGTAGAATTTCTATTTCAGGAATTCTGTTTACTTTCCAGTGCAGTTTGACTCTGAAGTTGATGAAGCTGTGGAGTAGCAACCCTCACAGTGCTGACACTAAGATGATTTGGTTGTGAAAATAGGATACTGGAAGGCTTAGGAAACTTCAATTGTAAACTTCAAGGTTTTCTTTATTCTAGTGAGTAGCAATGATAGGACATGCCTGCAAAAAAGGATCAGTTGTAGGGGTATGAATGCATGTACATATTTTTCTATCTATCTACATCTATGTATACATTATTTATGACATTTTTGATGAATTTTAGCCTTATTTTCAAATTTCTTATTGGGTAATAAAATTATCTTCATTTTCAAGAATAAAACACTGAACAATTCTTGTTGCGTAGACTATGAGGAAAAACAGTTCTACACATTAAAGATTTGTATTAACAATGTAAACTTTATCAGTAAGTTAATTAAAAACATTTTAGTAGCATGGCAGTCAACAGTTGTGTTTAAAGACTATTTCTGTCCACAACACGAGGCCTGGATGTGAAGATGATGAGTAGCAGCATTCTTTGTTACTGAATCTCTACAGTAGTTCTAGGAGGTTCTGATCGCTCTTGCACTTATGCTTCTATTTATTTTTCCCTTCACATGTAGCAGTCAAAGAGGGATTGGGGATGCTTGGCACCATACAGGATACATTTGCAGCGATTATTGCATTTGAAGAGAGAATATTATAGTCGCATTATAATTTACATTTTCTTAGAATGGTTTTCATTGGAAGATGGTGTTAAGGATCATCCAGTTCCAACTCCCCTGCTCTGGGCAGGACACCTCCCACCAGGCCACGTTGCTCAAAGCCCCATCCAGACTGGCCTTGAACACTTCCAGGGATGGGGCAACCACAGCTTCTCTGGGCAACCTGTTCCAGTACCTCACCACACTAAAGAATTTCTTCCCATGTATAATCTAAATCTACCCTCTTCTAGTTTCAAGCAACTATGCCTTGTTCTGCCATTATACTTCCTAACAAAAAGTCCCTCCCCACCTTTCCTGTAGGCCCCCTTTAGGCACTGGAAGGCTGCTGTAATGTCTCCTTGGAGCCTTCTCCAGGCAGAACAATCCCAACTCTCCCTCATCCTGTCTTCTCAGGAGAGATGCTCTAGCCCCTTGATCTTCTTTGTGGCCCTCCTCTGGATTCATTACAACAGGTTCATGTTCTTGTTATGCTGGAGGCCCCAGAGCATGTGTGGTCTCATAAGAGCAGAGGGGGAGAATCCCCTCCCTCACCCTGCTGGCCATGTGTCTTTTGATGCAGCCCAGGATGTGGTTGGCTTTTTGGGCTGTGAGCACCCATTGCCAGGTCACGTTGAGCTTCTCATCCAGCAACACCCCCAGGTCTTTCTCCTCAGGGCTGCTCTCAATCCATTCTCTGTGTAGCCTGTATTTGTGCTTGGGATTGTCCTGGCACAGATGCAAGACCATGCGCTTGATCTTGTTGAACCTCATAAGGTTCGCACAGGCCCACCTCTCAAGCCTGTCCACATCCCTCTAGATGGCATCCCTTCCCTCCAGTGTGTTGACTGCACTGCTCATCTTGGTGTCACTGGCAAACTTGCTGAGGGTGCACTCGATCCCACTGTCCACGTCACAGACCAAGATGTTATGAGTGCATTCCAGGAAACTCATGGCTTCCCTATGCCTTGTTGCACTGTCCCTTCAATGGATATCGGGTGGTTGAAGTCTCCCATGAGGAACAGGACATGTTAACATGAGGGTCTCATCCACTTGGGCTTCCTGGTCAAGTTTCTTGTAGCAGGCTCCCCCTGTAATGTCCCTGCCCTCTAATCCTGACCCATAAGCTCTCGGTTGGCTCCTCATCCATTCCCAGGTGGAGCTCCGTGAGCTCCAGGTGATCACTGACAGAGAGGGTGATGAATTCAGTTCAAAATGAATTAGGAGTTCTTAGTGACGAGAGAGTCTGTATAAATAGAAGGTACTCCATTACCTTAATCTTGCAGATTTGAGTACATTGGAGAAAGTCTGCTAGCATTTAATAGGGTGCCATTCAATTTTACTAAACGGTCAGGGAAATCCTGGTTAATAAGTTCATGACTGAATTTAATTAGCCAATGGAAGATTATCTAACTGTGGAATAAATACTAACATCAGCTACAATATATTTCTAACACAAGTAATAAAAGCATTATTTCTACTTTTGCCCCAAATAGTGTACTTAAAAGCTGTTTTTTATGGCTTATTGGACTGAAAAAGTTTTCTTTCTTTTACTCTACCATTTAAACTACTTGGCAGAAAGTAAAAGCTGTCATATGGCTGCAAGGATGTTGCCTTTTTGCTGAATAAATATAACATTTCTTCACTTAAATGATTATGAAGATTTTGGTGGACTTATTTATGGCAGTTGAGTGCTCTTTTAATATTTCGAAGCTTTGCCGTTCTGTGAAGCTTTCAGTGTCGTTTTTATTTCTTAGTTAAGTAGTATATTGAAAAGATCGCTAGTAGATGTGTTTTCCAACTTTGGAATTGAGAAGTAATTCCTGAGAGAATGAAAGTAGTAGGTGTGTCACAGCCCTACTGAAGCTAATAATATTACAGGAGCTACAGAAATGCAATTACCGATAAAATTCTAAAATCAGGAATAGATATTTGCATTTTTTTTTCCCTGGGATACATTTACATATATACTTCTCTTCAGTTTAATAGCAGAATCTCTAACAGAAAGTGATGATTTAAAATGCGCTCTGTAGTTGCTGTTTAAAGATGTCTACATGAAATAGTCTTATCAAGGGATCTGGGAATCCATTTTGGGGTTATTTTCCCTAGTTAGATAATGGTATATTGATAGGGTAGTTGTTCAGGTAACCATGAAGTTTCCCAGTTATATGCGAGAGATTAATTTTAAAGATAGAACTTGTATTCACTAACAAAGTTGTTTTTATGCTTTACCAGTGGAATCTCGTCATGATTAATTCAAATAAAAACTAAATTTGATTGTCTCAAAAAAGGCATTTTGTTATTGCTACTGCCTCTTGATTTGTGAACAAGTGATTTTTAAATAGTATATAGTTTAATGTTTTGCATTATTGATTCTATGTTGAAAGTAGTCTGAATTAAAAGCTGGTATTTTACTTCTGGTGCTGTCTTGCCACAGTTCATGTAGATGGCTGAAGGAGAGTACTCGCACCTCAAGATTGGTTGGGCCAAGAAGCCATGCAGTTCTGCTTTTGCAGATCTCAAGTCAGGGCCAGACCCTCTTTGGGTTTATAAGGGGACTTTGTTAAAATGGAACTTTTTATTATTATTTTTTTTTTCCCAAAGTGCATTCAACATCCCTATTTTTTTTTAATCTTATTTTTCACTTCAGCAGACAAACTTCACATCCTCTCTGATTCTTGTACCTGTTTTTTGTCCTTAGGCTGGCAAGCTTAGTCTGCCCTTTTAACTTGCTCTTCTTTAGCTCCCTGAAGCATTTGCTATTTGCACCATCCTTATTCATGATATTTATTTGGAGACTAAGCAGACATGTCTGGGCTGCGAAAACTGTTTGTGTTGATTTCATTATAGAAGAGGGTCAGCTGCAGTCAGTGGCATTGCTGATTGAAAATCCATGCACTGGTGAGAAGACTGGTTTGAGGTCATCTTTTCTTATTATCCCAAAAAGCCATCTGATATTCTCAGGCAAGCATGTATTGAGAATAGACTGTCTGTATTACGCAAAATTGGTAAACTCTGGCATAGTATTAAAATCTTGTTCTGTTTGAGAGGCAAATTCAAGTAGCTGTTACAGTGAAAACAAAAGTGAGAAAACATAGCAATGCTGTACAGGTATTTCTGCCTACAGTAAGTAAAATAATTTTAAATTAAAACAAAAGAAAGATGCGTTCAAAGGAAACGGGCTTTCTTAGGATCATCACAAGAAGTTCTGCAGTGGCTTACTGTCCAAGTACCTGGTTATGTTTTTGGCTTCTAGGACTTGGTTGTTGTTTCCTGTTAAGGACTGGTAACTTACAAAAATTCCAGCTGAAACTAGTGACATTATAGGTACACAGACACTTTGAATATCTGTTTCAAAGAGTCTTGAAGACAAAATAGTAATTCAGAATATTGTAATTCGTTGTATTTCTATTTTGGAGGCTCTTTCATGTCTCATGAGGTAGTTGAAAATGAGAAGAATAATTGTTAAATTATTTATTCTGGACCTTGACTGTGGCCCTCAAACCTGTAACAATTAACCTTGAACTTGAATAATTTGGAAATTTTTGATGTCACTTGTAGAAAAAAATGGTGATCTTTACTTGGGGGAAAGCAAATGGAGAAGGAGTATAATGGCAATCTGATCAAGGAGTGAAAAGGAATTAAAAGTATGTTGGGGATGGGTATGGAAAAAAGATAGTTTTAACTACAATAAAGACATCTATTGTTGTTGAATCTATTTTTAAATTTCTTTTTCTTCTATCTTTTAAGTGGATTTTATGTTTGGCAAAATAACTTGGCTTTCTCTTAAAATTCTATCTGGTTTCACTAGGTATTTTGAAATCACATATCTAGATAGTAATAATTCCATCTTGTGTTAAATTTATAGTCTTGAAAGACTCAAGACTGCCTGTGTAATTTGAGATGACACCAACCTTGAGAGGGATTGTTTATAAGCACGTTTGTTAGCTGCTGTTTAAAAAAATAAGAAAAAAACAATTAATGTAGTTAACATATTAATATTTTATTTTTCATTATTGAACAATTCATACTTAAAATTACCAAAAAAAAAAAGAAAGTAAGACGATAAGGTGGGAACATAGTACATAGTAATTAACATTTTTACTGAGAGCAGCCCTTTCGGATAAAGGGCAAATCAAATTTTACTACATGCTATAGCAACAAATTACTGAAACACAACTAGAAGCAAATACATGTCAACATGTCAGGTACTTGAAAGCAGAGTATATTACTCTTCATATTGTAAATCTTGTCGTGTGGTAATTATAAATGTTTTGATATGGATAATGACTAGCACAATATTACAAGGTTTACTATTCAAGATGTAAATGGTTCATCGGGTTCAACTTTTATACAAATTGGAACCAAATTGCAGAATGGTTTTATTATAGTAAAATGATAAGCATGCCTTTAATTGTATGTATGTAAACAAAAAAAAAGATTGATTTTTCCTTTTTGTACACTGGACACATTTACCTGTTGGCTTATTTCAGAGGAATAAATGTTTCCATCCCGCTTATCTGCTAGAAGTATAATTAAAGAACTGTAACTAATTCTGAACTTTCTCAGTATTTTCATCTAGCAATTTCACTTTCATGCTTTATCTCTGGTTTTCTTGCTGTATTTTCCATCTTTCCTCCCATTTCTCCACAGTATAACTGAGTGCCGATTCAGGAGAAAGAATAAAATTGTATCCATCATAATCATCGGCATATACATCATATACATCGGCATCACTTGCCGAGGCGATCGGCTCCAGGGCAGCCGTGCTGTGCAGCGGAGCGGGGATCGGGCCAGGCAGGGCTCTTTTCCCGGCATCGAGGCCACTCGAGGCAGCCGAGGGAGCCGCCACGAGCCGGCAGCCCTGTGAGGGACGTGACGAGGCGGAGGCGGAGCCAGCAGCGCCCCCTCCCGGCCGCTCCAAGGCAGCCCCTGGGGAGCGCGAGCGACCAGGACGGGCAAACAGGGCGGGGCGCGGCAGTTGGCGCGGGCAGGGCGAGCAGGGCGATCCCCCCGCCCCTAGAACGCCTCACCTAACGGCTGTCTGGCACTAGCTGGGCCCCTATGGGCCTCGCTAGGCAGCGAGCGAGCGCCAGAAGGTCTGTAGGCACCCAGGCAGACTGCCCGCTCCAAAATGCAGCAGGTCTCTGGGTGCAGGGAGTGCCAGAGCCTGCTGCTGCCGTCTGAAGGAGGCAGAGACAGCGTGTGCGTGAGGTGCGAGCAGGTGGACGACCTGGTCCGCCCGGTGGCAGAGCTGAAGGAGGAGGTGGAGAGGTTGAGGGCCATCAGGCAGTGCGAGCGGGAGGTAGACTGGTGGAGCAACTCCCTGCAAGGCCCGAAGGAGAGGCTCCGGAGTGAGACTCCCCACGTGGGGGTGGACCCCCTGCCCGGTCGCTGTCGGGCAGAGGGAGGGGACCTAGGAGTTGAGGTGGAATGGAGACAGGTCCCTGCTCGACGATGCAGGAAACGCCCCCCCCCCACCTGCCCCACCTGCCCAGGTGCCCTTATGCAACAGGTTTGAGGCCCTGGAGCTGGGGGGAGCGGTGGATGAGGGTGTGGAAGGAAGTTTACCCAGGAAGGCTAGGGTGAGGAAGTCTGCTCCATGCCTCAAGACTGCTTCCACCAAGAAGGAGAGGAGGGTGATCATTGTGGGCGACTCCCTTCTCAGGGGAATCGAGGGCCCTATCTGTTGGCCTGACCCTACCCGTAGGGGGGTCTGCTGCCTCCCTGGGGCCAGGGTCAGGGATGTTGCCGGAAAGCTTCCCAGCCTGGTTTGCCCCTCGGATTACTACCCACTACTGATAGTCCAGACTGGCAGTGATACCATTGAGGAGAGAAGCCTGAAGGCTGTCAAACGGGACTTCAGGGGGCTGGGACGGTTAGTGGACAGAGCGGGAGTACAGGTGGTGTTTTCATCCATTCCTACAGCAGCAGGGAGGGGTTCAGAGAGGACACGCAGGATCAGAGGATCAGCGGAGAGGCCAACAAGGCAAGCATCCTGATGGGGGTCTGTTGTAGACTGCCAAACCAGGATGAGGGGGTGGACAAGGAGTTCTACAGACAGCTGACAGAGGTTGCGAAATCATGAGCGCTTGTTCTTGTGGAGGACTTTAACTTCCCAGACATATCCTGGAAGCACAACACAGCCCAGAGAAAGCAGTCCAGGAGGTTTTTGGAGGGTGTGGAAGATAACTTCCTGACCCAGCTGGTTGGTGAGCCTCCCAGGGGAGGTGCCCCGCTAGACCTTCTGTTCACTAACAGAGAAGGACTGGTGGGAGATGTGGTGGTCGGGGACTGTCTTGGGCAGAGTGCCCACAAAATGGTAGAGTTCTCGATACTTGGCGAAGTCAGGAAGGGGACCAGTAAAACCTCTGTCTTGGACTTCCGGAGGGCTGACTTTGAGCTGTTCAGGGCGCTGGTTGGCAGAGTCCCTTGGGAGGTGGTTCTGAAGGACAGAGGAGCCCAGGAAGGCTGGGCGCTCTTCAAGAAAGAAATCCTAATGGCTCAGGAGCGGTCTGTCTCCACATGCCCAAAGACGAGCCGGCGTGGAAGAAGACCAGCCTGGCTGAATAGAGAGTTGTGGCTCGAGCTTAGGAGAAAAAAGAGGGTTTATAATCTTTGGAAAAGAGGGCGGGCCACTCAAGGGGACTACAAGGATGTTGCGAGGTGGTGCAGGGAGAAAATTAGAAAGGCCAAAGCTCATCTGGAGCTCAGTCTGCCTACTGCCGTTAAAGACAACAAAAAACATTTTTATAAATACATCAATACAAAAAGAGGAGGACTAAGGAGAATCTCCAAACCTTTACTGGATGCGGGGGGAAACTTAGTTACCAGAGATGAGGATAAAGCCGAGGTGCTTAATGCCTTCTTTGCCTCAGTCTTTAGCAGCAAAACCAGTTGCTGTCTGGACGCCCAGTACCCTGAGCTGGTGGAAGGGGATGGGGAGCAGAATGTGGCCCCCACAATCCACGAGGAGATGGTTGGCGACCTGCTACAGAGCTTGGATGTACGCAAGTCGATGGGGCCGGATGGGATCCACCCGAGGTACTGCGAGAAGTGGCGGAAGAGCTGGCCAAGCTGCTTTCTGTCATTTATCGGCAGTCCTGGCTATCGGGGGAGGTCCCAATTGACTGGCGGATTGCAAACGTCGTGCCCATCTACAAGAAGGGCCGGAGGGTAGACCCGGGGAACTACAGGCCTGTTAGTTTGACCTCAGTGCCAGGGAAGCTCATGGAGCAGATTATCCTGGGCGTCATCATGCGGCAGTTGCAGGGCATGCAGGCGATCAGGCCTAGTCAGCAGGGGTTTATGAAGGGCAGGTCCTGGTTGACGAACCTGATCTCCTTCTATGACAAGGTGACACGCTTAGTGGATGAGGGAAAGGCTGTGGATGTGGTCTACCTTGACTTCAGTAAGGCATTTGACACCGTTCCCCACAGCATTCTCCTCAGGAAACTGGCTGCCCATGGCTTGGACTGGCGCACGCTTCGTTGGGTTAAGAACTGGCTGGATGGCCGGGCCCAGAGAGTTGTGGTGAATGGAGTCAAATCCAGTTGGAGGCTGGTCACTAGTGGAGTCCCCCAGGGCTCGGTACTGGGGCCAGTCCACTTTAACATCGTCATCGATGATCTGGATGAGGGGATCGAGTGCACCCTCAGTAAGTTTGCAGGTGACACCAAGTTAGGTGCGTGTGTCGACCTGCTTGAGGGTAGGAAGGCTGTGCAGGATGATCTGGATAGGCTGGACCGATGGGCCGAGGCCAGCGGTATGAAGTTCAACAAGGCCAAGTGCCGGGTTCTGCACCTGGGGCACAACAGCCCCAAACAGAGCTACAGGCTGGGAGATGTGTGGATAGAAAGCTGCCTGTCAGAGAAGGACCTGGGAGTTTTGGTTGACAGTCGGCTGACTATGAGCCAGTAGTGTGCTCGGGTGGCCAAGAAGGCCAACAGCATCCTGGCTTGCATAAGAAACGGCATGGCCAGCAGGTCCAGGGAAGTGATTGTCCTCTTGTACTCGGCTCTGGTGAGGCCGCACCTCAAGTACTGTGTTCAGTTTTGGGCCCCTCACTACCAGAAGGGCATGGAGGTGCTTGAGCGAGTCCAGAGAAGGGCTACGAAGCTGGTGAAGGGTCTGGAGAACAAGTCTTATGAGGAGTGGCTGAGGGAGTTGGGACTATTTAGCCTGGAGAATAGGAGGCTCAGGGACAACCTTATTGCACTCTACAGGTACCTGAAAGGAGGCTGTAGCGAGGCGGCGGTTGGTCTGTTCCGAAACTGTTCTCCCACGTGCCTGGTGACAGGACGAGGGGGAATGGGCTAAAGTTGCGCCAGGGGAGGTTTAGGTTGGATATTAGGAAGAACTTCTTTTCTGAACGGGTTGTTAGTCACTGGAATAGGCTGCCCAGGGAAGTAGTTGAGTCCCTATCCCTGGAGGTCTTTAAAAGACGTTTAGATGTAGAGCTTAGGGATATGGTTTAGGGGATGATTTGTTAGTGTTAGGTGAGAGGTTGGACTCGGTGATCTTGTAGGTCTCTTCCAACCTAGACTTTCTGTGATTCTGTAATTCTGTGATAAACAGAAAAAAATGTATTTTAATCCTTTCCCTATAGTGACAAAAGGCTAAAAGTGACAATAAAAGTTTAAAAGCTAACATCTCTTTCCCTCGCTTTAGTTGATAGTCATAGTCCTGTAAAGAATCCAGAGCTTCATTTTACAAATGGTGAAATAGGAATAAAGTCACAAAAGGATGTATGGAGACGATTCATGAGAAATGCAAAGGGGAATATTTAATATACAAAGAACACTGTTTGTTTGTCTTAAATGGAGAGTTAACAATTTTAGTGTAGTTTTCATCTGTCATTAGTATCCAGCACCTCCAACAGTTATTAAAAGTACATATAATCAGTTGAACAGTCCACTTGCTTTTATTTTCATTGACACTTTCTTTTTTTGTCTTGATTACTGTATATAACCTAAAAAGGCTGAACTCACTCAGATATATTGAGTTCCATGTTTTTTCTTGGAAAGCAGTGGAAACCCCTGGTTAACTGCAGGGTTTTGTTGAAGTTAGATCTTGAACTGAAGGGAGTGCGTGGGGAATGTCTGCCTCTTGGGTTTGTGTACTCTGCATCATGTCTATTGTCCTGTGTTACATGACTGACTTGGGCAATCCTCCTTTCACAGGAGCGTCCGAAGCAAGGCCATGCTTCACATAACTTGCCTGATAAATACTTAAAACTAGTCCTGTGCTTTTATTCCAAATCTAACAAGACGATGATGCTTAAAAATGTAACAAGGATATGACTAAATCCCTGTGCTGTTTGCTTTTGCCAGGCTTACTTTTGATGTATAATCTTCTAGCAAGCAATTAGACCTTTTGCTTTTGGGTTGGACTGATGGCACAGCTGCAAACCTGCTCCAGTAATGAAAAGCCTCTCACAGCCTTGTTGCCTCTGCAGTCTGCTGGCAGGGAAAAAGTAGTGAAAACCTAATGGGATGGCTAGGCCGACAAATATAAGAAGGAAGTCTTTTGGAAAAAGCCACGTTTCTTCATGCATTTATTTCTTAAACTTGAATTGTGTTGTCAGTATTGAATAATGTTCTTTGAGTCTCTGTGGTGGTTTACTTTGGTTTAAGTATTTGTGATGCCTCCATAGCTAGATAACACTGTTAGCACAGGGCGTAATGGGAAATTGCAGCCTTCCTCCGAGCTTAAAATACAAATTGCAGTACCTTTGAGGCAATTCTTCAAATAAATTTGTAACAGTATGAAATCAAACTTGAAGTCTCAATTAGTCTGTCACTTGCCATAGAATATTCTGGGCTTCTGGGTGTAAGCAGTTAAAGCAATGCTTGGGATTTTACAACTTGTGACTCTGACCAACCTTGTGGTGACAGTGGTGTGTCCTCTCCGAGGCGGCCTGGTGGCTGCTCTCTTGTGTAATGCTTAGGCCTGGCTGCAGGCCTCCATGCTGCTTGCCCCCTTCCCCTCCGCCTCGCTTTCTTCTCACATCACCATGCTGTGAGTGGAATCAAGTTGCTTTTGTACGGTAAACTTGCACTGTTTTAAACATGTTGGGGTGTCAAGCTACCCCTTCAGGAAGTATGGCTCAGCCATGTGTCCTCAGTGAAAGCCTCTGCAGACATCTCAGTTCCCAAAGGCACCTGGAGTGGTGCAAGACAACTCTGTTGACACCAGCGAAGCCCACTGTTTTGTTAGTCTGTTTCCTTTCCTGTTCTATGTCCACTTTTTCCACAATTTGAAGATGATTATTTTCTATGAACCTACTAAAGTTATCTACTTTTTTCTTCTTTTTTCCTTGGTTGTTGGAAATCTCTGTTCAACCCTGTCTTTTCTGGAGTCTTCCAGCCCTTGACTGGAACCTGGATCCTCCCGTTAGAAGCTGTTGATCCTGAGAGCTGACTGTCAAACTAGACTGCAAATAACTTCCTTATACTTCTGCATAGCAACAGCCATATGAAAATTACTGTTTGCTCTGATTAACAGAAAGTTGTAAGTTGGAGCCCTAACTTAGATTGATAGAATATTCCATAGTCACTGCAGCATGAAATTGTACACAATTGAAAACCAGATGATGCAAAAAGTTGTTGAGATTTTACAAGTGACCATGCTGAAAATCTGTTTCAGCTTGTCTATATGTATGGCACATTAATTGAGTTTGTCTCAGATGATTTTGTTTAATGTACTGGAATCCAAAGTGTATTCTGCACTGTCTTATTCATTCTCTGACTAGCGTGGTGGCAAAGTGCTTTGTCGTGCCATACATCTTCTGTGTTTGAGGCAGTGAGACATGGCTGAGATGTGAGGAGGAGTAAAAATGGCAATTTGTCATGAAAATCTCAGCTAATGATGAGCTGTACAAACAGCAGCAGAGCCTTTAGCTTTGGTGTGCACTGTGAAGAAGTACCAGCTTGCTGAAAGCTCAATAATTATATGCTGAGGAGTTGCTGTATAGTGTTTTTTTTTTTTTTTTTTTAAATAAAATACAATGGAAGATGAAGGGATACTTAAAGTTATGAGCTATTTAGAAATAGAAATATACTTTTAAAGCTGCTGTTTTAATGCTTAAATGTGAGATGTTAAAATGCCATTCAGAGACTCAGGTATTACAGACAAGATGTGCGATATTTTTTTTCCTACCTTTTTCTGTTGTATACTGATTATGCCTGGGTTAGCTGTTTTTATTTTAATTCTTTCAGTTTCAAGGGAAAATAGGCAACTTCAGCAATAAAACTGAATGTTTATTAGTTGTCATTACATGCTTTCTAATGATGGAGATGAGTGGAACCACGGTTCTGTGCTGCCTTTGGGAAGGATGCAGCACAGGTCTCCAAATCTGCAGGATTCTTGAATAATATGTAGCACAGATAGTTTCACAATCTGTGTCTTGATTCTCTCATCTGTAAAATGAGATAATACCTCCATACATGGATGTTACAGCATCCCTGTAATAAGCTGCCTTTATTTTTCTTAAGCAGTGTGATGCCTCTTGATGAGGCATAGTGTAACATCACAACCTTCTGGAATAATGGTCTTTACTTACCTGATGAGATGAGATTGAAAGGAAGCTTTTGCTTGCTCTAGTGCTTCAGTCAGCGGACTTGAAACAAAACCAAGAGTTGAAGTGTCTCTGCCTATCGGCCTCATAGCTATGTACTTTGTGCCATGCTAACATATGGCTACCATCAAACAGCTATGTCAGGCTTTCTATACAAACTTGGTTCCTTAGGATGATCTGTATGGCTAGGCATTTGGAAAAAAATAATTCAAACCCAAAAGCATACCTATTATGAAATGTAGAAGATCCATCCTAATGCCTTCAACATCATTCAGCATCATTATTCCCCAGGCGAGTAGCAACCCAGTCCTGGAACACTTTTAATCAGCCATCTGCTGAACTGCTCTAATGAGTTTGCACATGTTTGCCTTTTCCAGTGCCCTACCAGAAAAGGCATTTT
This sequence comes from Nettapus auritus, assembly GCA_011076525.1. NCBI lineage: Eukaryota > Metazoa > Chordata > Aves > Anseriformes > Anatidae > Nettapus > Nettapus auritus. Next base: position 43,305,883 of record CM021769.1, read on the forward strand.
ATTGGTAGTTTGTTGGTGCTCTATTGATCTTATTGATCTGGTTTTGCACATTCATTGAAAACACAGAACCATTTAATTTAGGGCCATCGAGCTTGCTTAGAGTTTGCAAACAAGGAAACTGATCTCTGAGCATAGATGGCATAGTATGGCTGTGTCTTTAATTTTAAGAAATGAGATTTACTGTGTTTTCTCTTGGTTTTCTGAAGCTGTATAGTAGACATCTTGCCTGATAACAGAGAAGGAAGTGTTAACTGTACTGTGAAAGAAATAGATGTTACTGAGAACTCATTTGGTTTAATCTTTACGTGTTATGCTTTAGAAGATCTTCATGAGACTCAGGGTGAAAGAGGAAGAATGCCTGTTGCTTTTGATGAGACAAGGGTGATTACCAGAGCCCACTGAAGCACTTTAGGTTTCAGATAGTCTTAAGAATGCTTTTTAGCAGTAGGCAGGCAGTGGGGTGCTTTGCGGTATTTTGTGTTACTTTGAGAATATGCAGAATGTTATAGCCAGAATATACAGCAGGTTGGGAATTGTTCTTGTGCAGCGTGTAAACTTGATTAAGTTTTGCTCCTCTTGAGCAGCTTATAGTCCTTGGTGTTAACCAAGGAAATAAGATCCAGTTTTGATAGAAATGAAACTCTGCTGTTGAGAGAAGTAAACAATGCATGTGTTTTTGCAACAGAAATTCGTGTTCTTACTCTGTAGATCAGCATTTGTGTACCCACAGCAACTCTCCTGTTACCCACTGAGGAGAAGGAGAGGGACATTCCTGAAGGTGCTTCTGTTGCGTGAGACTAGTACGTCTTAGCTGGGCTCTGTACAGCAGAAACTGTCTGTGCAGGTAGTGGATCTGAGATTTAGTCTCATATATTTGACTGACATATTTTAAAGCACCTGGATTGAACTGAGAAGTTGCATGATATTTTGGTGAACTTTCTCATGTTTTCAGACGTTCTGCATCTTTTCCATTCTTATCCTCCAGTTCCTCATCCTCAGGTACTGAGCAGTCAAGAATTGGCTTCCTCCCCCTCCCCTTTTTTTTTCTTTATAATTGTTCCTATTTCATGGTAAAGGTAAAGCAGACCTTGATGCTGCAATGATATATGCTGTTGCTTTTTTAAACCTTTTTACAGGTAAATATGAAAATGATCTTCTTTTCTCAAGACTGTTAACAGGATTATGACTTGTGATAGTATGTGTTTACAAGGACACCAAAGCAGTGCCTAGAGGAGGCTCTAGGCTCAAGTTCAAATGTCATCGACAACTTCGTAGCTAAGCAATCTTGCTGCAGGGGGAAGAAGTAAGCCTGAGTACTAGAAATATGGTTAGACAGTATAATGCCACCAAAACTCAGCCCCAACTGAAAACTGAAGAGATCTACACAAGTGTATTGAGCTAGCTCAGTGAATCAGCCCAAGCCCCTCTCTTCTCGAGTAACAGCGCAGTAGTCATGCAAGTGATTTGTTTAGTTTCTGTTTCTGTTTTTTTGATTTGTAAACCAAAATACTGTGAATACAAAAACAATACTTAATTTATTTTTGGCCATACTTCTACAGAATTACATGGCTTGAATGCCTGTTTACTTTTCATTGCTTGGAAGCTTTCATCTGTATGCTTTAGCTGTTTAATTTGAGTGCTCCTGGGTGTTACTTTGTCTGACTTTGGAGTTTAGCTTTGAATGCACAACATTTTATTCACATTGTTTTTATTTTGCTCTCTATATATTTTCACTTTAGATGCATCAGGGGTTTCTGTCAAAATATGTATTGTAATATATTTTTTGTGGCTTACTGTTCTTGCAGTTTTCTGCTAGTTTCTGCCTGTACATGCTCTTAAAATAAACTGGATAGGCTCAAATAAAATTCCTTTTGTTCTTCTGTGTGTGTGTTTGAGCGCGTGTGCCATTTTGGGTTAAGGTGGGAATTGAGATGGCAGAGAGTATAAAGAAAGAGGAGGTTTTGGCTTTTGGAGAGTTTTGCTCTGTATGCACTCATGTTATCTTTTTGTTTGTTTACTTTCTGCTGCCTCACCACCTTGCTGGCAGAACAACTGCAATATTTCTCCACTTTTCTTCTTGACACGGGAAAGCACAAGAGTATGGAGCATGACAAAGACATGACCTTTGTCATGTCCAAATAAACATACATTGTTCCTACAGAAATGTTTCTAAGTCCTGCAGACTTCCTCTAGGACTTCTTACCTAGAGCTGTTACCAGCACGTAGTGGTGGCTTTATTTTGTACCTCTCACCTGGGATTCAAAGCAGACAATACAAAGAGGAAAGAGGAATTCCCTGAAACGTGGTATTTTGAAGGGAATGGTCCTCTGATTCATAAGATTACTTAATAGCACAGTTAACAAATAAATAAAATCTCAGAGCATTTTAAGACTTTTTGTTTTGATAAAAATGACTCAGCAGTTATCCACGTATTGCAGAAGTAGAAGGCTGCCAAATAGGTGATTTATGCCTCGTAGCAGGGGGATTTTGAATAAGCTGATGAAGTCTAGGTTTCGGTAGCACTAAGTGGTAATATGGGCAAATGCACTGTTATTCTGGCAAGACCTCAGTGGTACCAGTTAAATGTTGCAAACTAAGAAAAAGTGGAGCTAGGGTCTCAGGTAGAATAGACAAAGGCATACACATATGTATACTGAAGGATTGAGAGGGGGGAAGTAGACAAATGCTGCTGGGAGAGAGGGAAAACTGCTCTTAAAAGGAAACATTTCTTTAAGCTTATGTCATCTTGAAAACAAACAAACAAACAAACAAACAAAAACACCCTTCCAAAAAAAACTTGTTTGCTTTTGTTTTAGAAAATCTGATGAGGCCCCTTAAGAACTATGGAATCGCATGGTGAGCATGTTTCAATTCAAATCAAGTTTCTTTACAGATGTACTTGGTATCATGCTGAAAAGCTAAGCCTGTGCTGTATTGTTTCAGCATGTCCATGGGCTTCTTGATAGACGAGACCGCCCCGGTTGTTTGGAGAGGACTCATGGTCATGTCAGCTGTTGAGAAATTGTTGAGACAGGTAAGGATTTACATTTAACTGATATGTGTATGAGTATCTGATATATGATATATCTGATATATCTGATATATCTGATATATATGTGTATGAGTAACTGATATGAGTATCCATAACATCATTTCAGATTAGCGGTGAGCGTTTTTGTGTCTTGGTCTTTTATATGGACTTGTATTTCTGTCAAACTTCTGAAACATGTTTTGTGCACTAAGGATTTATTTTCTCAGTGTCAGTAACTTAATAGAAAGGTTTTCACTGGAGAACCAAATGGCACAAATCTTCCTGTGGACACTTGACAAGAGTCATGGACCTAACTGCCATTTGCAGCCTTGCTTACTTAATGACAGTTCCACAGCAGACAAACTGCAAGCAGTATGCATTTGAAACAATAATCCCTGGAGGTTATCTCAAATGAACTAATAAGATCGGTGGTACAGAACTCATACGGTGTTGTCACTGGTCTTTTGATTTGCAATTTTCTGGCCTTTTGGAACTGATGTTTGTAAGGAAAACTAGAAAAAAAAAATCTTCTGGGGTATTTTTTTTAATTGTACTTCCTGTGCATTTCAAGTATTTATTACAATGTATGATCATGACTTCCACTTATGTTTAGTCGTCTTATAATCGTTCTGAGAATAAAAGAATTTTATTTTCTCTCCAGGTAAGAGAAAAAGTTGGTATTTACTGTATTTACCTATTCTCGTCACACAGTCATTGTTCCATGCATTTGATGAGTGGATCACCCCATTTTAATGCATTTTTTTGTATTTTTAAATAATATTTTGCAAATGTCTAAGAATTTGTATGTATAGGTGTCTGTGCTTATCAACAGCTGCATTCCCATATGTGCTTGTTTATTCACCAGCACTAAGAATTCTTGGATGACATTTGACAGGTACATGAAAATCATTAGATACTGTCTCTGTGTAATGCAGATAAATCGTTGGTTAATAAAACTCCTGGCATATGGAAGCAGGGTGGCTTCTTTATTTCTTGACAGGTCATTTTTTCCTGCTTAGTGTGAGTAGATCTGTGAAGTGCTAATGAGACAAACAGCTCAAAAAATGCATTAAGTGCATTAAGGTTCCCTGTTTCAACTTGGAAGTGACCCATATTGTTCACGGCTGACATCTATTCCAGAGATCTGATGTATACAGCTTGGAGATTACTAGGTTTTGTTTTTGTATGTGTTCTGCAAATACTTCTAAACCTTATGCTCCCTTAATGACTGAGAAGGAGGTGTGTTTGTTTTTTATTTTGTTTTGTTTTTCTTTTTTTTTTTTTCCTAGCCTGTTTCCAGTTGTGCTGAATTCTTCTCTGTTTCTAACAGACTTTAGAATAGCGGCAAATATTGCCCTAGTCAGAAAGGACACGTGTGCCAAAATATAAGGGAGAACCTCTTTGTTTAGACTTGACATTTAGAAATAAGAGGTATCCATGCCAATAGCTGTGGAAGGCTGTTCTACCCTCTTCGTGTGTCTCATTGTATTGGCCAGGCTGACAAAGACTAGAGCCTAAAACCTCAAAGACAGAGCTGAAGTTAGCACCTGCTGCATTCACAGACTCAGCCCTGGGAGACTGAAGCCTTTTGGCAGGCACTGCAGTGCTACTACTTCAGTTGGTGGTATCCCCAGATGGGAAGTGTGTGCCAGCTTCCTCGTGGAGGGTGTTGATGGTGCTGTGTAATGAGCTCACTGCTCCCTAGCAGCCAGTGAAGCGATTACGTGCTGCCCGACTGCAACAGGAACAAGGCAGAGTCCATTAATGCTCAGGGCATCAGAGATTTCACTGACAATGGAACCTGCCTTCTGAAAGAGGAAGGCCTAATAGCTTCATTTCTTCTCTCCTTAAGCATTTTTGCCTCTGTTTGATAATCAAGGTTTGCTTAAATCTGCGCTGGAAAGAGTTGTTTGTGTCTTCTCCCAAGAAGAAAGAAACTCCTAGCCCACAGAAAGAACCAGCAGGTTCTTTCAGATGCACAGGTGGTCTTTAGAAAAAGACTGACAAATTATCCAGACTTACACATGCTACTTTGGTTATACAAACTGTAATATCTCCCTTCTGACATAGCTAACCCATGCTTGAGATTGATCAGTAACTAGTGTTAGAGCCTACGACAACTGAACGAGAGAGGACTACAGCATGTGATAAATATAGTTCTGTTTGTGTTGAAAATGGTTTCGTGATCTCTTGGGTCTTTTGAAACTGTTTCTTCTTTTCTCTTTATCTGTTCTGGTTGGTTGGCTATTACCAATTGTTTGACAGGATGAAATTGCTTGCAAGAATAAAATGCTTCTCCTTGCATTTAACTTTCTAAGGCAATGTTCTTAAAAAATAGCTGCTTTACCTCTATAGCTACATGTAAACTATCTACATTAGCTCCCTGATCTAGATAAATAGTCTATAACTTTAATGTAAGGAGCTTTTGTGCACTCAGGGAAGCTGATAAAATATTAAGTTCTTAAAATAATTAAATCAGCCATGTAGAAAACACCTGATGGAACTGATTGTGTCAGAAGTTCCCAGGCTTTCTCATGAAAAACACTGGTAGTATTTCATAATGGTGTTTACTGTTTGGTCATGGTGGCTTTTTTGTGCTTGTTGTTTTATGAGGTTTTGTGTTTGCTCTGTAAATAAGTTTTTTTCTTTCCATACCAAAGAACCAGTTTTTCAGAGCTGATCATGCTTCAGATACTCCAGTAAAGCACTGGAAGGTCTAGTATCCAAACTTATTAACGGAAACTTGTTGACTCTTTAACTTGGTAACTCTTAATCGGTCTGTGCCTTTAATTAATATTTAAATGCTTCTTTTACTCTTGCAGTTTATCAAATCTCTGGAATTCTTTGTCTGGAAAATGCATTTTGTTAAATAAATACACTTCGTGGTTCGTTGTACACTTTGTGCAGGTAGAATGTCCTACTCAAGTATTGAAAGAGCTTTGCAAACATCACTTTTCAGAATACACGTGTAGTTTTCTTCTTCTCGTCCTTGGTGGTTGAATGGCTTTTCAGTGCTGTACCCCCTCTCCTCCCCAAAAAATAATCCACCAGTTTTGGATCCAGGCTCCCCTTTTGACATGTGTCTACTCAGAAAAACTGTTAGTTCTTGTGACCTGCAAGCAGTAATGAAATATTTGATATTCATAGAACATACGAACATGCTTGTAACTCTTTCAGTGAAACATCTCTAGTTTCCATGCCTTGAAATTACAGTGGCCAGTTGTCATGGGCCATATGATCTGAGGTTTAGTTGTGGCTGAGAAATGACTTCCGTTAACATAAAGAGATGTACTGTAGGCCTGTTTATGTTGCAGGATGATCATTCCTCTTATCCAGACTTTAACTCCACTCATTTCCCTGCAGCAGTTGTTTTTGTATAAAAACTCATCCACCTTTGTTAACACTTTGAATTTTGGTAGCCTGTAGGTCAGGTAGAACGGAGTATCTTTTGGTGTACTTGAAATTTTGAAAGGATAGTTCTGAAATCTTTTCTGTGAAGATACCATTAAAGCCCGTGCAGAGAAGCTTTGATAGTTCTCCATTATCATCTCTGGCACTGGGCTTTTCCTATTTGCTTTCCACTTAACATACACTTCAGAAGCTGCCTCCTCTTATATATAGTCGCATTCAGTGCTCACTCCTTTACTCTGTGTGTCTCCTGATCTAGCGCTATGGTTCAGATTTAGAGTTCCTCAAAATGCATTGTCTTGGTGTATTTGTTGTGGAAATGAGTCCTGGTTAACCTTAGGCTAAATATAGTAAAGATTTTTTTTTTTAAGTTATTTTTTATGAAAGTTAAGTTACCTAAAGTCTGTTCCTGAATAGTGATGTTGCTGAGAAACTCTGAAGTAAGTGTCAAGTAGGCAGCTGAGAACCTTGGAAGATCACCTGTAAGAAAAAGGGGTGGGAGGGTAGGGGAAGGCAAGCAAAACTTGTTGTAGTCTTGTTTAAATTGCTACTGCAACAAGGATTTTATGTGGTCATTACCACTTTGTTATATAGATCCTGTACTGTAAGTTTTCTAGCACCATTTCCACTTCTGTCTGTTGTTGTTTAACCCAGCAGGCAGCCAAGTACCACACTGCTGCTTGCTCGCTCTCCCCAGGTGAGATGGAGAGAACTGGAAAGGTAAAGGTGAGAGAACTCATGGGCTGAGATAATGACGGCTCACTAAGTAAGGCAAAAGCCACGCGTGCAAGCAAGACAAAACTAGGAATGCATTCATTGCCTCCCGTTGGCAGGCAGGTGTTCAGCCACTTCCAGGAAAGCAGGGCTCATCACGCATAACAATTGCTTGGGAAGATTAATGTCATCACTCTGAATGTCCACCTTCCCTCCTCCTTTCCCCCAGCTGTTATTGCTGATTATGATGCCCTGTGGTATGGGACATCCCTTTGGTTGCTCTTGTCAGCTGTCCTGGCTGTGTCCCCGCCGAGCCTCTGGTGTGCCCCCAGCCTCCTCACTGGCAGGGCAGCACAAGGAGCAGAAAAGTCCTTGGCTCTGTGTAAGCGCTAATCTGAAACAGCTAAAACACTGGTGTGTTATCACCACTATTTTCATGAAAAATCCCAAACCCACCATCATACAAGTCTCTACGAATAAAGTTAACTCTAACCCAACTAAAACCATAACACAGTCTGAGAACATCTTGACAGTTCATCAGCAAAGGAGCAAATACAAGAGTGTAGACATGGTCCTGTACTAATCTAGGCTCAGCAAGGTTGGTTGCTGTACATCCTAGAATATATTGTGGCATTTGTTTTGCCAAAAGCCTGACAGAAAGGAAGTGGCATTGCATTTTAACTGTTACTGTAGTCACAGTAGTAATACAAGTGAAGGGGATTTTTTGTTTGGAGGATATAACTTAATGCAAAGGATAGCACATGTTGGTTGCTCACATCTTAACAGATGTGGAATAGCAGAGTTCATCAGGTTGAAATACAAGTACATAGTGGACTACAGGTATAAAGTGCATATTTCAGCATGTAGTGTTCTATATTCATCAATAAAATTGTGTCACTATGAGAAGCAAGCATTGCCTACACAATAGGGATTATGGATGTGAGCAATTCTGTTAAGTGGCAGCCAGTCCACTTGGAACTAGCCCATAGAAGCTGCTCTCTTTTCAAGGCAGGGATCTCTGGTTCATTAACATCCTTAACAGGATTTCTTACCCTGACATGACATTTTAACCTATGTTTTTGCAGACTAGCCAGACCTTACCTGGCAAGACTCCTGTATTTCTTCCTTATCCTGCTCATCGAGAGCAGCAAGAGTATCTTATGCATTGGCAGCCTCCTTGGTGTATGGTATGGTTAAAAACTAACCCTCAGAACTGCTGAAGATGTTGTGAGCTGTAAAGGTTCCTTAGTTGTACCTGAGAAGGATGAACACATTTTTCTCAGAAAGACAACAAAATTCTTTGGAGTGGCTTAATTCTAAATTTATCTAATCTCCATTTCTTCCTTGCTCCTTTTAGCAACAGTTTAGTGCCTTTGTTTTATAAAAGGTATGTTCTGAAAGAAAATTAAATGAACTTTAACTGGAAGGGATATAATTGGAATGGAAATACAGAGAAGCTAGCAGAAAGCAAATGATACAAGCCTTCTAATGCAGAGCACTTGCACATGAACAAAAGGAAATGGGGTCTTGCACTTTGAAGCATGGACAGACTTTATCCCCTAAAAATATGTGTTGAAAGAACATAAATTCAGCAAAGGAAATTACCAAAATGTTTTTTTTTTTTTTTTTAACCTACAGCAGATTAGAGCTGTAGTTATAAGATTCGGTCTTGTCCTTCAAAAAAAGTTTAACTCAGTTTATGTGGTTATTATAGTTGTATGTTCTGGCTGGAGGTAGAGGTTTGGTGTGCCGCTTTCCTTTTGAAGTTCTTCTCTAAGAGCAGAGCTAATTTGAGAGCAGCACTTAACAGAAGTAATGGTGGTAGTATTTTTATAGTATTGTGTGTGCATGTATACATACATGCATCTGGAACTTTTTTTTTTTGCATAAGGCTCTAATGGTTAATGTATTTTGCAGATACATGCACAATTGCTTAACACCTGATGGTACGTGCTACCTTACTTGCATCTTCTGCAAAGAGCCATTGAAGTGGTAAGGGGTCTGAAGCATGTAATAAGAGATACCGTGAATACTGGATTTATTTGATTTTGAAAAGGTTGAAGGGACATCTGAACCATTGTCTTTAGCTACCTAACTGATATGTACAGGGAAGATGGAGGTAGATGCTTTCTGTATGTGCACAGTTAAGCTTTCCCGGAGAGATTACAGATTCTCTCTTTTGGAAGGTACTCAAAACTCAGTTGGACAAGGTTCTGAGCAACCTGCTCCCAGTTTGTCCTGCTCTTGTGCAGAAGGATGAACCATAAAACGTCTTGAGGTCCATTCCAACCTAAATTGTTCTGTGAATCTGTGATTAATTCTAAAATAGACATCCTGCTGCTTATTTGACTAGCAGTACATATAATTTATCTGCAGCTCAGAGAGGGGAAGAAGGTTATGCCTTTCAAAGAGAAGACTGAATGCTCTAGCCAGTGATCAAAACCTAAAATGAAATGCAGGTGTCTCTCTTGTGTGAGTGTCCTAATCACAAAGCTAGACAGACATGCTTGCAAGACATCTTGCGTCGTGCTCAAATGAATATATAATTAAGTCTTTCAGTCAAATGAGCAAGTTTCAATATAATGAATGAGAGCATATTTTGCACAGTAGCACTTAAAGCCATTTGGCCACTTGACAGGTGCTACATCAGATCCCCATAGGCAGAGACAAAATATTCAAACCCACATAATCTTTGTCTTGAATGAGCATTCTAAATATGAACTAAGAAAAAAAGGTTTCCTCACTTGCATGGTAAATATCATTGGGGGCTTGCTGTAGGTTGAAATTATTAGTAGCGTGGTGGGGAAAAAATATCTTTTTGGGATAAATTTAGTGAGAACGTATGGGTGGATTGATAGGGAATAGTGAGAGGGATTCAGCAGAGAATGACATGTCTTGGGTCAAGAGAAAGGCAACAATAACAAGTTGATGGCTCTGATTTTTGCAGCTATCTTTCAAATGAATTGAAAGGATCCCCAGAATAGTAGTAGTGAGTCAATGATGAAAATTATTCTTATTGCAAATGTAAAGAGCAACTGGAGGGGGAAAAAAAAGCACTGCAGCAAAGCAAGAAGCAAAAAGATATTTTTGGATTGTGGTTTTTAACACTCTTTGGCTTTGGAAGGGTACCCCATCAAGAGATTTCCCTTGAAGACATTTAACTTGCATTATGGCGGTAGATTGTAGAGACAGGAAAAGGCTGAGGTGCCGCAGTGGGGAATTGTAGCAGAGGTGATCAGGAGGTTGAATAGTGATCAGTATTAATCATAGTTTTGCCTTCTAATATGCATATAACAGTCTGTATGCTTGTCTTTATCAACAGAGTAGATGTACATGGACTGTGTATGTTAAAGGCAGATAATATTTTTCTCTGTATTTTGTTTCTGCAACATTTTGCAGTTGAAAATTTTTACTAATTTCAACACTGAATTGTTTTGAAATATTCATTTATCTGGTCTGCAAGTCATTGAGAAACCAAAGCATATAGTCTGTAGCAGGATATTTACAGCTTATGTTTCAGAGAGCTAAACAAAGCTGTGTTTATATTATGAGCTACTAAGATGTGTTTATATTCTGCAGTGCATAATTTTAAAATATGGTAGTCTCACCAGGTGTCACTACATGTGAAAAAAATGTTGCCAGCATTTCAACAATTTTTTAAAAGTATGTCTTCTGTTTTAATTTTCTATTTTGAGTTATCTTAGCCTGAGGTGGGCATAGAGGTTGTTAGGCCAGGCCAGAGGCAGTTATTTTGTGATTTTTTTGGGGGGGGAAGTTGAGATAGCACTGTTCTACAGAGCATTAAGAGCAGTTGCATCTTGAGGCAGTTGGGATGCTTTTCTGTTTTTATTTTTGTGATCCAAAGTACAGTAACAAAAAAATCCAGACACTTCTTCATTATATAGAGGATCGTTGATACAGTGTATTTGTTTTATTTAGAAAGGTCAAGATCTGCCATCGAGATACTTGGAAAAGGGGAGCAAAACTCAGTAGTAGTGGTGGCCAAACTTTGCAGTGAGGTCTGCTTTGATATGCTCCTAAGGCTGCACATAATTGGCCTCTATCTGCAGCTGGCAGGCAACAGACAGTAACTGAATGCTTGTGAGATTTTTCCTTAAATCTTTCATGAGCTTTCATTTAAAAGCAGGGAAGGTCAAGAGGTGCGTGCCTTATCACCAAATGTAAGGAACCTGTTTTGAGGGTAGGATAAGATGTCCTCTTGTACCTTATAAAGGAGTTTGGGGAGGCGGGGAAGCCTATCCTGATTTTTGTTGCATTCATTTTGCTGTGACTAAAGGACAAATAACCTAACTTTTTCTCATCCAAAGCCCACTGAAACCAGTGGCTTGAAACTTATTTCTATGAGCTTTAGTTTGTGGCGTTGATCTTCAGAAAAGCCCGTTACAGGAATTCTGTGTGTAATCATAGCTAATGTGCTAAAATATTAATCATGGTCTCGAAAGGCCCTGTCTATTCAGAGAGAACTGCCTAAACCAGTCCCAGTCAGTATGTATGTATTGCAGGGTCAGTGGTTATACTTTCTGGAGATGAGAAGCTGAACAGACTGAGGGATGTCTTACAGCCCAGCAACGTGGAAGACAGCAGAAAGCCCCTCCTGCCACCACTGCCCTCCCAGTTCCTCACAGCCAGAGTGCTCCTGTTGCCACCCTGTGCCATATCCCTTTGCCTCCAGTGCTCCTGGAGAAAGGTGTGATTGAACGAATATAGGCTTGATTCTTTTGTTCCAGCTGAAGCTACAAAACCTGTTTTGTTGCTTTTCTTCCCTTAATGAAGGAAGTAGGATCTATACAGATCCCTGTTGCTTTATAGGCTTGCGTTAGCAGTTGATATGAAAAGGGATTATAGTCTGTGAAAGGAATTGACAATCATAAAAAGAAGTGTTAGAAAAGCCAGAAGAAAACAAAAACATTAGCCAGCAACATAGTGCTGAACTGGAAGCATTTGCAGTAAATGTATTTTAACTGTCTTTGAGGATTAAAAAAAAAAAAAGCCTAACAACTGAGTGAGAATGTATTTACAGCAAACATTTCTTGGCCTGGTTCCTCAGCTGTCATGGTTATGACTGTGCAGCTACTGCTGCTGTGGGAACAGGCTGTGAGAGTGTTTTCTTTGCTCTGCTTCCAGTAGTCTCATCTCCAGCACAGATTACACAGGTATGCATGCGTCTGCCCTCCTTTGCATAAAATAAAACAAATGCAAAACACGCAACTGTGTTTCTGGGTTTGACTAGGCAGGAAGAAATGGCAGAGAGCTCATGGTTTTTCAAAATGGCTGCCTTAGGGCTAGAGCTTGTGTGTGTGTATATATATATATATATGTATGTAATTCCTTCAGCTTTAACAGCAACTGTTGTGAGGTTTAAGAGTTGGCATCATCTGTCTGCAGCAAAGTTGGGAACGTTGTGCCTAAAATGGCATCCAGCTTTGTTCTGTGAGAAAAGAGGTGACGATTTAAGGATGTTCTCAAGTGTTGCTAAGCTGGAGTACTGGTGGTAGAAGAACTGGGAAAAGGAAAACAAATCCTTTCTCAAAATTTCCAGAATTTATGTGAGACTTTTCAAAATACTGAGTGTTGTAGGTAGCTATTGCCACTCTGTCACCTTCTTTTCCAGTGATAAGGGAGTCTGTTCTTTCTGGCTGTAGTTCAAATGAAAAGGGGACATGGGTATTGCTGTGCTGAATGTTGCAGTACTTAAAAGGTAGGGGCCCTGCCTGCCAGAATGGAGTTGGAAAGTCAAAGCCTAGAAGAAAGCTGGGTCCACTCCGTTCCTGGGATTTTGGCAATACATCATTTGTCCCTCCAAGTGTTGCTGAGAGGTTACTTCAGGCTCTTTGCCACTGCCTCAGTAAAATAGATACAGTATATTTAAAGTGCTGAAGTTCAGATCTTGATGTAGAGTAAGTGAAATTTAATGGTGCAAGTCAAATTTGTAGGGTCACAGGCTGGAAATGAACAATCCTGAAATTGCCGAGCAAGAATGCTATTAGGAAAAGCCTATGGGATGTGTCTCACTTTGTGTCTGTCCTGGATTTCAGCACGTAATTGTAGCCTGGATTAGACAGCTCTGTGGAGCTGAGATTTAGAGCCAAAACTGACTATCTTCTGTTAGGTGCCAAGACCTTTCTCTCGGTTTAACTTGACAGGCTTATTCTGTGTTCAGAATAATAGCCTGGGAAGGAAACCATTCAGCCAGGACAAGAGAGCTGTGAGTTCAGTTTCTTTCTCAGTTTTACATTTAAACCTGTATTTCCCATTTCCCGAGAGGGTGCCATGAAGCCACATAGAGCAGTCAAAATCTTCTGCTTTACCCGTTGCTTTACAAACAGGGATGCACAATTCCTGAGACTAGCAGCTTGGCCAGTGCTATGCAGGAAATTCAGTTAGTCTGATGTTTCAGTCTTCCAGGTGAATTCTTCAGCTACCAAATTTATATGAAGGGTTATGTTTGCCTTTGTGACTCCTGCATTCCTTGTACACTAGCTGAAATAAATGACACCTGCTTGAGAAAACAAAACTCGTATCTTCCACTTCTTGTATGGGTTCTCTCACGTAGCTAATTACGATATCAAAAGCCACAATTACAGCAGCAGAACCACAGGCTTCTGGCATGTGTGTTCATTTTAAAATGTCTGTGAGTGCTCAGCTTTGTGTTGAATTCGGTGTTATCACTGGCAGGTGCATTTTGAGCATGCCTGCTAGATTGGTCCTGTAAGACTTGCTTCTCACTCACAAAGGTATGTATAATTAATGGACCCCAAATGGACTTCTGGTTGACACTTAAAATTGTAGAATCGTATAATTATTTATGTTGGAAAAGACCTCTAAGATCATCTAGTTGAACCTTTAACCTAGCACTGCCAAGTCCACCTTTAAACCATGTTTCTAAGCTCTACATCTACATGTTTTTTTGAAGACCCCAGGGATGGCGAATCAACTACTTCTCTGGGCAGCCTGGTCCAATACTTCAGAACCCTTTTGGTGAAGAAATTTTTCCTAGTATCCAACCAGAATCTTCCCTGGTACAACTTAAGACCTTTTCCTCTTGTTTTATCAAGTGCTTGGTGCACAGTGGAAATTTTGATATTTGCAGCAAAATAATTTTCACTGTCTGTGTATTTTGTGGTGAAAATGTATAGCTTTGTCTCAAGCATCCAAGTTACTGTGGGTTACAGGCACCTAACTTTCACCTAATTCAAAGCTTATGAGTTGCTATGAATCAGATGAGTTGCTTTTGAGGTGGTTTTGGGTGCTGCTGCCTTAATGCTTGGTTCCAATATGTTGTCCTTGCACCACTAAAACTGTGCTGCAAAAGTAAGTTGAAGTAATTATGGATGAAGGGCAGACAGTGTTTGAGCCTCAGCTGGCTCTCCTCAGTGCTCCTGGCAAATATTAACTATGATAGGAAAGGTAAAGAAATTCTAAAGTACAGAGACTGTTATCATAATTATCAAAAATGACACAATCAAAATTCCACACTCCTTTTACAAACTTTATTTCCTAGCGCTGCAGTTCAAATTAGAGCTAAAATACTTGGAGGATATTGATATTTTCTACTAGCAAGTGATGCTTTGCCTGAGGACAGCAATAAATTTTTAGTGGTGATTGCCAAATTATATTTTGATTATTAGCAAGCCGCTTTGTCAGTTTGGACTTCGTAGTGCCAAGTCAAGTGAACAGCCTCCTGACACCTGGCAGTAAATAACACACCATGCACATGCACACAAATTGAGGAGATGAGTGTGGGTGTAAAAGAGGAAGGAGTCAGTCTGTCCGCTGCTGTGCTTCCTTCAGCTGGAGCTGCATTCTCTTCTTGAGCAGTCAAAATCTTTAGGAGAGGTTTTAGGGTTGCTTCTGAATGTGTATGTGGAGCTTGCCAAAGCTGTTTCTGAGGCATGTTTTTTTTTTTTTTCATTTTTAGGCATTTTTCATATTTCTTTTCAAAACTGAAGTGGACTGTCCTCCCCATCATGGCAACGTTATTACACTGTTCAGCATTACTTAATTTCACTTAGCAAGTGAAATATCGATGTAACTACATACACAGGTCCTAAAAAAACGTTTCTGATATTGAATTAATATTTTAAGATACACTTTTTTTTTTTTTTTTTTTTTTTTTTTAATGAACTGACATGCATTCTGACTGTTGAAAACTGGAAGACTGATCCCTTCACTCACAACATCCTCCCATACCTCTTTTGCTCCCAGAAAATAGCTGTGGATACCCAAGAATGGCAGCAGTTCTTGTACTTATGTTCTTTGGAGAAACTATTTCTCACATGCTAAATGATTGACACAAATATGAAATAATTGTGCTAAAGGCACCAGAGATTAATGCTTTTTTTTTTTTTTTTTTTTTTTTTTTT
>CM021769.1:43321519-43383446 GCA_011076525.1 Nettapus auritus
TTTTTTTTTTTTTTTTTTTTTTTTTTTCCTGACCAAAAAACCCCAGTACTTCTCTGTACTATTTATGAAGTTGCAATAGGTGGTTCTGCTTTTATACTGTTTTAGTCTATCAACAGTGTCTTTTAAAAGAAAAATATGTTACTGTTAGCAGAATGGTGCCTTTCATAGTACACTTCTTTCACTGTGTGGTTAGTGGGTGCCCATTTTAAGTACATTTTATGCTAGGTATGAACAGTTTTCTCTGTGCATCAATGATGAAGTAAGAATTGTAGCCAAATGCCAGGATAAAAATGAAAATATGAAACCTGTTCTGTTCTTGGCGGTTATCACTGAATGTCCCTAAAATTCATGGTTTCAGCACCTTCAGCAAAGTAGCTTAATTAGCTTTAGAATGCAAGTAACACTTTTAATTTATTGTTGCATATTTAGAACTTAGGGCACTGGTGAATGCAAAAGCTTGGTTCTGCAAGCACAGCAATTATTTTGGCAATCTTTATACAGTGCTTTCATGTATTTGTTGTCTAATCCATAGTAAATGCTTTTGCTACTCTAACAGTAAGGCATTCAGCACATCTTTAATTGTGGGAATGTTGTGTGTGCAATTGCAAAAGTGTGTAATTCCTAAATTGATTTTTGTTTTTACATTCTGTCTGTATTTTTAACACACTTTCTCTGTTTTGCTCTCTGTAAGAACAATCCATATATAGTTGTTCTTGTTTCTTTGTGGCCGACCAAAAGCCAGTTATTTTAACAGAAAACTTGTATCAGCTTCAGAGTCTACAGATCAGTCCCTGGTCAAGAGTTCTAGTGAGTCAGTGATACGTTCTGCTTCCTCTTGCATCTGCTCTCACTTGCATTCTTCTTTCGCTCTCTCATCCTCTGGAGTCTTGCTGTGGAAGGGAAGGGTACTATATATTATGCGGCCTTGTTGTGACATCTTGTTTCTTGTTGGATATATCGATTATTGTGCTCCAGGTAATTCAAGCGGACTCTCCAATGCTGGTTTCATTAGCAAGGGTAGACTATTTTGAATTCAGTGACCATGGAGGATATGCATCTGAATTTTAAGTACATCAAGTTTGGACAATGGGGTTTTATCAGTGTTGGTGGAAAACAGGTTACTGTAAAATACATGTATATAACATTTTATTATTGGAAAATTAATGTTTCACTTTAAGGCTACGTACTCTGAGGTTGGATAACATCTCACCAGACAGGAAAACAAGTCCTACTGAGACTTACTGTCTCTGGCCTCAGTTCAGTGGTCTACATCTAATTGATTCTATTCCAGTTTTTATATTGCACTGCTTATGGTAGTATTGGAGGTTTTTCTTCTGCAGCATTTTAAGTGATTCGAACAATATCTGTCATGTTATTTTCTTCTGTTGTCCTTTTCCTGAAGGTCTTAGACTTGCCTCTGAAGAAGTTCCATCTCTGTGCTGTTGTGGTTTTAATTAAATTAAATGCATTAATGTACTTAAGAAACAGAATTTTCTGACTTGTTAAATTTAATGTTTAAGTACTAATTTAAAATCAGCGTCTCAATGATGGGCACGAAATGGTGCCTGTATTAGTCTGTTAGTATCCCGGTAAGGAATTTATGAATTTTCTTATTGTACCAGGATATGAATTGAAGTTTAAAGAAGTTAAATGACTTGTAGAGAGAATTAGGAACATTACTTTCCATTGTATAGCTTAAGTGCTTGGCCTTAGACTATACATCAGCTTTTAATATCATTAGAGTAATATTGGTGAGAGTATATACAGAGGATGGGTTTAATAAGTTTCTCTCTTTCGATAGTTGTTACCAATGCTGGTAGTATTTCTGTCTGTTGTTATTGTAGGGAATATCTGAACCAGACAGCATATATAAATTGTATGAGCTTAACTGGAATCCTGATAACACTGCCTTAAAAATGTTTTGTTGACTTTAGGACTGATAGCTAAATGATGCTGATGTCCCTGTGTACTAATAAGGAGAGCTCAAAGAGACTTTGTAGCTTAGGCGATGGCCTGTTTCATAGAATGGGAAGAAAAGATGGTATATTTCTGAAAAAAAAATAAATCTGCAAATCATGTAGTGAAGACTGTGGGTCAAGGACAGAGAGCAGCAGATGAATTATCAATCTCAAGACTGAGTGCATAATACAGTTTGTTTCTCAAACTGTCTCCTTTTAGGGAGCAAGTGTTTCCCTGGGAAATAGGAGTCTGCTCACAAAGGCTCTTTTGCAGCAATAACTCAAATCTAGTGGGAGATTTTTTTAGATGTGATAGCGTTGATTCCATCTCCATTAATCATTCTGGGGATGCACAGAGCCACTCCTTTTCACTTGTTCCCAGTGACCAGTCCCAGACTCCTGAGGACGTGTCAAGCTGCTCCACATCTCTGTGCCCTCTCTCACACCACTGAGGCTGACGTGGCACCAGCAGCGTTTCCTCAAGTCGAGGAGGAGCCTGGTATCAAGTGCCTATCAAGTCTCCTGGAGTGCCCTCTGCAGAATAGCCACTTCATACTTGTCTTTTGGGAGTTGCTTGGTTCTGTAGGTTATATAGAACAGAAACTTCAGGCTACTGCATCATAGTTTTCATTTGCCTTCAGATTTCTATATTATTAAAAGCCATCGGGAGGAGGAGGTAAGTTTCGTTTTCACTGGTTGAATTGAACAGGACTCTGATTTCCTTCCTAGGTACTTAAAGTTACTCTTAGTCTGTATTTGGAAAGAATAAGACAATCTCCTTTACTTTATGGAAATCTTAGGAGTAAACTGTTCAGATGCTTCGCCTCAATTTTTCTGTATACTCTGTCAAAACAGGCAGCTCAGAAGTACCTTAGAGGGTATTTGAACTATTGCAGCGCATCTGGTGTTTGCAGTGCTAGATTGTGAGTCTTCAAGATTGGTTAAGCGTCACAGGACAAGTCAAAGGGGCAATGTTCTTTGTTCAGAAAGTGTCAAGTTGTATTAAGCACTATGGAATATCCTGCTATGGAGTAAACGTTATTTCACTATTGGGGAGAGAGTTTCTGTAGGGGATAAGTGTCTTCCGTTTATGCCTGGGAAATGTCTCCTTTCTTTAGTTTATCAAATATTTTGGAGAATAAATATTAAACAAACAAACAAATAAATAAATAAATACTTATTTATATTAATACAGTAAATAAATAAATATTAATAAATATTAATTATTGGACAATAAATATTAATTAAAATATTGTAAGTTTCTTTATACTATTTCTTAAAAATCTACTTTCTTTTATCATGTAGCCAGTTCTTGTAATTTCCACCGTCTATATACATTTAATCAGCATCTTCAAGTAAATTTTCAAGGAATTAATTTTTAATGTTTGCTTCATCTTGTACTAACAGATTTTTATGCATGTGAACAGTTGTATGCAAATGCATACAAAATGTCTTACCTTTATTATGTTCAGCTGTTTGCCTGTCGTAAATCACATACATACCCAACACAGTAGTTAGGAGATGGGGTCAGGCAGGAACAGCCCTTAAGCTGTCTGTGACATAGCTCTTACACTTCTGATACTGGTGTTCGGAGCTTGGCTGGCTGCTGCCAAGTCTGCACCTGCAGTGCTGCTTGATTGAAACTCTGCATGTATTCCTCTTAGTGAGAACAAATAAATAATATCTTCTGTTATTTACCAAACACCAGGATTACTTCAGAACCACAAGTAGCAATCCCTCTTCTGTGCTAATGTTCTGTCACTTTTACCTCGTGCACAGAGGATTCTCAGGCTTCATTCCTCAACAGAAATGCCGTCTTTTTTCCTCCATGCTCTACCTCAGGTTTAATTTGCTACTTGGAGCCCTTGCTTAAAATGCATATCTGGTATTTTGATTATGAATTGTCACATAAACAGAGTGATTGATTAAAGTAATTTACATAGAAGCATTCATGGTATTTCTGAGCAAGGGAAAATACACAGAAGCACATGGCACTTAATTACATTGCTTAACAATAAATGTCAAGTTAAATCTTTTAAAAAAAAGATGAATGCTATACTTAAGCGAAGTGCAATTATATTTCTATGGTTTTAAATGTTTTGCGCACTGTATATATATTAGAGAGGCAAATATATTAACACTTCCGTACATGCAGAGGTGCTGACAGATTACACATGCTCCAAGGCAGGCTTTTGTAACTGCCATCAGTTTAGTGCTTGCAAAGGGAACTCCTCTAATGTGCTGTTAATCTAAGCTCATTTACTTGTATGCAGTGGCATTTGCATACAGGCACACTTCTTAGAACTGATTGAGAACATGAGGACTAGTGGTCCTGATTTGGTAAATTGTTGCATATAAACAGGATTTGCATTCAAATTAGTGTTTTATATCACAGCCTTATTATACATCCCATTTTAATAATGTTGAAAGAAAGGCAATAGCTACTTTTCTGATTATATGTTCCAATTTTAAGTTAATTAGAAATGTCTCTTCCCCTTTTTTTCCTCCTCTGCCGATATTTAGTAACACCTGATTTTTTTTTTCCCTCATTAAATAATGTGTACAGTTCTCTAACAAATAGTTATACCTTCCAAATTATATTCAATAATGTGTTAAATAAAAGCCTGTTGTACTGGTTGTGTACTGCTGTGGGAGGATAATGAAGGAGCAACTGACCTCCACAGTGTTCATCATCCTCTAATTCTGCTCTATTTTGCAGCAAGTAGGAGTCTACAGAGGGAAATGTGGTGAGGTGCAGAGCTCTCCAACCTGAGTCTGAGCAGGTCTGTGTGGTTATGGGCCACTGTTCACTCCTGGGCAAAAGCACTAGCTCAGTTCTTTGTAGCAGTTATAGCAATGTCCTTGTGGTGCAACTTTGAGTCTCAGAGGTCTTAGATCCATTCTTACCCTAGATTAGAAATAGAGAGGAAAAAAAGAATAAAATTATGAGCATTAAAAAATGTTATTTTTAATGAGGAGCAGTTTTCCAATCCAGTGTGCTATCTGACTTCCAACAGTTGTGCTGGCACAACTCAGAGGTGTGTGGAATATAATTCTCATGTATATTTAACACTTGCACACTTAGATGTCTTCCTTGTTGCATTTTTGAACTGATGTGAGAAGAGCCTGTCTTTCTGCTACTATGCATGGCAGCAAAACGTCCTTTCCACTACTGCTGTGTTGGTGTGCCTTCTACATTTTACAATGGGGCTCTGTTTATTTGATGAAGTCTAAATTTTTCAGTCCATAAATTAAAAAAAAAAATACATAAAATAAGGTGGTTTCAGTGCCATAATTTATGTAAAGTGTTATAATTTAATTGCACTACATGTTAACAGAGTATTTTTTTTTTTGTTGCCTAGCAATGAGATGTACCATGAGGTTCACCATGTGCTTAAGATTCCCTGATTAACTTATGTTTTCAGAGGTTTGTAAATTTAACACAAATCATTACTCATAGGACAATACAGAATATTGTTTGTTAGGGGGTCACTGACTTAAGGAAGCTTGAGGCAGAAAGCTTGGGTACCTTCAGATTTCTGTACTCCTCTTCCATACTTGGTAAATTTTGGAAGTAACTTAACAAGCAGCAGTTGTTTTGTGCATTTTTCTACTGGTAAGCTTTTTATGAAAGTGTTCTTTTACTTGAAAGGCTCCACATGGAGACATTTTTACCAAGGCAGCATCTCTGCTTAGAAGAGCAGCAACCTCTGTGTGCTGCCCTGCAGCTCTAGGTGCCTTGAGCAGGAGTTGACCACTGACCTTGGAGTTATTCTCTGTGAGTGTCTGAGCAGTAGTGGCATGGGCCCGGGTGTTTTGGATGAGGAACTGTGATGTGTGTCAGGTAGAAGCTTCACATGGAGCTTGATGGAGGAGGCTAGTGATTGAGGAACCAGAAGTCTGGAAAAGTGAAAAAGAAATGCCACAGCATGGTCCCAGAAGGGTGCCTTGTTCCACAAGAAGAGCTAATATATGGTCAGGGCCAGCAACTACATATGAAACTAGAAAGCTGAAACTAGAAAGCTTTTAGCTATGGGAAAAAGAGTGTATTTATTTTTGGTTCCAGTCACCCCTAGTAAGAATGGGTTTTGGATTATTTTGCAGTACTCTGTGAGGTGGTGATGATGCTTCAAGTTAAGCTCATGCAGTACAGGCCTGGAAACTACTCAGTATCCCAGGTTTTCAACAACCATAACTGCTTTGTGCAGACTAAGTAGCTGAAAACTCAGTCAGAATGACAGAAGTGGCATACTGCTCATCAATATATTTTAGGATTGCTTCTTGCTGCAAGGCAGAGGGCAAAAAAGTAGTTGATTCCTAGTTTGTGTAGAAGCATTTAAGGAAGGAGAACGTGGTTACTGAACTTGTAAATTTGGATTTAACAAAAGGTGTCAGGATCATACTTTATAAAGACACAGTGGAAAAGAAATGCATTTTGTTATCCTTTCTGTAATGTAAAATCCACTGTACCTTAGTGTTCCAAAATGGTTGTGATTATTATGAAATATTTGTTCCTGCATATTTAGATTTCCACGTATGTAGATGTCTTCTGTTACAAATCTTTAAGGAATTTGTCTTTACTCCTGTTGTAAACTATTGCTACTTTGTAGCATCTAAATAATTTGCCTTTCAATTAGTCACCTTTATAATGGTTAATTTTTAATTAAGAAATTTAATACAGAAATTTAAGTTTCACACCTTTAAGTCAGCAGAGTTAATTTTCACTGGAAAAGGAGGCATCTGCAAGCATTGGCACTTATCTTGTTTTGTAATTAGGCAAGATTAGTTATGAAAAACGTAGTAATTTTTTTTAAGGATAAACTGGCTTCTCTATTCCATGCTTAAGTTTCAGGATGTACATTTTTGCACATAAGTGAGATTTTTCTCTGGGGTTATATAGTCTCAATATGATGATGAATGCTAATTATTTAATAAATCTGTTTGGCATATGTTGTTTCATTGACAAAATATTGATATTATAAAATAGAGATTGATAATGTAAAAAACTGTAATTTTTGCTGTGGTTAACATAAGTAGCATTTTCTGTTTAGCTAGGCTGCCGTAGGTACCATTCAGTGCTCCTGCTGCCTTTTTGTAGGAAAAGAGGAAAGGGAGGTGTGCCTGAGATCAATTCAGAGTCCCTAATTTAGATGTCTTAAGTTAGAATTTGTAAATAACCTTCCCCATCCTCTTTTTCCTGTAACTGCTCAGAAATCTTCCATCTTCATCAGTCTACCCTGAACCATTGCTTTTCTCCCTGGAATGCTACATTGGTTAGTGGTCTGGATTTAACATCACTCGTGCTTCCCCAGCACATCGTCATCTGTACAAGGACTGAATGAAAATGAATGAACGTTCCCTTGACAAAGTCTTATGCTCCAGAACAATAACTTGGGGACAGGCAAAAAAAAAAAGTTGGTTGTTTTTGCTGTTCCAGTGACACTGAAGGAAGGAGTAAGATAAAAGAGAAGGTGAAATCTCATTCTTGCGTGGCTTTTTCCTTTTGAGAGCAGCTCAGAGACTATATCTGTAGTCTGAATCAGAAACATAGAATCACATTTTCTGTGTGGAGAGAAATGTGTGGGGAGATATTTTTGCATTGTCATTGTTTTTAATGGTTATGATTTCTAAAGCTCCTGTACAGCAGAGACAGAAGACCTCATATCATTATTGCTGACTAGAAAAAGTACACTGGTATATGCCTGCACCGTGTCAGAGTCGAATTAAGGGTCTCTCAAAGCTTAGTTAAACCACTGGGAAATGTTTAGGCAAATCACAGCTCGACTGTACATTACACAGAGTAGTACTATCTCCTTTCCCTGTGATAGGAAAGCTGCACCACTCGACAGCCTCAAGCAGAGAAGCTCATGGAGAGCCTGAGTTGCAGTACACGGTGCTCCAGGAAGAGTAATTTAGCTCACCTGGAAGTCTGTGCCTGGCCAAGAACAAATAATTACAGAATTTCCAGATTTGAGCCTAGTGTCTTTAATGGTCACTCTCATTTGATGCCTGGCAATTGGTAAACTTGTTTTATTCTGTGATGTCTTATACACACTGTAGGTCTGTGTAATTATGCCCAGTGATTTTCATTTAACAAATCTTTTTTTTCCAACAGCTATTTTTCCTGATAAAAAGTCAGTACCAGTAGTTCTCCGTGCATGAATAACTTGGCAACAACAAACCAGAAAAGGATTACTAAAGAGATTATATATAGATTTCAAAGAATTGATAAGTAGCAAGCAAAATTGGTCTGAAATTGATGGAAGCAGTTC
Source organism: Nettapus auritus (assembly GCA_011076525.1). NCBI lineage: Eukaryota > Metazoa > Chordata > Aves > Anseriformes > Anatidae > Nettapus > Nettapus auritus. The sequence goes on from CM021769.1 coordinate 43,329,750, forward strand.
CTAAGCAATATTTGTTACACAACAAGCAGCATTTTACTCGAGTTTTATGTAACACCTGCTTCTAAACTGTAATTAAGCAATTGTGAAGTAAAAGGCTTAAGTTGTTGATAATTTCCTTTTTTGGGGGGAGTGGGGAGGGAGGTGAAGAGTTCTGTAAGGATTATGTTCAGAAAGGTATGTGCATGGTTTTGAGCGATCAGGAAAGATTGTATGTTTTCTAAGAAATGTTTTGATCCTCTACTGGTAGTCTGGCTAAAAGGGTCTCTGAGTATCATTCTTTCAAGATGTCCTTGGTTAACCTGTTCTACATGCTGTGTTTTTATTTCAATCCTTGTTTCCTGTGAAGTGCCTTAAATAAAAACACTTCAGATGTCCAAAATATGTTTTTATTGTTTTCTTCTAGGTTGACTGGGGTCAGCTGGACTATTTAGTAATAGATATGCCACCTGGGACTGGAGATGTACAGCTGTCAGTCTCACAGAATATTCCAATTGCAGGTATGTGTGTTCTTTGACTGTTTCTGAGATTTGAAGTTAGTTTGGTGGCATTAGAAAAGTCTTTTCTTTAACAATGCCAGTCAAAAATTCTTGTAATTGTCTTTCAAGACAATTCTTTTATTTTGTCTACACACTGAGTAACTACTCTGTCAGTAGTGTAGCGGTGAAAAATGCTATCAGTAATTTTTTACTTGTCTGCATTAAGATTGTATTGCTTTCTTTTAAGAAAAGTTTCAAAAATACCAAGAAGTCAACTATGACTTCTTGAAGAAAGGCAGCTATGCCAAAAACTGTTAAGGCTAATAGTAGAAAATACTTTATTTGGCTCTACCTCCTACATATTAATGCTAATACAATTATAAGCTGACAATGCTGTTAATGCACAGCATTTATTTGGTTAAACCACGCAGCACTGTACTGCACTTTTTTCTCTTGTGTTGCGAATTTGACTTTTTATAGGGGATTTAAACGTTGACAAATCAGCCTTGAGGTATGTAGCTTGCCCTCTAATCCCATTGGCTTAAGCAGGAGTTAGAAATACTGCTTCTGAAAGGATGCTTAGGATCTCGTGAGATCTAATAGATTGTAATGGTTTTACCTGTCTGACATACTTAAACAGAAGCAATTGTCAACAGTGTAATGAATATTAGGAACTTAGAGGTAAAGAGACAAAGCAATCCTTATGGTTTCAGCACTAACTGAAGAATTGCTGCAGATCTTTATCAGGAGGGTACTGCAGCACTGGAACTTTTTATCCAAAGAGTCTGTGGTATCTCCATCCTTGGAAAGTCCCTGGATTCCACTAGAGGAAGCCATGTCTAGCCCTCTCTAGTGCTACCAGTAGACCAGAAACCTTTTCCAAAAGATTTATTAAATAATCCATGAGACTCTTTGCTCCACTGCTTTGTGATACCAGATAAATGTGTTGATATAAAAATAACACCTTTTGAGCACCTTTCACTGCTCTCATTTTTTTCCGGAGTGCAGACTGGCTCACATGTGCAGGCAGCTCACATGGCTCTCTGTGGTACTCTGTGCTTTGGTGTTAGTAATGGACTGAAGTTGAGGCACCAGACCTTAAATTTGTAGAACTATTTCGCTTGAATGTAAAGCTTTTACCAGGCTGCCAAGTAACAAATAAAGGATTGTATATCTCTACAAGTTGGCAGGGTAGGATAAAAAAGGTTAGCTACACACATAGGTAGAAAGATTGGTGGGCGTTGCAGGCGTGCCCATGAGTAAATGCACTAGAGCTAGCAGATTTTGGGACACAGGCCCTGGTTTCCCAGCAAATCATCACTGCTGTTTACAGCATAGTAAACACTACAGGAATTAAGTGAGTCATTTTAAAATCAGGCAGCACCTAGTATCTTTACCTTGTAAGGGGCAATCTTACATGATATAGACAATTACTTATATATCTACAAGACAAAATGTCTGAAAAAGTTAAATTTAGGGTTAAAATTTAGGGCTGTGCAGTGGCATCTCATAAACTTCTCTGATGTCAAGTTTAGAAAAACATAAATCTTCTGACATATATAAAGCCCAAATGTTAGGGCACATGCTAATTCATTGCCAATGCCGTTGACTCAGAATTGTTAATAACCACAGAGGGTTCATTTTGCCATCTGCGATTGTGCTGAGTGGTGGAAGGTTTAAAAAAAAAAAAGGCAGATATAATGATTTTTTCCCATAAGAAGTACGAGTCTTTTAGTGCCTTTGTTTACCTGTGACCTCAAACGTAATAAAAAGAAAACCATGATTCATACCCATTTTCTTAAAGAATCATGGAATATCCCGATTTGTAAGGGACCCACAAGGATCATAGAGTCCAACTCCTGGCACTGGTATTAAGCGTAGGTAGCATACGTGAGTAGGGGAGCAGGAGGGTCCTTCATTACCAGGTTTTGAAGCAATGAGGAATAGTGTGACAGTGGTATGGAAGTTTTTGGTACAGTAGAATTTCACATTAAAACTTATACATAAAAGTAGAAAAATTACGAAATTCAAGAGGTATGAATTATGGGTTCCTTTAAAGTACGGTGGGTGTTGATAATTGCTGTTCACTACAATACACCTAAATTTCCGTTATATATGATTGTCAGAAACACATGGCTTTCACACTTGTTGAATCATATTGTGAGGCAAGTCAAAGTAGACAAGACATTGATTTAAAGGAAAGAAAACCACCAACAATCAATACAGATTCTCTTCATATGCCCTAACGGGATAAATTTCTTTCCCATGTCTCTTTTTAGACTCTTGACTACGGCTTTTTTTGTATAAGCATGGGCTTTTACAACTTCGTAGCTGAAGACAGTATTTTGAATTGAATTCTGAAATCACTTCTTCAATACTATAGTTGCACAGTTCAGTTTATACTTCATCAATCCTAACTTCATAAAATTAGGAATGATACCATCACTTTACATTGGCCTTCCACATGAGTTGGTGTAGTAGAGCATGTTAGTTAAGGTCAAAACTCACTGTAAAAACAAGTGTTTTGTGCTTTTGAAGAAGACAAATGTAACAGGCAAGGAGTGTTTAAGATTTATAATTCCCTGTGTTCTATCTGACTCAACAAATTTCAGCAACTTACAGAGAATTTCCTCTGCTGTCTGTTGTATTTTTCGTTCTCATTGGAAGGGCTTGTTTTTGTGTATTACAACTTCAGCTGTGCTTTCTTCTTTCACTCTTGTTAATTGGTTGCTGTCTATTCAACTGTCCTTAGCCTTGTTTAGCATACCTTTATTTTCTTCAGCCTTGTTGCTTTCAAGGGTATAGAAACCAGTGTCACAAATATCAATGATGGTGTCCTTGGAACAGCCTATAGAATTCTGCTTTTTCTTTTTTTTTTTTTTTTTTTGATGGGCTCCATTGTTGTTTGCAATTCACGTTTCTAAGCTACGTGGTGTCTTTATTTATTTATTTATTACAGAAAGTAGTTGGTGTTCTGCCATTCTGCTTCTGCGCCATTTTTCTTGTTCTTTAGTTTTTCCTTTGAGGATGCCTTGGACGGTCATGGTATTAGTAGCATAATTTCTTTCTTTCCTCAGAGACAGAGTGTATATATCCCAGTTAAGTACATTTGGAAGTGCATTATCTAGTTTGCATGAAAGTTGTACTTTGATTTGCATGCATGCATATGTGAGATACAGTATTTGCATTATGTCTTCATTATTTATCTGTGGCTTCCTAGGAATAGACAGTGTAGAATAGTTTTATTTTGTCTCTAAATAAACTTACAGAACCTGCATTAATATTTTTGCCAATCACCCTACAAATTTTTCTGTGAGTCTGAGAAAGAGCACTGGCAAATGTGTTTTGTTTGGGGTGGGTTGCTCAAATGTGACATGAAAAACTGTAGCATTGCAACATTTGACAATGTTAGCATGTGTGAAAGGGTATTGGTTTTTAGAGTAATTTTTTTCTCCTGCATCACAGCTACCATAATTTCCTTGAGTCATGAAAATATTAGAGCAATGGATAAAAGCAACACAACAAAATGTGTTATTTAATTCTGATCATTAAACAGAATATCTGCCTCACACAACTTGATCTGAAGTGGCGGTTTTGTGTACGTACTTCTCATTCTTTAAAAGATGATGACCAAGGTTACTACCGTGACTGTTTTTTTTATTATTCATAGCTACACTTACTAGGAGATGTCTTACTTAACATATTATTCATTAATCACCTCTAACTTTTCTCATGTTTGCAGTTTCATTCTTCAACAAACTAGCAGATGAGAAATTATATGGCAACTTGGAAACAGGATATATATTTTTCTTCCACCACTGCTCCTTTCTTTAGATACCAGTCCACTTTCCAAGTATAAATCTTGGGTCAGTCAGGAGAAAAAGGCTTTGTTTATGGTCTTTTGCTACTTACTTTTTCTTTAGTTCTACTTTTTTACTTCTATTTTTTCACCTTTTGCATCCAAGATAGCCAGAAGCAGGCTTTGTCATGTCTTCAGCATGCGTGGGAAAGTTTGAAGCTTCCTTACCCATTTTTCAGCATTTAAAACATAGGGGTGTTCAGATGACATTGTGATGTTTAGTATCAAAATGTCTTATATTTTGTGTAAACTAATGATATTATGAAGAAAAAAGTCTGTGATTCCTTTGCATTACCTATTGGCTAAATTGAGGAATCTAAGCGTGTACATTCTTTTGTTCAGATAAAGGAGCCATAAATCCAGTGAATAAATAATGAATCTGGTGAATAGGAGCTGGAGAATGAGCCTCCCTAGACATTAGGAGAGAGGCTCTTCATTCTTTCTCATTAGAAAGTTGATTCTGACCCCCAGGTCCGAAGGCTGTCTGGATAGCAGAAACTGCATGGGTGGGAGAAAGCGCCTGCCTCTTGGAGAGAGTGTCCTGGCACCCTGTTAGCAGAAGCACTTCTTCTTAGAGAAGCTAAATTGTGGAGACTGTTAACTATGTTAGGCTGCCTGTCACCCTTTTTTTATTAACATTAAAGTGAAGTTAGCATTAGTAAAATGCGACAGCTTGACAGCTCTAGAGGCTGACACTCTGTCCCAGTTGACAGAACTGGCTCCAGGTTAATAATGGAATTGTCATTTCATTTTCTAAACTATGTCATATCACTCTTTTCTCTGGACATCAAGATGCCGTGATGGTGAAAACCATTAGAAATACACACCTGTCCAGTGGGAAGTGGACTGAGACAAATAATTACACATCTTACTGAATAGTCTCTTAATAATTACAATAATGAGATTTGGACTGAACTGCATAAATAGATGTAAATGTAAAAGGTTTTGTTTTATTTCAGTGCACTTAAATTTCCTGTCTTTGGGAAGTAACAGTTTTGTTTTTTGCCTTTTTTTCCCCACACACAAAGCATGTTATTATAATAAGCTTATAATAATAAGCTTTAAAAAGGCTGTTACTGAAAATCAGGAAAGACCATTAGTTGAGTGAAGTGAAAACAATATATATGCTATTTTATGTGTTTTGTCAAGTTCCATAAAAGCAGAAGTGTTGTCATTGCTAGCCATACAGGGAATTACTTTCATTACCTTTTAGATTTAAAACCAACACAGTGCACAGATCCTACCTTCTTTTTGTTGCCTTATTCCACAAATTAAGTAATTTTTCCTAATGGCTGTATCTTTCAGCAATATGTGGATCTTAATTATCTCCTGAATGTCTTTTGCAGATAACAGCTGAAATGTTTACCAAAGGAGTTTCTGTTACTTCAAATACGTATTTTCAAAGAATTGTAATTAACAATTTTTTTGACAGCACTGTTTTGATAGATAGGTTTAAATGAAAACAAAAAGTGTATTTCTGTCTTTACTGATTAAGCTTTAAAAGTCATAGCAATATTTTCTCTATTCAGATGTGTAAATTGAGGAGAAAAGAGTAGAAGGATACTACCAACTTGAGGAAAGTTGGCATTTTTAAATTCTGAAACATTTTATTGAATGCTACATACCAAACTGGTAAGCCAAATGCTACTTATTCAATTATATGTCAGTGCCACACAGACGAGAGATCTTGTGTTGTAGACAACTGTAGACAATAGCAGTGTGTGTGCCACTGTGGTAGCTTAACACTGATGGCCAAGTAAACTACATCACACCATGCTCTTGCTCGCCCTCCTCAAAGGAAGAGGGGGAAAAAACACAATGAAAAGGGGCTCAAGGGTTGAGATAAGAACAAGGAGATCACTCATCAATTGCCATCATGAGCAAAACAGGCTCAGGAAAGGGAAATAAATATAATTTGTTGCCTAACAATAGTAGGCTAGGGCACTGAGAAACTAAAAGGAAACGGAAAGCACCCCCACCAACCATCTTCTATGTCTTTCTCCCGACTGGTTTCAGGGAAAGGGGAATGGGGGCTGCAGTCAGTCCATGATGCTTCGTCTCCACTGCTCTTTCATGGTCACTATCTTCCCTTGCTCTAGTGTGGGGTCCCTCCCACAAGAGGCTGTCCTTCACCAGCTGTTCCTCTGTGGGCTTCCCACAGGCAGCAGCTCTTCAAGAACTGCTCCCACATGGCTCCATACCATGGGGTCCGTCCCCCAGGGCAAACTGCTCCAGCATGGTCCCCCCAGATCCCCTGCTCCTGCATGAGCTCTTATCCATGGGCTGCAGCTCCAGCCCGGGGCCTGCTCCTGCGGGGGCTCTCCATGGGCTGCAGCCTCCTCCAGGCCACATCCACCTGCTCCACTGGGAGCTCCTCCACGGGCTGCAGCGTGGAGATCTGCTCCGCCATGGAGCTGCTTAGCTGAACTGGATCCTGTTTAACATTTAATAATGTAGAAAACCAGCAAGTTCCAGTTAACAAACACTGAAAACAGAGAGAAAAAAAAAATCACAATTTAAAAAAGAAAACATTTTTTTGTTTTCTTTTTAAAATTTTTCATGGTGTTGGTGTGGAAAAGGACTGTGATTTGTGAGATAAAGGTGTCTTCTTAAATTAACTGAAATCGCAACGTGAGTAGGTATGGCAGCCTTCTTTTGTCTTTTCTGAAGAAATATGATAAAAAAAAATCCCACCCTAACCAATGCAACCATACGAGTTCCATGTAACTTATGCTTTGATTGTAGGTATATCTGTATTCTGTCATTGCTCTTTGTGTAAGTGTCTATTTGCCCCGGTTGAATATCTCTTACTTTGATGCAAATCACAGTTGCAAGGCATCTGATATTTCCTTTTAGTTTAACAATGATTTACAATGTTTTTCTCTGTTTCTGAGCTAGCTTTCTTTTATGGAGGTGGTGCATTGTTAGTACCTACAGTAAATTTTTGATGATATTTTATGGAAGTCATTTGAGTTTTTTTTAAAGGTAAATTTTACTTGACCTATTTTTGAATTGCAAATATTTTTAACATCAGATTTTTATACTTTTTTTTCAGATAGCCATGGAGATTTATTCTTTCCTTCATGCTATATTCTGGTATTTTAAATAGCTGCATGAAAGGAATAGCAAATAGGTTTAGGACAAATTTAGGACCTATTTAGGACAAACCAAACAACAAACCCTTAGTCATAACATTAGGAATTTTTTTAATTGTCAGTTGCATTTGTCCAGCTATAATTTTTATGTTTAAATAGTGTTCTTTCCTTTGTCAGAAAAGCTGTAGTAGACAAATGCAAATCATCATCAGGGTTATCTTAGCTTTGGAATCTTAGCAGTTAATTATGAAGTGCCTACCCCAGTAGACTGTACATATAATTTAGAGACCAAAATGCAGTATGAGTTACACGTTAATGGCTCAAACTGTTTCAATATTAAGTTAAATTGAACTCTTGGCTCATGGGGATTTAACACAGATTTCCTGTTCAAGCTGAAGTGAGAACATGTTCAGTGCAAGTTCTTTAAATTTTATAATTCTTATAAAAATAGTTTCTAGGTATTAAGGAAAAAAGCTGTGATGTACACAGGCTTTGAAAACTGAGGTTCTCAGAGGTCTGGCAATAGTGGCTGAGTGTATGTTAAGCAGCACATTTGCTGCAATTGCTTCTTTTTCTCCACACCATTCTGAATAGGAGGAATAAACAAGCGTAGAGTTGAGCTGACAATTACAAAGGATAAAAAATTTCCATGTGAATAATGGTACTGAATTCACCCTCAACTCTGGCGAAAAACAGTTAAAAACAAGTTTGAGGATGTGATTGAAGTATTTTGTGTTGTGTGGTTTTGTTGTTGGTTTTGGTTTTTGGAATAGGAGCACTCATTTCCCTAGCTCTCTTTCAATTCGCACCTCTCAGAAATTGACAGACTTTTTTTTTAATCGTATTAATTTGTCAAAAGAGAATATTTGGACATTGCTCTTGCCTAGTATAATGAGCACTGTAATTTGGATATAATTGGCAAAGGGCCTTGAAGGCAGGAGGTGCAATGGAGTAGAGAAGAAAAATGCTAATTCAGACAGCCAAAGAAAAGAGCAATGTGGCAATGTGTCTGTGAGGGAGTAACTTCTTGTTTTAAGCATGTACTTTGTAACTAATGCTGGTTCGCAGATGCTACTACAAATATTTTCAGTGATCTAACACTACTAAGTAAATGTTATGTATTGAATGACCTGTGTATTGTTTACCACGACCAAAATCAAGCATTTTAACAGTGAGAAGCATCTTCTTTATGGCTTTCTCCATGTGATCTCGTGCAAAATGGATATTACAATACTTACTGGCCAGTTAGGTAAGGGCAGTTGAACTGCAGGATGACTGCTTTGTCCAGCTACTGATGTTTCTTAGCTCAGTTTTCACTGATGAAGTTCCTGTCAGTAAGAGCATAGGATTCTCCCTGTGCTTGCTGTAAAATTCATGTCCTCTTTTCATGTGGGCAGGGTGGTAGTGCCTCAGTCTCTGTTTGTGGGCAGAAGAGGATGTGTGGCTTTTGGGAACATACACCATCTGAACAGCTGTTCAGACTCCTCCAGGAAGGTAAGAAGCAGGCTGGAGATGGGACACAGCCAGGATCCAGACTTTAGGACAATTCTGAGCTGTGCTGTGAATCTTAAGAATCCCTTAAATACAGTCAGACTAAGGATTCTTTCAGGTTACCAGTTGCAATTAGACATGTCACACACAGACTAAAGGAACTTCTTTACAAGGTTCATCCAAGGAGATGGCAAAGTTTTAATGTTAATGCAACTTTAAGCATCACTAACTGAAATTCTGTAATTCTAGCAGAGACAAGCAATAGCTCATTCTGCATCTTCAAGTGCAAACTATCCTTCATTGCAAGTGTATTTTATCTATAAATAACAAGAAATTGCACAGAACATGAGCAGGTCTCTGAAGATCCACAGTGGAGACGATTCAGGTTCATTAGGCTATTTATAACTTGAAAGTCTTGCCTGGAAGTTTGAAATTGATGCAATGGAAGAGGTAGCAAAAGCTACAAAAACTGCAGTGATGTGATCAGATCAGGCCATCGGCAGCTGTGTTGAGGTCTAAATGTGGTTCCCTGCAAGTGTTCAATGCCTGGCGCAATTACTAGAAAAATGCAATATGTCTTTGTATCTTTTTCCTCCTGAACTCTATTTGTCAGTCTTTCTGGTCTGTTACTTTTTACTCCACAGGTTTTTGGGTGGCATTATTTAGGAAGTTAGTAAGAATCAAGGTGGTATAATCCAGTCATTAATCTAATATTGGCAGGGAAAGGTTGCATTCTTAGTCATCTGTCTGGATGAGATGCATGTAGCTTAGTTATGAAGTCTGCCTTTTTAGATATCAGAGGGGAAAAAAAAACATTATGTTAAAGAGCAAATCTTCTCATCCTAAGGTCGATCCTGTAAACTTAGTTTATCAGCTGTTTTTTAGACTTGCCTGTTTTTCTTCACTGGCTTGAAAGAGAGCCTAAGTGATTTGCTTAGGTAAAATTAGCTGTATCTAAGGCTTGGGGAGGTTGCACCTCGTGCCTTGTAACCCGAAATGTCTAATGCAGACCTTAGTGATACAGTGAATACAGGTGATGTTTTCTGCACACAGGAATTAAAGGTTTTTGCAGTATTTCTTACTACCTAAGCACCAGTCCACCAGTATGGTAACAGTGCACCATGCGAGCACACCTTTCTTTTACTGGGGATTAAGCACTTGGGGTTTTAAGAAGAAGGGCAAACATCAGGCCGCTGTTAGTTCTGTCTCTATTTTGCATGTTAAGTATTAAAAATATAGTTAGCATAGTTTCTATTAATGCAAAGTGCCTCAGCTCTTTGACTGAAATACAGTGAAGTTACAAAAATAAATGAAATGCATGAATAAGAAGATGTGCCAGTTAAACCTAAATGTGCTTGTTAGATGCATATGTTCAAGGCATAGAAATTATTCTTCTGCACACAACTGCGAAGATAGAAAATGTACTATATTTTAATGTGTGATGTGATAACATTATAGTTTCTACAACTTCTTCTCTGTTCAATTTGTCAGCCTTAGTTTGCATCATTTACACAGGCTTGTGTAAACATTGCACGTATTGCTTCTAGAGGCATGCTGTGTGCATGAATTCAGTCATATTTCATTACTTTATTGATCAAAATAACTCTTTACTGTTTGATATTCCTATTAACCATGTAAAGCCAAAACAGCAAAGAAGGTGTGTGCTGTGTTCCTTCTTGCTCATCATTTGGATCGCTTTCTGAATTAAGTATGCAAACTTATTCAGCGAAGGGGAACACCGAAGCAAGTCTCATTTGCCTTATTCTGTTGCTAGTGGAGGAAATAATGCTGCTAATAATTTGAATTCTTGAACTTCAGGTTGGGTTTGCTGGGCTAGCAGTTGTACCAAAGAGACAGAAACTGCACTTAATTTAAAGGATGTTGTTATAAGTCAGTACAAGCTGACTGAATAAATTTAGTCTGGAAATCAAAAATAGGTTTCTGACCGTAAAGATTCTGGATCTTCTCCATAATAAACTTTGCAATCTGCAATTACTCTTCATAAGTTTTGGACAGGTTTCCTATGGAAGGTAGATACCGGCATTAGGACTGGACTGGAGCCAATGACCTTTGAAGTCCCTTCCAGTCTGTGGTTTTGTGCCTGAGTTTCAGTTTGTTTGCAAGGAAATAATCACTCACCAAACAGGTATTTCATAAATAGGTCAAAAGGCTCATCAGATTCTGCAAGTCAGTAAATCCCTGGTAGCTGTTTGTAATATTTATTTTTTGAACTTATTTTCATGTTTCTAGCTTATTTTAAGGATTTAGTTTTCACTGAACTATGTATGAATGGAAATTAAGGTAGGAGCTCCCGAAGAACTGAAGTGTACTGCTTTTCTTTTCCAAATTAGCATGTTCAGAATTGAATCAGATTTACTTCTAATTAAAAAGTAAATTAAATCAATAATTGAATATGAAATGTAGCTTCATTTTGATGTAAGTTGGTGGGTAATACTTCCTTGAGACCACCTTTAATTTACATTTTACTTCAAGAAATGTAAATGAGGAGATGTCCTGTATCTTCTGTATTGATATGAAGTAAATCACTTAGTGAAGATATTGTTAAGCAGTTTGGGCCTCAGGGAAGTACTTTAGAACCAGAAGACAAATCCTAATGAAATTACAGTAGTTTTAAATAGCCTTCTTTAAACTGCTTATGAAAGTGTCAGATGCTTAACTAACATGACTGGTCTGATTAGTGCATACTGTGCTCTGCTTTCTTAGCCACTGTGCGTACAGTCTAAGTGAGGTTGTTTTTATTGCTGCTGTTACAGTTACTTCTGTGGTTATCAGAGGCAGCACCTATGAGCTGGCTTCTTTTTTAAAGAAGCACTGTCCTCAGTGTCAGTAGGAGGAGATGTTATCAAATTTCAGTATTCTCACAAACAGGAGCAACAAAAGTAACTTCAAAAAAATTTAATAGAGGGAAATAGTATAGTCTTTTTGTTGTTCTGTTATCCAGTTCAGAGTGAAAATTAAAATAGGAGAGAGAGACCTCTGACACCCTCAGCACCAGCTTCTTGGTTATGTTGCCTTTCGTTCTGTGGACAAAGCCTTCCAAGTTATCCACAAGCTTAGTTTTAACTCACGTTAAAACTAATTCTGACAGAAGTCGGAATTTTTGTACAGGGAGTTTGTGTTCAAGGCAGCCTAAACTCTGCAAAATACCATTGAATCTTTTTCATCTTTTGACGTTTTCCCTTTGGGTAAGGTTCTCTAGCAGCAGGTTATTAGTGTAAAAAACCAACCAACCAAAAAACCTTTCCCAAATAGGCTGTTTGTGATTATATTGGATGTTCTCATTGTGCCTAGTTTGATTCGTTTAAAAAAGCTTATGTTGGACCAGAAAATGGTCAATTAAGTTTTGCTGACTGCATGTTAGTTTCTCCATGAAGATCTACAGAATACTAACTGAGCCAGTATCTTTTTTTAAAAAAAGCATAAACAAAAACCTGTCATGTGAAACAACTAATGGGTATGTGTGTACACATAAGACATAAATTCTAGTTTTCTAGTTTTGTTTGAAGAGACAGCTATAATAAGCACTTTGTCTAAGTATTGAAAGTTCTTCATTGAGTCTAAATTTGTAGACTGCTTTTAGGGTAGGGTGCATGCATTTGTGGAATTAACCCTATATTTCAGCGTTGTCTGTGAAGTGTAACTCCACACTTTGTTGAAGTGACTGGCTAAGGTGTTGTGGATGTAACTGAAAGGGTTCCATGTTATTCTTTGCTGTGTCATTGGAAGCAGGTCAACTTGGGAAAACCAGCAAATGATTTGGATGCCAGAGTTTTAGAGAACAATAGGGAAATTGCATGTGCTTAGTACATTACATACGCTGTTCAGTTTTTGGACTTGTGTCTAATATTATGTAAGGCACAGATTGGCAGCTTTTCAGGAGTGAGGTGCCAGATTGTATTTTTCTTTTGCAAATTAGAGGTTAAGCACACTGGTGGAAAACATTCACATGTGCTGTCAGGCAATGTTTGGAAACGGCTGACTGTCACGCAGATGAGATGCCACCATGCAGCACGTGGCTTGCAGAGGTCTGTCGCGAGGGGCAGGGCTGCCTGTCCCAGTGCTCCCAACTGGGAGGCCTCTTAGGGACACCAATGCTCCCAGTATGCAGTCCCAGGTGGTGACTAGGAAAATCTACACATCTTCCTTTGACGGGTACACCAAAGGCTGGTAACTGCAGGCCCATGCATCTGAAATTCTGTTGTGATTGCTTTCAGTGTGAAGGTGGGCACAAATTTATCCTGTGAGGTTAGCATGATACGACTTTGCAGAGATATTTTTATAACATACTTAGGAGACTGGCTGATGGCTGTAAAACCAGAACTAACCAATTGCTCACTAATGCGATGTTTTATATCCCGTTTTTTAAAAATAGGGATGGGTATGAGCAGATTCTTGATGCAAGTGTTAAGAAAACAGTATTTGAAGCCCCTGAGCATATGCAAAAAGATGCAGACACAGCTCTTTGTGAAGTGATGGGGAATATTTTAATGGCTATATTAGTTTTGCAGGCTGTGTTACTCATGAAATGATGTGACATAGTAATGTGTAGACTTAGGCTCTTAACCTCTAACAAAGAGCTATAGCTGTTCTGAGTGGTTAATGACTCTTAGGTGCCCTGATTATCAGGAAACTTGACGTCATGCCTGATCGGTGAGCATTAGTGCGCTATTTTTCCCCAAACATAGGGCAAGTGTGCATGCGTGGGTCTATTATAGAATCATTCATAAAGCCACAGTCCTGTTAGATTCACTGGTGCTGTGCCTAGTATAACAGGTTTCAAGTCGTGGTATCCAAAAGCCTAGCAGGCTCAGAAAGAAACAATCTGATGGCAGATAGCTGCCTCTTGCTCTTACTGCAAGGCTTAAGGTTAAAAGCTTTCAGATGGCATGGAACAGTTACTGTGCACATATTTCCAGAATATCACCATTGCAAACTGTGAGCATGTGGACCATGTTATTGTCTGTTTGTGGTCATATGGCAACTAGAGCCATTTTTTCATTTAGAAAATATGTTTTCTACATATTTTCATTTTATATTTTTCTAAGTTATTTTTTATCACTCTGCATTATATTTCAGTTGTTTTTGTCACTTTACTGCATAATAAAGAAACAGGGTAATTTTCTTTCTTAAAAAGTATTAGCCAGAATATTTAGTGGTTATGAATCATAATATAAACTTTAATGATATTTCATGTTTTCTTTTCTCAGGAGCTGTGATCATCTCCACTCCACAAGATGTGGCGTTATTGGATGCACGCAAGGGAGCTGAAATGTTTAGGAAAGTCCACGTACCTGTAAGCACCTACATTAAAAATACCTACAGATTTTTTTCAAAAATATGGAAAAAATCCATATGCTGTAATAGGTGAACAATTTATTCACAAATCATTTGAATCTCATAAATTATTGTTTGGGGAAAAAAATAAATAGATCAGAATCTGCCTTATATCTGTATCAAAAGTTTGCTTTAATAGAAGGGAAAGAATAATTTTCTCAGAATGAGGTGGTAATATTATTTAATTTCTTTTAAAACAGATGTTTTTTTAATCACCTGGAATAGATCAGACAGCTAACCAGATAAAGAGATGATTTATAAAGCAATCTGTGTTTTCCAAATATATTGTCGTACTATATCCTCCATATATGTTCTCTTCGGCTCTTTGTTAGAGCTCAAATTTGAAATTTCATGAGATGTGGAAAAAAAAACACATTCATTTTAAGAAGGAAATTTAAGATTTTGGGGAGATATGTGCATACCTAGTTGTGACTATGCCTTTTGAAAGGCTCTGTGATTGTTATACCAGCAAGGCCATCTTTGTTGCTTTGTTTCTCGTTAGGCTTAAAGTTAAAGTGGTAGCTTGCTTGTTTAGGAAATGCAATGTTTAAAAATATCCCCAATATTCATGTGGATTGAAATGGAGGGAAAATGAGGAAATATTGAAAAGGTAACAAATTTGACAAGTTTTTATTGACAGTTGTGTTTTTTCACTGAACCGGTTAGAATTAATAATTTAGATTTAAATTGAAGAACTACATAAAAAGTTTTGAAATAATGTAAGAAGCATATATTTTTGTTTATTATTCTTATATTAATTTTAAAAAATAGGCTACTACTTAAATGGATTTTTTAGGTAAAAATTTGATTAAATTGCTGTAAGGTCTTGACAGTGTTACAAGTTGCTAAGTAACTGAATGTTATACTCTAGAGTATGTTCATGAAGAGACTCATTTTTCATTTGAAACGTGCATTTGATGAGAAAATACAAACTGAAAGGCTTCCTTATTTTTAAATAGCAAAGAAAAAAAGCCTTTTACGTACTTAATTAAAAAAAATGTATATTTTTTTGGCTTATCTGTGTGAAGGTCACTTCTACTCTCTATTAAGAAAGGGAAATTTCTTGAGTGGCTAGCACATTTTTAATTTTTTAAAAAGGCAACACAAATCCTGAAGAGAGTGCTTTCTCTTTTTTGTTTTAATTTACAGGATAGATTATTAAGATAAATAAATTGATAAATTCCTTATTATTAACTATTCATTAAGTATCTTTGTACCAAAATGAAAGCAGCATTTATTGTTTGCTACTAAAAGAAATACTTAAATACATGTGTATATATATATATATGACAGAAGAAAAGCATAAGGAATGCTTTGTTTTGATTTTGTTTGGATTTGCTCAAATCATGCAAAATTATTTTCTTCTTATAAAATTGTATTCAATTTAGTACCTCAGTGAATTTTCCTTTTTATAAGAAATTATCCAGATTTCTTTCTAAATCAGTTTTCTTCAGTGTTCTTTGAAGAGAATGGTTTCCACAAAATCATGCATTCTATGACCGACTTGGCTGCTGTTAATTTGACTGGTGGTAGATAGGATTTTAAGTATCTGTTTAGATTTGATGGAATTCTCAGATCTGTCTTACTCAAATGATAGGCCACAGCAAAGCAGTTGTGCCAGATGCTGAATTTGAATGCTCTGGAGCCAGTCATCTGTTGTTATGTTGTGCTTTGCTTTTTTTCTCACCTTGTATGTGCATCGGTATAGATGTCTCATCTACTTTGGTATTAAAGCAGATCCTGCTTATGTATTATATTTAGTTTTAAGTCTAGTATAATAATTTCAAACCCGGAGTTTACATCAAAGAGGTGAAATATGTGGGACCATATTAAAAATGTGTATCCTAATTATGTAATTGACTAATTAAAAAAAAAAAAAAATCTGATCTTTAAAATCTCTTTTTAAAGATGGCAGAGAGTCTACTTTCCAAAGAAGCTGAGAATCTATAGGCTGCTAAGCTCTGAGGCATTGAGTGTGCTTGCTTATATTCCATAAACCAGAGTCTCCCTTGTGCACATAGGCATCTGCACACCACCTTCCCATCACTGCTGCAGTCATTAGTTACCAGAGCCTCGCATTACATACATATCGTATTACCACAATAAAGTCACAATTGTTAGTGTTGTTTGTCCCTTACTGAATTAAAATTAAATGACAGAAGGATTTAATTAAAATCTGTCATTGAGGGTCAGTGTGGGAGCCAGGATTACAATGCAGGTCTTACTTTAAGTCTTAGGACGTAGTCATTAGAAGAGTTCCATCTCTTGCACAGGGCAGTGTACCAGGCAAGGCAGGACGTGGCAAAGTGATAGTGGCTTCTGTCACCATGAACTCTCAAGACTCTCTTCCATTACGTGAGTTTGTCTGTCATTTTCATGGATCCTAGAGGCTTCCTCTGGGCTGTTGACAGAAAAACAACAACAACAACAAAAAAAAACATTAATAACTTGGAGCATTTAGGAAAAAATAGCCTGTTTTCACATACTGAAATTGAGTTCAGTTGGATAGGGTTTATGATAAAAGTATATCCCCGAAAGCAAATGAGAGGGTTTTAATTAAATCTACAACTTTCTGGTAGCTTCATTGAGTTGGAAGGATACGTTGTGGATTTCCCAGGTTTCAAAGAAACTGTTTAAACATGGCTGTGTATTTCCTTCTAAGGTGTATTACAATTGTTTGATTAGATATGTACTTGTTGGTATTTTTGTAGTTTAGAATAAGTAACCAAGATTATGGCTTCATATAGGGAGCTGCACTTAGAACCAAAAATGCTTGTCGTAAGAGAAAAACTAGGAAGACAGAATGTGCACATTTACTTGAAGCAGTAAAATATCAAGTGACACAGTTACAAAGGAAGTCTGTGGCAAACTGGAATTGTAACCCTCAGCACTTCAGTTCAAGTCAGACTGGAGTCAGACCTCACTGCCAGCTGTTCTTAAAGTACAGGGAATGGCTTTGGTGGGTTTCTCAGGAATTCTTTCCTTGTGTAGAGAGGGCAGTATAGGTGGATTTGGGCACGATTTGTAGTGTAACCAAAAGGTTAGTTGAACATAAGGAATACGTAAGCATTCAGAAACAGTACGTGTGCAGGTAATTGATAATGAAAAGTAAGTTGCCTCGTATTGATGGATGGATGTCTTTTCACCATTCAAAAAACCAATTTGACTAAATGAAGTTCAGCTCAGTGTATTGTAACTGTCTTGTACTCTGGCACCATAGGTTAGCTCCTGTTCTGTGGAGCATCTAGTCATAGTTTTCATGTTGTTACTGAGCCAAGTTTGCAGGGAAATGTTCAGGAAGAGGAGCTCTCTACGGAGTAGAATCAGACTCGTATGTACCTATGGGATAGTTTGTGCAAACAGTCAGAGCTGCTTTGAAGCTTTTCCAGACCTATTATTTGAGCAGGGAAATGAGTTATCACTCGCTTTATTAGCAAGACCAATTACTTTGTCTGTAGATTTAAAAGCTCTGAAAACAATAGTGAAATCTCTTCCTTCTCTAAACATCTGCAGAAATATGCCTGTTAAAAATAGACTTCAGCACTAAAGGTGTGTGTGTTTGGACAGATTGTATATCAAATTGGGCATTTATAATTGGCAACTAATATTCCAAAAATCTCTTGCTATGCCAGAAGAACAATTTATACATCAGTAATCACTGTACATGCACTGCTCACTGGTTGGTTGACAGATAGGAATAAAGCTGAGAAAGTAAAAGTGACTGTGTAATGCTGAAATGTCATTTGCTTTTAGAGAGATTTGTTGAAATGGAAACAAAAAAAAGGACATTGAATAAGACCTCTAAAACGGATTTAGCATTGGGGATACAGCTGTATTTCAGTATTTGCATTAACTGTGACAGAAAGACTTCTTTAGTTATTAGGTTATCTCAAAAAACTAACAAAACAGCTGTAATAGTTCTAAGCTATTTGCAAAACGATAGTTGACTACATAATGTTGATTATGAATTTGCTATATCATAAATGTTGTACAGCTACATTGAGGAGAACAAAATGTTCAAAACCCAAGACATCCGGATGTGGATGAATTCATTTAGAATATAAATGTTAAGATCTTTTTTTCCCGTTGTTCTACAGATGATGGCTTCCCTGTATCATAGTTAAAATACTGTTTCTCTTTCATTAAATAATGTTCCCTCCTGTGTTCTCCAGTTTATCAACACAGTGAAAATTCCATGACCTTGATTTAAGGAGAGCAGGATGAATGCCTGCTCAGAGGTCATCAGTAAGAAGACTGTGGCTGTACACTGTTGTTAACACCTTTGCGCCATGTACTCACAATTAGTATGCCATAAGTCTATTAGTTTAAGAACTGGATGAAAAAAAATATCTGTGGCAATGTACCAGCAAATAGAAATTTGTTCCTCTTGCTACTCTAGCAGGCCCTGGGAGACAGTGGGAAATGAGGAAACTGTATTGTTAAATTAAAAGTAGGTAATCTCTCTTTTTTTTTTTAAGCGTGTATATTTATTTATTTATTTATTTATTTATTTATTACTGTTCCTTAAAATGTTTCTTGCTTTAAACCCTTTGAAAGCTTTACATAAATAAAGGAAAACATAGAAAGTGATATGAAACACATAACAGTGGTATATATATATATATATATATATATATAAAGCTATTGCCTTTTGATCAGTTTTAACTTTGATATATGGAAACTTTAAAGATATTGTAAATAACATGCCTTTACCTGCAGTGCTACCTCCATATTCTTTTAGTTAAGTTTTTATTTTAATTTCTGGTGCCAAAAGTTGTACGGTCACTGTTAATAATTGATTAACTCAAGACTTGTTGCTTACATTGAACCAACATCCTTTCAGGTATGTTTCATTATCACATAACTTTGCCATCTTCTTCAAGCACAGTACTAGAATGCTCAGGGCAATTTTAAAAAGCACAGAGGTATACAGCAGCTTTTCTCTACTTTAAAATATATAGTCATATTTCTACAATTCAGCTATAATGTAAGTGACATACTTAAGTAGCATAAAGATTGAGAGATGAAATTGTGTAACATGGAACCTCTTAAAGCAAGTCTTTTGTTGATTAGCAAACGGGTAGAAGTTTTCAAGTATTTTTGTGCTGTTGCATTACTTTTGAGAAATTCTGCTCTACCTCAGTGAACAGTCTTGTTTACTGGGTGAATAAAGTAAGATCAATTTTATCATTAGCATTATTGTACATTGTGAAAGAAGATATTTTTGTGCCTGATTTGGCCAGTTTTCAGGACATATTTTGCAAGGATACTGTTGAACATCTGGCACCAGCAGAAAGGTACCTAATACGTGTGTATTAGATTTTTATGCTGTAGTTTCGCAACTTTCACATAATAATTTCTGTTGTTTGACCTTTAAAACGTTTCATCCTCTACAGAAGAATAGCAAATCTGGTTCTTTTTGTAAACATTTCCCTAAAGGATAATTTACCAAAAAAACTTAAAAGCATATCTGATTGTCATTTCTTGCAGTGGTATGTTTTTATTTTGCTTCTTGAAATTGCAAATTACAAAGCTATAAAACAGTATATGAGAACTTTTCCAGTATTCAGAGTTCAAGAAACATAATACATCTCATCTGGGAGGGGGATCTGTTAGATCTGTTTAAGAGGTACTTCTTGTGACAAAGAAGGTAGTTAATATTTGAGAGGTATAATTACAGAAAATTGTAAATAATGTACAAATGATAGCGAAACTGAGACAGTAAGAGCTGATAATGATATGTTGATTTTATGTTGATCATCTCTTCTTTGTTGTCAGTGATGAGTAACAACTGATGCTTGAATCCCAGGTTTCAACATTACTTCTTTTTAATTCAACAGGTTTTAGGACTAGTACAAAATATGAGTGTTTTCCAGTGTCCGAAATGTAATCATGAGACACATATTTTTGGAGTTGATGGTGTAAGAGATCTAGCAAAAACGCTTGGATTGGATGTTCTAGGTAAGGATGTAGAAATAGCTTTTTAATGGCGTGAACTGAAATACAGAACTGCACAATTCTAAATTACTGTATATTTGGATGGTGTTCAAATGGAATAGAATTAAAAGTTTAACTAGATGAATGTCCCTGTTGTTTCATGCTCTGATTCTATCTAGGATCATCCTTGTTAATGGGATATGGACTGGATATGCAAATTCTTGAATTGTATCTTAAATCTCTTTTGAATTACAAGCAATGCAGAACATGGACTATTTTGGTAATGATGTGCTATATTACCTGAAATTCATTATGTTGTAATATACTGTCATCCTGTAAAATTTAGACCTTAGAACTCTGTCCGATAATGCCAATAGAAGTTTCCTTATTTATTTAATTTAAATGAATTGTGTGTGTGATATAAATACATTAATTGAAATTCAGTTTATTGGAACAGTTGTTTCTATGTTCATATGAAGATACCTTTACTCTAGCATGGAAACAGACTAATGATTACATTTAAGTGTTGACATTAAAAGAATGTGCTGAATTGTAAAATGTTGTTTCAAAAGAAAATTTATCTTTTAAACAGAAATGGTCCATGATTAAATCATCTGGCATGCATATAAGCTAAAATATACATCAATCAAAATGTACAGTGCTGCTTTAAAAAGGCATATTTCAACCTGTGCTTTCAGTAAAAAAAAAAATAAAAAAAATAACACAGCATAATTAAGTTGGTAAATGGGATAATTGCATGTGTTAATGATGTGTTTCCATGTATTACTATAATTATCTCAACGATTTTCCATAGCTAATTCATTTAAAGAACCAGGAAGCTCACTTAGATCAACACAAAAACATCAAGGTGTGACACAAACTTAAGATAACAAGGCAACACATAATTAGAAGACATGCATTTGGGCTATCTTTTAGTCTTATGAATATATAATGAGTTGCGATCAGAGCCCAAGGGGACTTCTACAGCCTTGGGTTATGTGGATGGATGCAAATGTTCTGCAAGAAGTTGAGTCGAACATGCATTTAGATACACAGGCACAGATGATGTGCTGTGTTGTTGGTCTCGTAAATGTTTTTTATTTTATTCCCTAACAGAGCAGAACCTATTGCAATAGTGTTTAATGAGGAGAGGTGTGAGAGATTTGCAGGTTTATCAGGGGATGGACAACATGTATGAAAAAAAAATAGAGCGAAAATTACCTTAGTCTAGCCACAGATAGTGACAGTTTGAAGATTAAGAAAAATGCCCCAAGAGTTAAATTTAGAATCACAGTACTTGATCTGATTAGTATGCACATACTTCCAAGGGTGACCATTGCACAGCAATACCATATGGTATTATAAAAATTTCTGTTTACAGATTATACGTTAATCTATCCCAAATGGTAATTTTATCCTACTGCTATTGAATTGCACCCAAAAGCTTTGAGAGATTTTATCTACCTATCTATCTATAAATTTATTTTGCTTATGTTTTGCTATTCTCTTTTTTCAGTTCAGGACCTAGTCATCTTAGAACATATAAGTTCTTAGTTTCATTAATACCCAACAAAGTCTGCAAGTTAACAGTGTGCAGGATAGAAAAGTATTTTCCTATTTGCTCAGGCTCTGTTGCCTTTGATTGAAAACTTTTATTTTTGTTTATGACAGAAGACAACTGAGAGTCACCAGTTACCTTCTGAGTGTAGTTCAATATTTCAAGTATTTTTATTGCCTTTTCTTTTTTATTCTTCCCTATAGGAAAGAACGAGTCTTTGAGAAAGATTTTGCATTGCTAATTTCTCTCGCTGTCTCTGAAAATCACATTTTTTTTTTTAAAGTTGAGTTACCAGAACTATGACCAGAAAGTTAAGCAAATTTACATACTGCTAAGATACTGACTACTATACACACCGTAGAATCACAGAATGGTTTAGATTAGAAGGGACCTTAAAGACCACCCAGTTCCAACCCCCCTGCCATCGGCAGGCACACTTCCCACCAGACCATGTTGCTCAAAGCCCCATCCACCCTGGCCTTGAACACCTCCAGGGCTGGGGCATCCACAGCTTCTCTGGGCAGCCTGTGCCAGTGCCTCACCACCCTTTGAGTAAAGAATTTCTTTCTCGTATCTGATCTAGATCTACTCTCTTTTAGTTTAAAGCCAATCCCATTTGTCCTATCGCTACGCCTCTTGACAAAGAGTCCTTTTCGTGTAGGCTTTCCTGTAGGCCCCTTTTAGAGGCCTTCTAGTGCCTATAAGGTTTCCCCAGAGCCTTCTCTTCTTCAGGCTGAACAACTCCAGCTCCCTCAGCCTGTCTTCATAGAAGAGGTGCCTCAGCCCTTTGATCATCTTCGAGGCACTCGTCTGGACTCATTTCAATACATCCGTGTCCTTCTTGTGCTGCAGGTCTCAGAGCTGAATGGGGTACTCCAGGTGGGCTCCTACGAGAGCAGAGCGGAGGGGGAGGATCACCTCCCTCACCCTGCTGGCCATGCCTCTTTTGATGCAGCCCAGGATATGGTTGGCTTTCTGGGCTGCAAGCACACACTGCCAGCTCACATTGAGCTCATCCAGCAACGCCCCCAGGTCCTTCTCCTCAGGGCAGCTCTCAGTCCATTCTCTACTCAGCCTGTATTTGTGCTTGGGATTAGATTATCCTGGCCCAGATGCAGGATCATAAACTTGGCCTTGTTGAACCTCATGAGGTTTGCACAGGCCCACCTCTTAAGCCTGTCCATATCCCTCCAGATGGCATCCCTTCCCTCCAGCGTGTTGACCTCTCTACACATTTTGGTGTCATTGGCAAACTTGCTGAGGGTGCACTCGACCCCACTGTCCATATCACCAACAAAGATGTTAAACTGAGCTAGTTCCAATACTGATCTCTGAGAAACACAGCTCATTTGTGTCTAGCATTTGGACATAGAGCTTTTGACTGCAAGTCTTTGATTGAGCTCTCAATTCCTTATCCACTGAGTGGTCCAGCAGTCAAATGAACGTCTCTCTGGTTTAGAGACAAGGATACTGTGTGGGACAGTGTCAAATGCTTTGCACAAGCCCAAGTAGATGATGTCAGTTGTTCTTCCCCTATCCACCAATGCTGTAACCCTGTCGTAGAAGGCAACCAGATTTGTCAGGCACGATCTTCCATGGTGTACTTCCAAACTTCTTCGAACTTTTCCTAATAAAAGCAGCAATGTCTCTCTCTTTTTTTTTTTTTTTTTTTTTTCCTGAGCACTTATGCTTTCTTTGCAGTCTAAAGTATCATCAGAAAAAAATATTATGTTGATAACTTCCCATCATGTTCTATAGTGAAGAATAGTACAAAACCTTCATTTTCCTCAAATCCTTATTAGCCAAACAGATGCACAGATATTTTTTTTTGCTTCTGCTTCATGTATTATGTTTTGATTTTTTTAATTGGCTTTGCCTTTTGCATTGTCTTTTGAATTGCACTTTTGCCCATACAAGTCCTATTGTGCTCATTTTGTGCAAGCACATCTTTGCAAGCATTGGGAAGATAAGAGAGAAGTTGCTGTTTTGTAACAGGATAAGTCTTTTTGTAATTCTCTGAGACTGTTATTAAACTGACAGCAAAGAAGTACTTTTTCCACTAATAAAACGTCCTTGGGGAAAAAAGTGAAGGTCAGTCCCTACACAAATAATGGTAAGACCTAAGTTCTAGGAGATTTACCAAGTTCTGTTAAAAAAAAAAACAAAACCAAACATTTAGGGTTAAAGGAAATTTTAAAGGATTCCCTAGTTTTTGTTTTGTTTTCTTTTGTTTTATTTTTTTATTTTAATGAGTGAACAGACTTTATGCCTAAAGAAATTCATTCATGACTGGGGAAAAAAAAGCAACAATTAAATTTGAAGGAAATGGACAATAATAATCATAAAAAACTGAATTTCTTCAAGCATTCAGCTCAGTAATCATGCAGCCATGGTTTTTGTCTGCTTTTTATTTGGTTTTCATTTATTTTTGTGCTTGCTTAATTTTTTTTTTCCTTAACTAGATTTGTTACTTCAAAATCTGTTTTTATACAATTTTTCTGACTATGTTGTTTCTTCTGACTATATTGAACTTAAGTAATCTATATTGGCTTGGTGTAGATTAAATTTGCTAAATGTATGAATTAAATTGATGCATCTTCTGATATGTACTCAAGATTGAACTAAGCATAGGCTGTTCTGTCTACCTCCATCTGTGATGTAAAATACAGCTGTATCTTCCTTTTAAAAGAAAGTGTGTCTTCAAATCACCTCATAATGATCTATTATGATAATGAACTAAACATGGGAACTTCATGTTTTCTTTAGTGCTAAAAAACTGTAGATCAGAAAGTATGTTCCAGAATGGACCAGGGTTACTAACTGATTCTCCTTTAGAACATTCCTTTCCCCTCCGACAGCTCCTTGCTCGTTAGAAAGAATATAAAGATGGTTTCTGTTGGAAAGAAGAAGGAACTGAATAGCTGCCTACCTTTTAATTGGATCCAGGGCTTAATGAGGGCAATAACAAATGTTGTTATTTGGAAATTAAGTATTCAAATAAGTCTGTGAAGAGTGATTGAAATCTTTAAAATGCTTTGTAAAGAATATAGAGTGAGGAGATAAGCTAGACAGTAAGTTGCATGAGTATTTGCCTAGACACAAGCAAACTTTTCTATTTACTCAAAATAGTTTGTGTATCTCTGTTTGTTTTTTTCTGTATATTCAGGAAGCCAAAAAACCAAACTGCTTTTCATCATTTATTTCAAAGCCTAGTCCTTCCTATTCAGAGAATGAAAAATCAAAAATAGGTTTGGTCTTAATCATGGATATATAGAAACGTCTTTGCAGCCAATTTTCATTTTAAATGCTAATTTCTTGGTATTAAGTAATTCAAAGAATATCCTGTATTGGAATTTTATTTCAAGTCACTTTAGGGCTATTTTAATGAAACATTTAAGATGTAGTAGGTCTTCACTTACACGTATCTTGGTGTCTTTAATACAGGAAACATTCCACTGCATGTTAATATACGGGAGACTTGTGATTCAGGACAGCCTGTTGTGATCTCACAACCTCAGAGTGATGCTGTAAGTTTGGTGCACTACACTTAAAATAACAAAGCAACCCTATTCCCCCCCTGCCCCTCCCCTCCCCCAAAAAACTAAAAAAGTGGATGGGGAGCACTTCTCATTATTGCTATTTGACAACAAACGTGTCTGAATGTAACTCAGAAAAACAAAATTCTGTAAGAGATTTTTGTCATAAAGCAACTTTGGCCCTTTGTTTTGGAATGCTGGTCATGGGTTCTGCTTGTGTGCATGTGTTTTTGCTTAATTAGTCCAAATCATTCAATATAGTGAAGATTTGATCCGTATTCTGGCACGCAAAAAGGAGGAAGGTCAGTGTCAAGCCACATGAGACCTTGCAGCTAATGTAGGTCCTCTGAAACTGTCAGTTGAGCCTTTGGTAGTGGAGCCTGGAAACTGTCAAAGGATCTTATCAAAAGATGTTTGTAACAAAACCTGTGTATTGTCAGTACCTGGATTGTTTTCAGTTGAAAGTGAAGGAATTTGCACACAAGATGAAATGGATTTTTCTGTGCGTTTACCATAACATTTTATTGCCAAAGGAAAATGTGGGTTGTTGAGGCGGTGGGAGTCAAATACGCAAGTCTCTGAGGAAAAGCAGTTGCACGTATGAAATTTCATTAACACTTATACAGTGAGATTTTTCTGGTTAGTATTTTTTCTTGCTTCTCTGCACGATTTTGTCCACCTTGCTCTGTAGGGTAGGGTGTTGTCTGCCATGTTGTGTTGGCACAGTACATAGCATGATGCAGCATCACTATTGGATGCTGCTTAGATGTTACCAATAAAAAAAAAAAGATTAATAATGATAATAGGTAGTAGAATCTGTTAGAGATAAGCTAAAAAGTACATATTACATAACCTTTTTAATACCATGATTGCTAGATACATGCTGAAATAACTTTTCCTTACTAAAAAAAAAAAAGTGGGGGTTTGCCAGGGGTGTTTAATCCATTATCATTAACATACTGATCAGGATTCTGGAGAAATAGTGACTTACATTGTAGCACCTTTTTTTTTTTTTTTTTTTGTTAGAGAAGCAGCAGCTGTTCATTTCTAATTGATATTTTTGCAGTCTTCTACAAGACCTGTGCTGATCCTCTGTGGAATAACGTAGTGATCTTGAGTCTAGATCCTTGTGAAAGGAATCATTCCAATCAATACTGTAGTTTCTGTCTGGGAATTTTGATTGAAACTGCTAAGGTTTGAATAGATGTATAGCTTAGGTCAAAGCTGAAGCAAAACAGCTGAGCAAACCAAGATGGAAGGCTCACAGCTCACAGTATCTGAAATCTATATTAACCAAAAGTGTGTAGCCTGCAGGAGTCTGAGCCTACATACACTCAAACGTGTAGGACAGCGTTCTGAAAATTAAAGAAGACAAGAGAGTCTATAGGGTTGCCATCTGTTCCTTCTTGGACTATGTTCTTGGTAATGAAAGGAGGGTTTATAAGCACCATTTGTGGCAATTAAGTTAAATATGAAGAGGAATAAAGATTGACAAATATGTGTGACTCTGGGGAAAACTTTTAATATTCGTCTCTGCCATTGTGTCTGTGAGATAATCATTCTCCTCAGAGAATGAGGGTTTTTTTTTTAGACTTTACTAATCTCTACAGAATGAAAAAGAATTTCCCTTTATTCCTGGTTTGTTTCTCATTATACATACAGAAAGTGAATGTTGTCCTCTTATATTTTAAAAGAAAAATGAAATTCTTAGCACATAACTGGTGGTGGGAGAGGTTGTGCAAGGTCAGATTCTAATCTTTAATACATGACACCCATCACCATATTTCTCAAATAAAATAAAATTGTGGCTATTCATGCATGAACAATCATAGTTTTTCAGATAGAGAACAATGTGCACTGAGCTGCTGAAATTATCTCTGCTCTTGTCCCTTAAATTTACAGATTTTTGTATACAAAATTCTGTGCTGTCTTTGTTAGAACACACTTAAAAATGAAATGCAGTCTCATAGAACTGAAATAATACCTGACTGATTCAGAGAGCGAGGAATAAGGATGATGATTGACTTCTCAGAAACCCAGCATGCAGTCACACCTTCTAAGCTTTATCAAGATTGGAATGAAGGGTTTTTCTAAAATGTTATCTAATACTTTTTTTTTTGCTTACATGCATACCACGGGGTTCACCTTCTTTTGCTGATACATAAAAGCATAGCTGTCACTCTACACTAGGATTTTAAAATGTATAAGCAAACTTGTTTAGAGACTTTACTTTAAAGCCTAGTTTGCTTAGATGCAGCTGGTAGAAAAGGGAAACTAGCAGGAAAATTGCTACAACCAAAATAAACCTTCCATAAAAAATAAAATTATGTGTAGAAGTGTGGATGTATGCACTTTCAAAGTTCTCCATGAAAAGGCACAGAATACCTGAGATTCATCTTCTTGTGGAAAGGGTTGCCTGCATAGCTAAAGGGTGTCAGGGTTTAATGGCCGAAGTTCTATTTTGGTAAAGCTTGGGTCTCCAAGGAGAAATAAACAGTGCTGGTAAAATTCTTCATATAACATTGTCTATGATAGTGTTTCTGTCAGCTTAGTTTAAATGATGGCTTTTTTTAACAGTCTTCATTGACAAAACTTTTTTTTATCTGCTGCAGAAAATTGAATATTTCTGTACTCAGATATTAGCCTAAATAACAGGGACTAGTCCAACAGAAAGATAGCAGGCAGACAGCAGCAATTGGTAGTGATCTAAGATCCTCTACAACAAGCTAATCATTTCTTAGTTTAATCAACAGCAAGGACTTGCCAGACCCTTCTGGAGGTAATTGAGAGTCTTGGGAGCATTTCCCTCCTCCCTCAAGCTGTGGAGGTGGGTTGGCTGGCTTTGTTGTTTGCTCACCCAAACATATGTGAGAGTCTCTAGGCAGCAGAGGCTAGTAAAAGAAAATGATGAACACTGTTAGAATTGGAAAGGTAGAATAGGGAAAACAAAAGAAGAGTCACTGAAACCAGGTGGGAATTGTTAGATGTAGGGGAACCTCTGATCACCAAAAGGAATCAGCAGCAAAAGAGGGGTTTGAAAGAGGCATTCTGAAACTTGAAGATAAGAGGGCAGAAGCACAGTGAGATATGCAGAACATGATTAATTCCCATGGAGTTAATTGTCCACTACAATAATTGCTAAAATGCCCAGCGAACTCTCCATCAGTACTGAGAAAAATGTAAGTAGAGGTTTAAGAGCTCTTCCATCTGTGAACACAGAACTCAGAGAGATGTGGGGACAGTTTGTGGTTGTCTTGTGAGCTCTTCCTGGTTGAAATTCTTGGGTATATCCCAGCCTTGATGGCCCAGTGGTTTGCTACTAATACCTTGCTAGAAGAAACAGGTTAACTGTGAAGAATACCACTGAACATGAAAATCCCACCTATCCCAAGGTCAAAGCAAATTCAAAATACATTTGCTGTACCAGTGTAACCATTCACCTTCTAAAAGCTAGGGAGTCTTGCTGGAATAGGCATTTCAGGGAGGAGACATGTTGGAGGCTGAGACAAGTAGGAGACATTTGTCATCTTAGCTTGGAAATGAGGTGATTAAAAAAAAAAGTGGAGAGATGATACACCTCTAAGATTCAGGAGGATAATATATTCAAGATAGCAGGAAAGTAATGACAGAGTGAAGTTTAGATTTCACCTTCTTCCTTATTCTGTTATTAAAGAAATGGTGAGCCCTCATGGCAGAAATACAAGGAAGATAACTGCTTTTGAAAAAAAAAAATAAAATAAAATCAGGAAACATGTAATGGTCAGCCAGTACCTTCGTGTTTTCTTGCCACAAACAGGGCAAACTTTGAATTCAAGCTCTTGTTCTGTAAAAATCAAGTAAAGTATATTGGAAAAATATGGGAAGATGAAAGGGAACAAACGGAGTGAATCAGTAATAGTTTAGGGTGTCAGAAACCCACATTGCACAGCGCTTTGTAGATATGCACTAATTTATTTTCAGCTTGAGGAATTTGACTTGGGCAAGAGAAAAATC
Organism: Nettapus auritus; assembly: GCA_011076525.1. Classification (NCBI taxonomy): domain Eukaryota; kingdom Metazoa; phylum Chordata; class Aves; order Anseriformes; family Anatidae; genus Nettapus; species Nettapus auritus. Next base: position 43,359,050 of record CM021769.1, read on the forward strand.
AAACTTGTCCTGGAGCAAGGAAACCTGGACTTGTTGCAGGAAATCATGCTTAATGTCATCCTATGCAGCTTGTCATGAAGACCAGTGTATGGTACAAAAAGCACACACACAGGGGGATGTCCTGTTATTGTCTAGTTCACATTTAACTACATTAAATGTGTTCAGTGCTCTTGATAATTTCACTCATTGTGACTATTTAAAGGTTGGACTAGATGGTCATCTTAGGGGTCTTTTCCAACCTAAAGGGTTCTACAATTCTGTGATATCTTGGCGAAGGAACGTGCTATCTGTAAAATACACCGAGCTCTGTAAGGGGAGACAGAAAGCCCAGTCAGGTTGAAAGAAGGAGCACTAGGCATAAGCAGTCTGACAGAGGGAAGTAAGTCTGGTTAAAAATCCCTTTTCAATTAAATTAGAAATGTTACAGGCCTTAGTGTGGTCCAAAGGGACAGATGGAATTCATATTCAGAAACACTTTTTTGTAGAATTCTTTGTAAGGGTGAAGTGCGAGTAGGGTAAAAATGTACAAGCTTTTAAAGCTTTGCAAGAAATGGTTGGAAAAAAATGAAATAGTCGTAGGGAATAATGTTTGCTGTTGTTTAGCTGTCATCAATAATTCCATTTAAAAAGTGGTCTCTCCAGGGTGTGGTATCTTTTGAAAGAAACAAACCCTGAAGTAGAGACTGCATGATATGATTTATAACATGCCTTACCATCAGGGCTTCCTCTGAATGATCTCAGTAACACTTGGTATGTGTAGGTCTGAATCCTTTGGTCAGGCTGTAGATAGCACAATGCATCATCAGACCCTCATTTACACTTCATTCTGCTGCGGAAAATGCTGAGTGTTAGGATGGTCTGCTTGAAGGATGCTACTGTATTGCATTTGAATTGCACTATTCTACATAACCCTGTTTTCTGGGCAGGATGTCTTTTTAGATACATAAAAGCAACTGAGTGATGTACACATTCAATGGCACCTTGAGGCTAGCAGTGTTTCCTGGCTGAAGCTCTATCAGAGGAAGGCTTGGCTTTTGCAACTACTTATATATAGGATTACAGGAAATTTCCATGTCCCATGAATACTAAGGCTTTTTTTTAGGTAATGTCAGGAAGCATCCACTTTACTTAACCATCTCCTACATTGTAATTATTGTAATTTATGGATCAACTTTTATCATTTCATTAAGTTTCCTTTCTGGGCTGAGGCTTCCCTGCAGCGTAGCAGAAGTTGCCAATTCATGCCAAGAAGACTGTTACAGAACTACCTGGAGGAAGGCAAAGTAGGAAAGATTTTCTGTTTCTTGCAGCAATCAAGAATTTGTCTGGGTGACATAAAGTTATCTGAAGTTGGAAGCTCATTTAAAACTGTGTTTATCATCATAGCTCAGAAGGCACTAAAAGCATACCATGGTGAAATACAGACATCAGTGGGCAGCTCCAGGCATGCACTGAAGGTTGGAGTTGTGTCAAAGTCACAAGCAATTTCCATGAAAACTAAAGCTAAAAATCTGATCGAATAGAGAGGGTGTTTTTTTGTTGTTGTTGTTTTTTCCCTAAGCTATCACTTAATGTTGCTTTCATGTAGGCAGTAGCCGAGTCTAGTGTTTGTCCTTGTGATGGCCTCTATATGGCTAGTTGCTTGTTGCCCATGGTTGCTAGTTTACTTTAGCAAGGAATAAAGTGCAAGTCCCTAAGACTTCAATTGTGCAGACTTAAATACTGTATCGTTCTGTGTAGGTTTAGTAGCATTCAATATTCCAGACAGTCAGGACTTGCACAGAATATCCTTTCCAACTTGGGCCATTCTATGGCTATTATTTTTTTTTTGGATGGTCCTTTGGGGACCCAGGTATTGGATCCTTGTGGATCCCTTCCAATTTGGGATAATCTGTAATTTTCCTTTGGATTTCTTAGCCAGATTAATAGCCATTTTGATAGTCCTGGAGTTCTTTAATAGACATTAAAAACCATGTCACTAAGTGGATTTATGCTCTTTGGTGTCCTTGGCCCACAAGCAAGTGATGGGATCAGTATGCTTTTTCTGAGTTGCTGGTATGCGGTGGTCTGGGGGAAGGCAAAAGTGATACCAGCTCTTATCTGTTTTGGTTTTCCTGATGGGTAAATGGTATTCTGTAGTTTTGTGTCCCTCTTATTAGACACTGGCAGCCTCTGCAACGAGCTGTTTTTGACCCAAGATCTGTACTTCAGTGAAAATGAACCGCAAGGCAAATTAGCAGGTCAAGCTGAGCCAATCCACGGCAACAGGGCAGAGTCAGCTATAAGCTGTAAGCTCACTTTGCAGTTGTCTTAGGAGTGATGCACACATACCTCATGGGTAAGAGTTTGAAGGAGAATTAAATGCTGTAACTGAAAGGCTCACATTTTTCTAAGATTACTACAGGGCTTAATTAGATGGGGTAATAAAAAGATCACTTGCAGTTGAAAGCCAGTTCATGTCTATTATTCCATACCAGAGCAATGAATCAAGATGTTCTGATTATGTCAGGTAAGTAGGACTCATTGACTGACAAAGTTCATTACAAGTTCTCCAATTCCTACCTCAAGATCTGTGCTTCATCAGTGGTGCCCTCTTGGTCCTAAGAAGGAACCCATTTAAGGAATGCTGCAGTCTTTTCTGACGGTGTTTGTACGAATTTTTTGAGAGGTGAAAAGTCTCTCACGTTGCCATTGTCTAGCTCTGTTGACACTGAACATCACCTTCCATCTGTCTGCCCTCACCGCTGTTGCTCTCAGACCCTGCCTGGGCAGCACTTGTAAGAAAAAATGTGGTTTGTTTTTAGAGCATTCTGTCTCCCTGTGCACTTCTTCATCCTCTCAAAACAAGGAGAACGTTTGGTTTGCAGCTAACTGATATGTTAATAGTAAATATAAGCTGTCCATCTGAGAAAAAAAAAGCTTTCAGAAAGCTTTGTAAACCACTCCTTTAGAGCTTCAAAATCATGAAGGGAAAAACTGATCTGTAAAGCTCACTTTGATTTTATAAAAATGAAAATGGTTTTCAGTCAAGAGTAAGAAGAGTAAGAACTTGTCCTTTACAGTCTCTTCTGTCTTTCCAACTGAAAAGGAATAAAAATCATTCTTCATTTTCAGTTGCAATCCCTCTTCTTTCCTTAGTAATGATGGAATAAATAACTGAACTGAACGGGCTCTAGTACCTGTGTACAGATGCCACATTAAATAGATTGAGAGTAGGAGAAAAGGCTCAATACAAATAGAGTTGTGTTTATTTAATGAAAGGCATATTGAGTTACTGAGATTCCCTCTAGACCTTTCGTGTCTGCTGATGAATGTTGCTGCTGAGAGACTGGCTCTCACTCATAGGTGAGTGACTTGTTGAAAGGCTCGAAACAGCTGATTTTCTCAAAGACTGGTTACTGGTGGAGGCCTTGTAAGGAAATGAGACTGTTCTGTTCAACATACAAAGTAGTTATCTAGGGAAAAAGTAATTAAAACAAACAAACAAACAAGCTGCTTAGGGTGCATAGCAGGTTAAGAGACTGCTGATAACGCTAGGACTAGGTAACGCCAGGACTAGGTAACGCTAGGACTAGGTAACGCTAGGACTAGGTAACACTAGTGTGCTGGCTGCAAAGAGTTGAAAGTAGCCTCCTGATACTACACGACAGATCAGATGCATGGCAAATGAAAGTTAGTGTACATAAATGTGAAATCATTGCCCAGACACTCGTGAATGTTGTTGGGGCGGGGGGCACATAGAAATGTCATTTATTGAGATCTTGACAGTTAGGGAACACTTAGGGAATCAAATCTCCTAAGTGGGAGGGATATCTGGTTGCTGTCTGGATGGTTATGGAAGTTTCTCTTACAAGGACTCCTGTCAGTCAGTAGTGTCTTCGCTGCCTCAAGTGAGACTCCCTGAACCCCTGTTTAGCTCAATTTTCACAGTGGAGCTAGTCCACTATCCTACATGAGTACTCCAGTATATGCATGATCCATAGCTGTTGATTATCTGTGCACAAAACATCTCCCCTCTTAACTATTTACAAAACCACGATCTGTGCAGCTGCAGAAACAGTATTTGCTGTGTATTTACAATTATCCATGTGCCATTTGGTCAATTCTGGAGCAGAAACTGCCTGGGTAGTCTCTGAAAGGGGCTGGGTTTTCCATTCAGGTTGTTAATTAACTCATTAAAACTTATGAGTTGATCTGTGCAAAGGGGGAGCTGCCTGCAGGACTCTTCAATATAGTCCAAAATTCCCACCTGGAGAACTTCTACACTAATTAGTGTAAATACTTAAGTGCAATGGCAGTCTGATTTCAGTAACCTTTTTTGAAGTTGATCTGTTGTCCCAGATTGATCCATTATCTCATCTATGCAGATGGCTAGCTGGGGACTTGGTAGACTCCCCAGGGGATTAATAACTAAGTGTACTGGGTGTTGCATGTGGGCACAGCTGTGCTACCCAACTGCACTACATTTATACCTATAGGACTAGTTTAGATTTTGCTGTACTGTGGAATGAAATCCTTTGTTATGTTCTTCATAATATAAAACCCAGCGTTTACTCTCATTTCTCACTTAATTTTTTTCAGCTATGTGTTATTGTGATCATTGGTCCCAGGGCATTTGGCCCATCATAATGTAGTCCAGAATAAAAATATTGCAAGATTTTAGATGCAGTCCTTTTAAAACTAACATATTTTTTTGTTGTTTTTATGTAAGTGACTGAGATTTTCTATTATGTGTCTTTCGGTGAGTGACCCTGCAGTGCCACAGCTGTTCCTTCGTAAGTGGCCTGGTGGACCAGACTGACTTATCACAGAAACTGAAGGAAAGATAAGTGTAGAGAATGTAGCAGAATTAAACAGCAAGGGATATTACAATGAGCAAATATTTATAGCCCACCTTACTTGTAGCTGCGGTGTTCTCTTTGTGGTGCAGTGTCTATTCCTTGCTTCTCAGGTGATCTGTTCTATTACATGCACAATCTTTACGGGGTCTTGCAGATTATAATAGCACACATCTCTTGGGAATAATTATGCTTCCTTTTATTCTCTGGAATGAATTAGTGTGATCTAAATAGCCATGAGGGGGTATAGGTTGTAGGTTTTTAAGCATATGTGATGTTCACAAAGTAAATGAAGAAATAGGGGTATCTAATGCCTTTAATTGGTGCTATTTAACAATGAATAAAGGACTAACTAGGACAGAATAATTCCCTTGTAGATATTTTGTCAACTTATGTACTAAGAAATGTAAAAGCTACTCTGGAACGAGAGCCATCTTATCTGCGATACAAAAGGCTGAGCAGAATTCAATTCCTCAGAATCCCTTATAAAGAATCTCCAGTCATAGATGTGCTGCCTGGATTTAGAGCTGCCTTATAAGCGTGCAAGCTGACACACAGCTTAATGGTTTTAAAAAGCCTCTTAGATGTAGTTTGTGAGAGTCCTAAATAGAGCATTATGGAGTAAGCCTGTGGAGGAAATACACATGAATGGTACTAGTCTTCTCTAGTTTTCTGAGTACATTCTAACCATCACCATCGTACTATTAGAACTGTATTTTTAATCTACTTAACGATAAGTATCAAGAGAGGTTACAAGAGAATAAAGCTATCTAAAACACTCTGAACTTTAGAATGGGAAATACTGCTTTTTGGCCGTATGTCAGAATGCATTAAAATTCTTATTTAAAGTATGTCTTAACTTTGTCATGGTACAGCCAGAGGATACGATGCTGATCACAGCATAAATCTTATGAGTAACAGATACGGATTATACACTTGACTTTGATACAGCTGCTTGCATGAATAACTTGTGTGTCCAGAGCATTTCAGGATTAAGGCCTTCACTTAGTCTGCTGTGTATATAATCTGTTACCTGCATATAGATGGTGTTTGCATTCCTTACCATCTCAGAAAATTACTTGATTTAGTCTTAGCACATCTGAGCACTGAGGCTGGGAGTGCCAGAAAAGAAAAAAGACAGGCAAGGAGCAAAGCTCTGAAGAGGGGAGGCATGTGGGGTGCCTGCAAAAGGTTACTGCCGGCATGCTCAAGAGAGCTGGTGCTGGTGGCCTGAGCGGGACACAGACCTTCTCGTCCTGCCCCTCGAGCTCTGCCCTTGTATATTTGTCAGCTTATTTGTTATATTAAAAGCTCATCAGGACTGCAAGGTCTAACTTGAGGTTAGAGTCATCTACAAGTTCTGCAAGAGGGAGGCAGGGGAGAGCAGTGCAGTAGGGAATATTCTGGTGATTTCTTCTAGTTATTTAGGAAGGAAGAACTTACTTCCCCATTTAGGGAAGGCTGTCAACATGGGCTCCAAATGCAGGTTTATTTGAGAAGGTGAAGTGGTGCCTTGGTTACAATGTAATGGAGCAGAATCAGCCTGAACAGTAGAAGAATCTCTGTTTTACTCTACAACCACAAAATGTGATGCACCAGCTGGAAATTGAGGCACGACAAGTTCAAATTACAGATAAGGTATAAATTTGTAACAATGGAAGTAATCTCTGAACAATGTAGATGATATACATAGGCATACACATTTAACACACACAAGATACTGTTTTACTTGAAAATTTTATATCAAGGTCAAAGACCTTTCTAAACTTACGTTCTGTTTTGACTGTGAGTTGTTGAGCTTGATAAAGAAATTACTGGGTTTTCATTTTGTAGTTTGTACTGTGTTAAAGACAGTAGTTTTATATGTATTTATACATTGCATTTATGAATATTCAGTGTTAGCCCAATCACGGTCCCAGCCACCTCATTTTTCAGAGATGATATAAGTAAGCTTGAATTGTGTCATTCCTGAGAGTCTTAATGCCACAGGTTTGTGCGAGAGTGAGCTTTTGTAAGGATTCTAGTATTGCAGAATTAGTTTTTTCTAAAGCCCCCTTTAGCCTCTTGGAATGATGTCTTTTTTTTTTTTTTTTTTTTTTTTTTTTTTTTTTTTTAAATCCTTAATGACTTAATTCTCTTAATTTTTTTTTATTGGATTTTTTTTTTTTCTGATTCTCTATCTCAACCCTGTGTACAGTTCATCGCAGTCTTTGAGGTGAGGGGAGTTTATAACTGTTCAGTCAAGCTCTAAGAATAATACTACAGTGTTGTACCCCCAGTATTTTAAATAATGCTTGTACTTATTTTATGTATTAGAGTATAACTTTCCTGAACACAAAACTAGCTGAATAGAACACATTTATTATAACATTTTTCTTTTTCTTTGAATATGTGTGAAAAAACATATACTTAACAGGATGTATTGCTTCATATAGAAAATGAAAGGTTCTAAATATATGTTTCTGTTTTTACAGGCTAAAGCGTATCTAAAGATAGCTATGGAAATAGTAAGACGACTGCAAGTACCTCCAGCTTGAAGTGTTTACCACAAACTAACCAGCAAAGCGATCTTTTGGTGTGACTTAACACAAGAGTCCTGCTACTTAATTCTGTGGACACCACAGTATTTATGAAAGAGCTTTTCTGGGAATTAATTTATCAGAGTTTGAATTACGATTGTGATATTTACTGGTTTGCAAATCATTATCTGGCCATGTCCAAATGGATTCAAGTACGCAAAAGATGATAGACGATACGTAACTGCTGGATTGTAGCATCATCGAGCAGGAAGGGACAAAGTACATCTTTCTGATGTGCCCTGTTTTAAGGTCAGGAATGAAAAACAGCCTCTCCAGCCAAGCAGAATGATGAGAAGGATGTCAAGATATAAGTCCTACTTAAAAACTGACATTTGCAATGCTATAATTTCTGTAAATTTTCGTTGAGCTTTTTACTTGCTTAACCACCAAGCTGACCTTAACCTGTGCAAAATTTTAAGCAGAAAATTCAGTTATGTAATTGCAGTACATGTTTGCATTCATCCTTAAATAAATAAAAGATAGATCTGCATATACTCTGAAGAATTCTTATGATGGATCATGAAAAAAACTCATTTGTTATTGGATAATGTTCGATCATGAGGTAATTCAGTTTACTGGGTAATGGATGACACGACCCTTAGGCTTATTTTTTGACTGCTTTGCATTATAATGGACCCAGACAGAAGACAAGGTAACTGAGGTCTTCGCGGAAAACGCCAGAGCTCAGTTTGCCAGGGGATGTGAACATTCAAGATACATTAAATTCACAATTGCATATTCCTCTTACAATGCAGCAACTTGGAATTTAAGTGTAAAGATACAGTTTTGAAGCAAAGAAAACTTTGGTCATCAAACTTCATGGCCTTCTGGTTTCCTTTTTTTATTGCCTTATATTCTGGGATCTTTATTTTTGTGTTGGTGTGTTGAAGTAAAAGAATATGCCTTCAGGGAATGAGTTCCCATTCACAGTCAGATGCTTGAGTTGACATTTAGGCTTTTTTACCTACACAGTAAAGTATAAGCATCCTAAACATACATCTTAACCACACTGGGAGCTTAACCATACTAAGGAGTTCTGCTATTGATCTCTGTGGGACCAAGATTTTTCCCTGTAGTCCAAATAATTATTCATACATTTTGAATTAGTTGTTTTTTCCTTACTGAAGCAATACAAGATAAAAAGTTGGTATCTATTTACATTAGGAACATTAAAATCATATTACCCAGAATTTACATGGGAAAGGTAGGTCTAAATTATGGGTTGAATTTCAAGCTTAGTTGATTTTGCAAATATGTAAGTTGTGTACTCCTAAGCTTTATTTTATTTTTTCTTCAAAAAATAATTCTTCATATTTATGTCTACAAGTAATCCTGTGGTGGCTTTGGAGTAGTAGAATCAAAATTTTCAGTGAGAAAAAATGGGAAAAAGATCATCTTCTGAACCTTACTCTAAAAAAATTTGTGTCTCTGACACCCAGTTCATGTTGAGTGTGGGTGAACAATGCCTATACAGATACAAGGTTGGTTGTTTTTCCTTTATCTCATTATTTCTTGGGTAGTTGATAGTTGAAATTTGCTTTAAATGTCCATTTTAACTCATTTTTATTTTTTCTCCTCCTGTAATTAAGCATTGTCTTTGCAGTGTTGAATTTTTCACCTGCAGAATTATTTTAATGCATTTTTATCAGTGAAAGGGGTTATGATTACATATGATCATAATTTGCTTCTAGCCCACTCTGAAAGTTCATAATTAACATTTTTGTGGAAGGATTGCACAATGTAACAGGTGAAAGGTGATTTATTGATTAAAAATTGTCAGTCACTTAAAATATATTTAATTGTACAAAGGACCATCGGAGTTAATAGGACATTTTTGCATTTAAGAGTAATAGTGCTCAAACCAAATTTAAAACAAGAATGTATTTGCTTTACTTTCCCCATTCTCGTGGGTGAAAAAGCACGTTTTCCAGTCCTGATACTGCAAAGGAATTGAAGGCCATTGACAGGATATTATTGCTGCTTAATGTTACAGAAACACATATTTTGTAATTATGGAGCACAGTGTTAAATATTAATGACTTCATACTCGTTATTGGATGGGAGAGTGCATCAGTCAGAGGCTGAGCAGGAGACTCTGGCATTTAACCATACGTTTATAAATACAGGTCATAGCCTTGACACACAATGGTGTTTGCTCTTTTCGGCTCCAATATTTTACTTTAATCTCTGTGATATTTCCTAGTGTGCTGCTACGTTTTTTTGTGTGAAAATGGTAATCCTGACAATAGGACCCCTCTTTCCTAAACTGCATGGTTAGGTGCTCTTTGCTCAGGAGCAGCAGAGACTATTTTGCAAAATAACTGTGATTGTGAGTTACCAGCACGGAATTACCCAAGTCTGCAGTGCTGTAAGTTGCAATTACACACTGCAGATCTCCTGGAGAGGTATGGGGACAGAGGGGACCGGCTGTCCCTGCTGCCTACTCTCTATGCAAGGTTCCCCAGGCCGCCTTGCAGCACCGCCCTAGCTGCATGAGGGGGCTGCAGTTGGTTCTTTCCTGTTCAATACGCAGCCCTTTGGGTAGCCAACATGGTTGTTTGCAGATAATTCCTGTTGTTTCTTGGGTGGGGAGCCTGCAGGCTGTCTCTTAACACAGTGCATTTCCTGGCTTTCAGAAATTACACTTTTGCTGAAGTTGAAGCTCAAAACAGATATAAAAGTGTTTGGCAAAGTGTTTTGCGATGAAGTTTCCACTGCTATGTTCAGATCTCTGTGAGCTGTTTAGCCACAGAGCCTGTGGTTTGTGCATTCCTTTAAGTGTTACATTTCTCCTCACAATAGCACCAACACTTTTCAATTGTTCTTTGAAGTTATGAGAGGAAGGTAGTTTACAAATCAGTTTTTTCTCATTCAATTTGAGTTCAAACTACAGTGCATTTCAGTTGCTGTGATTGATAATCATGGGGATGAAATTAGGAAGAGAAGCAGCTTGTCTTCAGTGTAGTAACAAAACAAAAAGTAATTCTGAACTGGCTTCAAATTGGACTCACTTGGATCCAGTACAGCAGGTGATTTCCCCCATAATACCCTTCCTGAGTATGGTTTCCATCTGGACCTAGTCCAACTCCCTGTTGGGTTTTCCTGCTGTTGCTGCTGGTGGTGCTGGTTAGAGCAGGCTTTGGTCTCATGGTCAGCTTCGTTGGGCTGTTACTGGGCCCTGTACTGTACACCGCAGGCTGCAACAAAGGGGAGATAAAAGGGAAGGAAGAAGATTGTCGTGCCAGTGGGAATATCTCCTGGTTCCCAGAAGACCCTTCCTTACTAACAGCGGGCTTGCCAGGGTGAGAATACTTGTGGGAGAGAAGCAGCAGGAGAACAACAACAGAGGAGAAGCCTCTGTTGCTTGGTGAAAGATTAAAGAGCAGAATCGATTCACAACGGCACCTATGATGCTGTGCAACGAGATAAAGGGGATTTAGGTGCTCCAGCTGTGTGGGGCTTCTGTAATAGCAACCACAGCCCTAGCACTGACATGTGAGCCCCAGACTTTATGACTTGGGTACTTTAACAAAGGGAGCCAGGCACTGCTCCATCTCCCCAGGTGTGGGTGGGACCTCCATGCTTACATTTCCACAGGGATTGCACTGAGGGCACAAAAACATGTCTCATGCCTGGCTTTGGCTGAGCAGATGTGAATCTGTTGCTCCTAAACTTAGGAGAGCTCCTCAGGCATCCGGCTACGTCTTCGCTAAGGACACGCAAGGAGCATGCATCACTTCCAATAAAACTGTACTGCTTGTGGAAGAAATAAGGAACTGAGTCCTAATCACAGCTGACAGTTTCATCTCAGCAACTTGGGCTGGACTCTGATCCTTGCTCCCAGCATCAGCGTTGCTGATGAATTTTACTGAATGAGTCTGTGCACAACACACCCAGCCAGTGAGGGTGACATCTGGCACTGCAGCCGCTCACAGGCTGGAGGAGAGGCAGTGAGGTTCTGCTTTTGGTTTTGGTACCTGTGCCTCAGCTGAGCTTCTCACAGCCACGTCTGGGCCCGTGTTGCTGCCACTGCTCGTATCTAGCAGGAGTGTTTCCTGCTGGAGATGGGTAGGCAGAGCGGCTCCTGCTTCAGGACGCGTGACAATAAGATGAATCAGAATTGCTGATTTAATTTCAGAACTGGCTTATAATGAGAAGAGTTATTCCTTATAATGACGATTATTTTTTTATTTTGGCAGCACCGGTATGTCAGACACATTAGGGAAATGAAGCAAAAAGAAAAAAAATGATTCAAAAAGTAACTTTCAGCCTAAGTTCAAGACTTAACTTTTTTTTTTTTTTCTTTTTCTTTTTTTTTTTTTTTTAGGTTCTGTTTTACATTATAAAGATATTAAGTCTGAAAGAAAGTATATACAAAGGTCTGTATTTTTCCATTATCTTTGCATATGCAGTGAGGCTTTCTCTTCAGCGTGAAGAGGACAGGCACGGCTTGTCATTCCTCATGCACCTATTACCCTGTTTCTCTGTTTATACGAGTCTGGATCTGAACACCTACTTTAATCAATGCAAATAAATGACTTCTCCTAGGGACTACGTGAGCCTTCAAACAAGCTAATGGGGAGAACATCTGTTGTCCTTTAATATTGTTTGGAGGACTCACAGATTTATTTGAAGGGCTTTCACTCATACTACTGGGATTTTCTAAAACTTGTGTGATTTCCTGTGGTCCAGGGGTTGTTTCTTCTTTTCCAAGAGACACACAGAAGACTTCTCACACTTGCCCACCCCATGTACGCTTCCTGCGACTAAGTAAAGGTCTATTTTAAGAATACAACCTTCAGATTATTTTTGATAATGTTAATTTATTTATAATAGTATTTTTATGGCATTAGACTACTTTCCCCTTTTTCCTTTAAAGAATTTTCCTTTTCAAATTAATATTGAAGAAATAACATAATTTTAAGGCCCAGTTTGTCTGTTGTTTGGTTGAAATAAAGCAAGAGAAATTTGCTAAGCCAAGCCAACGTACTGCAGATATGGAGCGTTCCTCCAGAGTGTAGATGTTACAAACATTTTTACATTAAGTGAAACTGTAAAAATGAACCAAGTTGAACAGCCTGAACACTTTCCTGCTCCGCAGTGAGCGTTTTGATGGGGGTGTGAGACTTGTTCCATAGGGTGTTCAGACAGGCCAGGCTGAGCCGCGTCGTTTTATCTGCTGGATCAGGAAGTGTCTGCATGCCTCCTTCTCGAGGAGGGATTTCCATACAAACAGCCTTTGTCTCTGCTACCTTGAGGCCTCTAATTAATTGCGCTCTAGATTGGGCCAGGGAGGATTTGGGTTCACACTCACCACTTCCTCTTGCCAGATAATGGGACCCAATGGCTATTTTGGAGAGTTACTTTTTAAAGTGAGCATTGAAAGGCTGGGAAAATGTGCCTTGTAAGCATCTAGGCTTTGAAAACTCAGTCTAATAATCCCACGTTTATCTGTGAGTGTCAGCAATACTGCCATCTCTTTTGTAAAGCCTTGCTATCCTAAGCTTTTAGCAAACCTGTGAATTTGTGGCTTGTTTGCGCTTTTTTAGTCAATGCATGTTTTACAGACACGTTTCTTATTTAACACAGATACTGCTGCTTCGCTTCTGGCTTAATTTCTCTACGGTGTAAATAAAACTTTTTCTGAAGAAGATTTCCTTGACTGTAGGTAACACATTGAGACAGCTCTTACTCTACAGAAAGAAGGGATGGCACTGAATGTGGAAGATGTCGAATGCCATCTTCCCTCTTAGGTTAACATAGGAAATTGTAATCACTGTCTGTGTATGCTGTTGGTTTTGTTACCCTGATGGGAAATACATCCTCACTAATAGAGAATGAAACTGCTGTTGCAGTGCCTTTTAATTATTAAGAAGTGGTAGTTCATGAATGTTGAAAACAATGCAGAGTACTTTATTTAAAGTATTCCTATTTTACACTTTTTAAAGTTCAGCTTTTCAGACAGACAAGTGTAGTAATGAAGACATTTGGACAAACTCTGCTGATGCCGTGGGTTGCTTTCTGGTCCTGAGCAGTTCTGCCGTGTTCACAAAGAATGACTCTCAGATGCTCGGCGTTATTCACCATCAGTGTCTGTGTACAGGATGCCGCATGTGAGTTTCCTATAGCAGCTAATAAGGGGGAAAAGTGATGAAGTGCCAGTGTTCGCCTGGAATGACCTCGTGCCAGGAAGCAATAGGAGTTAGTTTGGCACAGCAAAAATACACGCAGAATTAGGTTTTTAGTGAAGGCAGATGGGTCAGGGCAAAGCAGGGGATGCCTTATTAGCTTGTAAATGTGACTGGCTTATGAAAGGAAATAAGATGTTTATACTGACAGGAAAAAAAATTGGAAGGCAACTGTTCTACTTCTGACAGAAATGTGCAGATAGGGAATATATGACCTGGAATGCCTGGCACCCTAGGGACCTATTGATCCTGGTGCTTCGGAAGCGTGGCAGGACACAGTAATTGGATCACTGCAGGTCATGGGGAATCCTCATCTGTGGCACTACTTCTTCATGGTAACGAAGCTATAGAAATGTGTATTTATTTACAAGGCAGCAGTTAAAACAACAACATTTACCATAAAATGTTACTTAAGAAATCAGACCAAAATAAATTAATCTGAAATTTCCTCTATTCCAACCCATTTTTTGTCAGTGCTATACAAAGTGTTTCTTGTTTCCTTTTTCAGCAGTTTACTGCTGTTGGTTGGTAAGATAAATTAATTATGTACAGGGGCTCCTAGAGAGGATTGCATGCTTTGAGGTGACATTGTGTAATTTTCTTCCAAATAAAATGATGAACAGTAGGATTGTTCGCTATTTTCTGTTTTGTGTTGGGGACCTGCAGTAAGAAAAGATTCCTGCTGACTGTCATTTTTGGGTAGTTGGGTGGAACTCCTGTAACCAGTAGCTGGTCATATCTTGACAGTACAAACACACAACCCTTACAAAGCTTTTTTTTTTTTTTTTTTTTTTTTCTTTATGAATGTCTTCAATGTCTTCATTAACCTTATCTTCCTTGGCATGGGAACAATATCAAACTGTCAGATAAAATGCAAAGGGCACATGAGAGGCAGGAGTTAATTGTCACAGCCAAGGATAGAAAACCTATCTGCAGAGTCCAGCTGCTAGTGCAGCGTGTGCGGGCACCGATACTGCGGGAGCCAGCAGCACACAAATGGTGCCACCGAGGTTTCACCTCCTTAGGTGGCTCCTGGGCTAGTTCTGTGATTTCATCTGGAGAAATTTACACCCTACTGTGGCAGCATTAAACCTTTAGACTTTGTTCCTATTTCCCTCACACAGGAAATGACTCACTCAAGTATTTGTTCTTCATGTTGTGATCTATTCTTCCCCGAAAACTAGGGATCTATTAACTTTCTGATGTATCAGTGCTTCTTATCATACTCTGCCATATCTGTGTGCCGGGACTGGCACTGGTCACTACTGATTAGTAGTTTGAGTAGTTTGTGGGTGTTCTGTCTGTGGGAGCCTGGGTTATGTGTAGCACTCGGGAGCTCTGCTCTCCCCTTGCACCTGACAGGTGTCGCGGCCTGCAATTGCTGCTTTGATTTGCTTCCTGTCGAAGTAGTGCTGTGGTATTTGTAGTCAGTATTTTGTGGGGCCCTGCGTGTCGGAAGCGGTACCACCACTCACAAGAACTGCATGTCAAAGGCTGCACCAAGAACAGTGCTGACCCCTTAGCGCTGACACCTTCACCTCGCAACACTGGTGCTTTGGGAAGAGCCTGCTAAGGCACAGGGAGAGGGGTGGAAATGGCAGCGCCATCCGCCTGGCGTGGTCTCGAAGGGCTCCTTAGGGCCCTGGGCACCCAGATAAGTGAGGGTCAGTAACAGGGTATGAGGAAGTAGCCTTCCATGTTGTGTTCAAACGTGAAATAGGAAAGGAGGACCTGGAACCTCCTTGCTGTTTTCTGGCCTTTTCACAAGGAAGAGCCCTCCTTTGAAGTGGTAACCTATGGGTTTTAAGTCGCATGGCTTTGGTAAACTGTGTCTTTATAAAAAGATAAGTGGGTTTTCTGTGCACGTTTCATCCATACCTGTTGTCTACTTGTTATTTTTCAGTTAGGTTGATAAAGCCCTGATGTTTTTGTGTCATCATACCCTTGTTGCCTGCTAACACACTGATCACTGATAATTTTAGTGGTACTGCTTACTGCGCCATTTTGTAAAGAAGGTAATTATTTTGCAGTACCTCTTCTACTTTTCAGTGGGGCTCTACTACAAGTTAAAAATAAATGTGATTTGTTTATCTGCTGATTTTATATTTTCAGAAAACCCTTTTCTTAATTCTAATGTCTGTTAATCAAGCAATACTTAGGAGAAATGTCTTACTGTAATGCTCTGTTTTATTTTCTACATTCTTTTGAAAGAGTGTATTATTCATAATCTCTAAAAAGAATGTCTCTTTTAAAGAAGTGGTAGTGGTAACATGTTCAACTGAAAACCAAGACTCAGAACTGCTGGCAGTACAGTTTTATAGTTTCTGATGGGGCACATGAAATGCATATTTTCTGTGACCTGTGCTCTCTAGCTGAGTACCACTGAAATACAAAATAGCAGAGTCTGGCATTCACGGAGGCGAGGAAGTTGTCAACATAAATGCAAAGAGGGTAATTTGTTGTTTGCATTTATAGCAGAGAGCTAGTAAGAAGTTGCCTGCATTTCAAAGCCAAGTGATAAGAGTGGTGATCGCACTGCAAACTAGAAATGTTATGACTGCTAATCTCTGATTGTAAACAAGAATTCATTTCACTCCCATGATGTGTTGTGGAGAACGAGATCATGGTCTCTGTAGGTGGCCAGTTACTGCTTGACAAGTCATGCAGCAGTGAAGTTTCCTAGCAATTAACGTCTTCCTCTTTGAGAGGATTATTGCAATTTAAGATCTATTGATTGGCATTGCTGTATACAAACAATTTTATTCAATGGCTAAAATTGCTTTAAAACCCATTCCTGAACATTGACCTGCAGGAATTTTGTCCATAAGACATGTATCTGAGTCTCTAATTTGACAGGTGCTCCAAAATAATTGACTGACCTCCAATTTGAGGAGCACACTTTTGCTTATGCATGGGGAGGCATAGATTATACGGTTGCACTGATTCACCATCTTGTGTAGGAGACCTCGTCTGGGCTTGCTTCAAGCTCGGCTTCTCGTAAGGGAGTTTTGAGCACTGGCGCTCTTTTAACAAGCTTCAGTGGAAGATATTCTTGTGCAGCAGGGACTCTGCAAGAGCAGAAATACTGTCAAGGCTAATTCATCCTGGAGCATATATTAACTGCTCATTACCAGTGTTTGTCATTATGCTTTTTCAGCTGTTGTTTTGATGTAAGCGCAGTCAAGTGATCTGACAGCAGTGAATCTCACAGCTTTTAGAGGGCTAGGTGCAGTTAAGTGTACTCCTAGCTATTAGGAGTCATCTGCAGTCTAGCATCTCCGGGGCTCAGTGATGGGCTGAGCAAGGGGAACCCCATCTCCTGGAGCCTGCCGGGAAGGCATGGCCCATCCCTGCTGCTTTGCAACTGGAGTCCGCCCTTAACTCCCTCTGGATTCAAAATCAGGGTCAGGCTTTGCAGATCACTTTTAGATCGTGGCCAGCACTGCCTGCCTGTTCCTTGGGACTGATTAGAAATGTGTGCGTCAGGTGTGTAAGATATGGAGGAGGAAGATGGTGACAGTTCTCAAGTATTATTTTTTTCTGACAGTTCAGCATCCGAGTAAAGTCACAGCCCTAAAGTCAGCAGCTCTTCACAAACATTTTTGTGGCATTATGACTACCGTTTCCCAGTCCTTGTGCTCCATCAACAAAGTTGTTTGTTTCTTTAAGTGGCTGTACAAGAATGAACACATGGCTGTTCATCTCATGATTATCTAATTATCTTTGATACAAATTAAGAGGATGAAAAATTCAGATTATATTTGTCAGAAATTTGCTGAACTGTTTCTTTGCAATTTATCACAAATGTAAACTGCATCTGCAAAGAGGCAGATATGAGAAAAATAAGCACTTATCTCCCTTTCTTTCATAAAAATTTTCCCCTCCATAAGTCAGTGACTTTCTGTTCCTTGACTTTTCTTTTGTCTTTCATCATCTAGAAAGTAGAACTTCCCTGCTTCTTACCATTTTCTGCTTTCTTTAGACAACCCAATTATTCAACAGGGAACATTGAGCCAGGTCTTACAAGTGCTAAATAGCAAGCGACTTTGGAGCCAGCAGCAACGTTTGGGGGAAGACTTCAGAATGTGCTAACCCCAACAGTACATTCATTTGAGGTAGATGCAGTTATTTATCTCTTTACCGGAAAATGCCCTTTTTTCCTTGGCTATCTCTTCACGAAAATACCAAGAAACTTAAGTTCCTTATTTGTTTCACATTCAGTGCTGCTCCATGCAATATTTTAAAAGAAGCTTTTCTTTTCAAGACATTAATTTATTGTTCTAAAATATGCATACATTTTTCTTTACCTTATCAAAATAGGACCGGTAACATTTAGGCTTCGATTTTCAAAACTGAATGAATTGTAACTATTTAATTTGTAAGGATTGTTATGCCCAATTTTTGTATGTTGTCATTGGTCATTGTTAAAGTTATTTCTGTGCTTCCTATTATGTGCACGAATTTGAAATTCTATGACAAAAATAAGTAGGTGTGCAATTGATTTAGATCTCTTGCTAAATATTTAATGATAGGATATATACCAGGTATAATTGCTTCTAAATTAAACTGTAATTGATTGTGACTGCTTTTGTAATGTTCTCTTCTAAAAGCACACTATTTATATTTCAGGACATGCTGTAATTTACATTTGTAACAATGTTATTTTGATCTAGTTTATGCTAATACTGAGATTTAAAAAAAAAGCGGGAGGGTGGGGGGTGGGTGGAGAAATCCTCCTCTCCCTTTTTAAAGCACAATAGGGGTGGCTAGGTAAAGTAACACATGGGTGAGAAATCAGCCTTGCAACCTCTGCTCTTTGTATCTTGTTTGAGATGGCTTGATCTGATGCCCCTGGAGTCTTCCCCTGAAATCTACAAACCAGATAGATTTGTCACAACTGTTATAAGTAGTGGCAAATAAAATTCTCGCTATGCCTTGGTAGATGTCATCTGAAAAATCTACTTTATGTTATATTGCTAAAATAAAATACAAGGAGATGGCATAGATCACAGCTTGGATTAAGTAGCTGTTGCCAGGAGGAGGAAACTTGGACTTTAGCCCAATTTTGTAATGTTACGAAAACATACAGGAGGAGTGGAATGACTTCAGTATCTAACACAACTACCTTAAACTGCACTTAGTACAAAGATACCATTTTCATTTGCATCTAAAATGCCTGATGCCTGCATACCTGGAAGGTATAATACTTCTGCAGAAAATACCCACATACTCCAATTTGGCGTAGAAAAGAATGCCTGCTCCAGGGAACAAACAGGTCTGAACTAACTGAATGCCTATGAAGAGATGTAAACCATACTATCAAAATTATTCAGAAGCTTTTACACTTCAGATTCTTCTGTGTCTATAATTTCAGCATACGTTCACCAATAAGGCATTTGTGTAGCTACTTTTATATAAGGCCACAACACCTGCTACGTTTGTGTATGTATTGTGCCTAATAATACTCCCCCTAAAACCTGTATGCTTTCATAGTTGCTTTACATATTCATATGGCTGTAAATACCCAAGGTAACTGGCAGTAAGGAAGCATTGCTGCTGGCACTGCCTGCACCCATGTGCAGTGGAAGTTGCTGCTGCGCTTCCCTTTCAGTAACCCTGAGTTTGTTCTGTGGAACAAAATGTACTTCCTAAAGAGCTGTAAGATAAGTGATACCTTCTTCAGCTGTTGTGCTAAAATAACCAAACGAAGGCCCTACCTCAACACTTCTGAAGAATTTGATTTTTCCCGTTCCTTTAGTTCGGAGCACTATTCTTTTCTCCCCATCACCATCCTGATGGTATCTTCCTGAGTGATTGCTCAGTTACTTTTTCTGCTCTACCAGAGATAATATAAGAAAGAAAAAGTTTGTGATTTACTATTGCTTTTACAGAACAATGGAAATACTTTTCCTATTAAAATAGTATTATTTATATTGGATTAAGCTGGATAGATATGACTCGTGTAAGAATGGAAATGCTTTTTTTATGGAAGTTCACAATCCTCTGATTTGGAAAATAGTGAGTGGAAATCACTTCTAAAAAGGAAGGGTCCTCTTCAGCATGTAAAAACAAATACTGCCTGCTATTCTTTAAGAACAATAGTTAACTATCCATCACATGTATTTCCAAGTCACTTGGCACAGGCTATTTTCCCCATGCAAACAAACATCTAAAAATGCTTCTGCTTATTAGCATAAACACCTTCAACAACACATTGAAAGTGACTTCTACATCTGGTTGCCTTGTAGTTTATTAATAAGCACATGCTGTTTAATAAATGATTATTTTTTGTTAAAAAAAAAAAAAAAAAAGCATTAAGAATTTATGTTTGGGAAATTGTTGGTTTTATTTTATTTTTTTATTTTTTTTCTTTTTAGACAAGTAGTTGGGTGTTTTTTTCTCTTTGTATCTGCTGTAGATATCTATATTTTCTGTCAGTATACCAGGTACTGCACAAAAGAGGAAGCTTTGCAAAGGTCAAGGAGAACATCCTTTCACAACAATGAGACAGAGAAATGCAGAACAGGGAACCCTGGAAGGTCACACTGATTGTGAATAATTTAAAGAAGCAAAATCTGTGCTCAGTTTTGCCTCATGATTTTGCACTTGAATGGTGGCCTTAGTCTGCAACAGTCCAGCTGTCAAGGTTTTTCTTCTAGCTGTTACTGATTTTATTTTAGATCTGGTTAATTTGAGGTAACTCTTTCACCATTTGGATTTGTGTTTCAGGGTTGCTTCCTGGGGGCTTGGAGCTTTGATGAGCTAGTTACAATCTCTGTTTCCAAGATGCTTTTATATATATCTCCTTATATGCACGGCATACCTCCTAGAGAAATTATAATAATTATCAAGCTGGTACAGCCTTGTATATGGCCTGTCAGGGTGTCTGGACATTTGTTGAGTATTGATTTTCCTGCACTATGTGAATTAATGGGAAATTTTAAATCCGGAAATCTCTTACTGACCTACTGCTTTAAACAATACTGTAGAGAGAGCATTATCAAAACAGGGATCTGAGTGATTGACAAAGGAGTCGACTCTGTGAGTGCTTGGTGCCTTTGCAAAGCTGGAACAATTAAAGCTGAGCAAGAAATGACAGGGAAGTGCAAAATGGCTTTTTATCCAAATTGAAACCAGATGATCTAAGAAACCAAGAGGTTCCTCTCCTGTGACAGCTTTCAAATAGCTCTCACAGACTTCAGCTGGCACCACCTGATGCTATAAAGAGAGAATTGTGTCATTGCTGGCCTTTTCTGGCTTTATTTCTAGGGGAAAAAGAGGTCGGAGTGGCTAAAATAAAATCAATGTACGTTTTCAGAAAGGTTAGTATTTTAAAACACCTGTTATGTGTTTCTTGATGTGACCTCCACTTGTAGGCAAACAAAAGTGAAGGTGAGAACAGACAGCCAAGAGCTAATATTGACTCAGTGATCCCAAGTTCAGTACTGCCAAACCTGAATTTGCAAACCATCAGGCTGCACAAAACTCATGATCTGCTTAGGGAGGGTAATAAATAAATATATATATTTTTTTTAAGTTTATTTGCCTACTTTTTTATTGAGATTGTATTCACAAATTTCTCTCTGCAACTGTGGAGACTAGAACCTTGCTATTTTGTTTTAATGAATACTAAACTCCCAGAGTTGCAGTATACAGGAGAAAAAAAAGGAGTATTTTAATTAAATTGTAAAGTTGGCAAAATTGCATGTTGTGGAAATGCAGGGCAAAAACCCATTGCTATTAAATTATTGCTTAGATACTGACAAAAAGGATTCGTTTCCTGCAGCCCTATTTTAATGCAGTTGCTGTGGCCATTGGCTGAATACGGCTGTAATCAATGAAAGGCTAATCAATGAAAGAGGAAATCCTGTGGCAGCAAACAGACTGGCTGCAATGCAACAAACTATAAATATCGAGTGAAATAAGATCTCAAAGAGAGTGACTCTTTGAAGAGGTTCACATCTCCTGAGTTAGCTAGACCAAAGTGAAAAAATGAGGGACTTTGCTGGATGCGTACACGCTCATCCCTGTTGATGTAAGACAGACACAGAAAATTACCCTCCTAGAATGCCATCCTTTGCCATAAACTTTGTATTTGCTTTTAGGAGAGGCCAAAGTCTGTCTTAATGGGTGCAGGTGCTGCAGCAGTAGCAGGATGCTGGCTGGGTGGTTCAGTGCATGGCATCTGACTTCCTCTCAGCACCTTGGTGAAATGGCTGCTGGGGGCTGCGTGCAGTACGTGAACTGCGGTGATTCCTGCTCCTGTGTGCCAAGCAGACCACTGCCAACAACACTGAGACTGAAGTAAGCTGTGTCTTTGACGCACCAAGTGAACTGGCTGGGAACCTTCTGTAAAAATAGGGTTTCATATAAATATATGAAATAAATAAATATTGACTGAATAAAACCCAGCTAATTTACATGCTAATTTAAATTTGTCTTCTTTCTTTCTGCCTCCTGTCCTCCCCTCCTTCCTACTGCCTTTTCCCTTTTGTTCCTCCATTTACCAGTACTGCAGTCTTCCTATGCCTACAGCATCCCAGCTTTGCTTCCTTCCTGACTGACATCAGGTGTTCAGAGATGCAGGTGTTACTTTGTATGGCTTACAAACAACCTCTATATCTACCTTTTCTTTTTTTAGCTATGTAATTACTTTTTTTTATTTTTATTATTATTATTTTTTTTTAACTCGAAGTATTTACAAACCTAAGCTCTCTGCTTTTGTTTCCTCAGCCTTGGGCCGTGCCTCTGCTGGGCTTGTAAATATTTTAAATCAAAAGATTCTCATTTAATTACGTATTAAGAAATTCTGCTGAGCTTTTCCCCTTCTCTTACAATCATTCATCTTGATAATGCTCCTAATGTCCTTGTATTCGGGCGATATCTCAAATCTGCATAAGAAACCTGAAAGGTGAAGGGGTGACTGATTCTTATGAATTCGCTTTTTTGACTTTTTGTTCAGGGTTTTTCTTCACACAAACTGCTTTCCTATTTGTACTTCCTCGATTCCTTCTTCCTTGGTCTGCTAGCACAAAGAGCTTCTCAGTAACAACAGCCTTTGTGTGTGGTAAAGGGCAAAGAGGTGAGATACTTCCATCCAGGCTGGAGGGGGAGAGATGAAAAGAAGGATGCACAAAAAAGCATATTCGCAGCATGGACACTAATAACTGGTGCCTGCTAAACACTTACAGGTCGGTTCTTCTGGCCATGTACAATGTCCTGATCACAGTTGCCAAGTGAGTCAGTATGTTTTCTGTCTAAATTTAGAGGTATGACCCAAAGAGGCTCCTGTGGCAAACGACAGGTCTTATGGTTGACAATTGGTAGATTCCTGCTCTGTTCATCAGTCTCTCACCCTGAAATCCCAGAGTCACCAACTGCTCCCCCAGACTAGGAAGTCCTAGTTTCTCAAAGGACCAGCCACTTTCCATTTTCATTAGTTGTTGGTGTGCCTAGTTTTGACCATACTTGCGACATATCAGTCCCTGGATGCTCCTTAGTCACAGCATCCCCAGGGTTACTAGGGATTTTGTAACTATTTTGTGAGATAATGGACATTTGAAATACTGATAAGATCAGCAAGCAGAAGTTGTTTGGGAAACTAGGAGAACCACTTGCTCCATATCTGTGAGGAGCAGTGCTTCTCCCTTCCCCAGCTCACTTGCATGTTTCAGCTGGGGTAACTGACCTCTGGTGTTTTCAAACAGCTCCACAGCTGCCAAAAGCAGTGACCTAGAGTTGTGGTAGCTTTGAGGCTGAAGTGGTTGTTGTGAGACTGGGTTGTGATGCTCCCAGAAGTGGTAGAGAGAGAGGAAGACATGCAGAGAAAAATGTCTGTTAATTTCTTCCTTTTCCCAACTCCTGCTGACTTCCAGTGACTGCAGAATGTGGATATTTTTCCCTTTGGGTCTGAAAGACTCCCGTGGGCATTCAGGGAATGGGTAACTCGGCTCCAGATTCTGGATCTTTTTATTGCAGAGGAAAAGTGAAGAAGACAGACATGGTCTTGTCACTCTAGTGTCCTTTAATAAACCATAATCTGCTGTGGAAGCTTGTTTCCGTATGCTAATAAAATACAATTGCAGTTCTGAAAAATGTCAATATCAGCACAGTAAACAGACCTTCAGCATGCAAAAAAGAGATGTTCATAACCTCTTACACTCTAGTAATCACTGCTGTTAATTAATAAGTCTCTGTTGTCTCTAAATTGAAGTAATACTGCGAGCTACTTGTGCTTGCTGCTTAGCTTTACTTTATCGTCCAGTCATTTGTCTCAACAATGACTAACCTAGATGCCAAGTCCATATGCAAATATGTTCCCCTGCCCTTAGGGGACTGTTAGTTAGCAAGCTGCCCATTTAATTCTGAACACGTGGGAGCTGTTGTGTAGTGTGAATATGCTGGCCTAACAGACTTGTTTCAGCGCCAAAATGCTTCACAATCAGACATAATTTTTCAATGTCACATTACCTTTCATAGAACTCTCCTGACATGCACAGCCTTTTGTTTTCCTCTCTCTGAACCATCATTAGGTGCTCAGAGATCCAGGAAGTGAAAGCTGCCCTGAGAGCTGGGAGTTCTTTACATGGCTTGCATGCAGCCTCCCCTCCCTTCCAACTCTGAGATGGAAATGACCATGAAAGCACTCAGTTGTCACATTTTCACCATTCCCTTTAGTTTTACAATGGCCTTTGAACTTGAATTTTGGAGGGTTATACTGGGAGCCAAAATACAGATAAAGTAAGAGAAAAGAAAAGAAAAGAAAAGAAAAGAAAAGAAAAGAAAAGAAAAG
>CM021769.1:43383456-43399681 GCA_011076525.1 Nettapus auritus
AGAAAAGAAAAGAAAAGAAAAGAAAAGAAAAGAAAAGAAAAGAAAAGAAAAGAAAAGAAAAGAAAAGAAAAGAAAAGAAAAAGAAAAGAAAAAGAAATGAAGCAAACCCTAATTCTTTAGTTAGCGCACCAGTATCCTTTGGTATCTAAAAGTATGATTCCGGGTGATACCCTAACACACCATACAACACCCTATCCCTATGACCCCAATTTACAGTGGAGTATAACCAAGCAGTTTCAGCCTGATCAGGGACAAGCTGCACATACCGCTACATCAAGCGTATGAGTGCCTTCAGGCCCCTTGGGTGGGAGGACAAAAGCAGCTGTATCCCTCCCACTGAGGTGTCAGAGAGCTCACCAGACTGGAAACACCAAATTGATGTATTTTCTAGGCTCTTATCTGCTCTCTTCCCCCCAGCACAGCTCTCTTCAGGCTGCTGTGGGCAGTTCAGTGATAACAGCAGGCTCCCCAGGGTCCATGGCTATTGTGGGGCAAATGGAGCTCGGTATGTTTAGAAGAAGCAGAAGGTGAACAGATATTAAATAATGATGTAAAAGGTAAGAATAGGGCACTGCACTGTCATTGTTTGTATTAAATCATGCCATTGATTTAATCTTTGTCCTGTTTTGTCTGTCCCATTTTTGTGGACCGTATTATTGGCTCAATATATATTAGATACTCCTTCAGCATTGCACTGACATAGCTTTGCCTACCTTTCTGTGGGGCTCTACAGCAGGGAGCTTTCCTTCTCTTCAGCATGTATGCCCACCTTTATGTGGTTGTTGCTCGCTGAGGATGGAGCAGTACCGACTTAGTGTTGTGCTCTGGTCAGGCAGGATGAGATCTGTCAAAACAAAATAAAAGAAGGCATTTTTTTTCCTTCCTGCGGGGCTAAGACATGTTCTGAGACTTGAGCTTCAGAAGGGTAGTGAATGGGACTTGGTATTTTAAAACTAGACAGAGTGCGCAGCCCTTTCACAGTTCATGGTATCATGGATGGTTGCACATTGTACTCCTAGCAGTCTATTAGTCTGAAGTTTCACTTGCTTTCACATTTTTGAATGGAGAATTCTGCATCCCCAACAGGCTAGGGAAGCCCCAGAAACAAACAGTATTATGCATGGTTGGAAACTTTTGGTCAGACCTTTTTCTTAAGTGCTTCTTCTCAAGTGCTTATTTATTGAAACTGAGTTGTGCAGCGACATTGATTTTGGATTGTTGTCGTGTTTTTTGTTTGTTTTCTTTCTTTCTTTTTCCTGTAGATTATGTTTTTATATAACCCCAGTTTTAGTTGGTATGAATTGAAGTGCAAAACAACAACAGTAAAAAAATGAAAACAAGAATGAAACATTTTATTTTACTGGACTTTAATGATGTTTTGTGGGAATTTCCCATTTTTCCAATTCACTTTGGAATGAAACAGTTTTTGCAAATCTGCAGTTCATGCAAGAGACATTTTGAATTCTGACCAGCATGGTGTGCTGATGCACATCACTTTTCTTTCTCTTTCCAGTTGGCTGTGCTGTGCAACTTTTGCTGTGGTCAGTAGTGTTACCTGCTAGGAATCATTAGAAATATTGTCTGAGTATCAGCCTGGAGAAAAGAGTGTGGCAGCAGTGACCAACTTTTGCTGACAAAATGCAGAGAGGATGCCTGGCTAATGGAAACGAAATGGAGGAGCCTTGCTGGCTAGTCTTGGTTTTGGAAAGTTTGATGGGAGACATCCGGTAACTTATTTATCACTTGCATCTCGTCTGCAGAAAGGAGAGGAGACAAACAGAGTCTCCAGGCAAAGAAAGCAAAAGAAGGGAAAGGGAAAAATAAAGGAGAAAAAGAGTTAATCAAGTTTGTACAACAAAATGGTGGTAAAATTAGTGACAACTTTTTTAAAAGGAAGAAATTAATTGTGAGCAAGTGAAGGTGAATAAGCAACATGTGACTCGGTGCTGCTTTAAACATGCTGAGGGGATGGCTATGATTAAGAGGCCACAGGAAACGAAATTATAGAAGAAAGTGTGGAAAAAAAAAAAAGAAAAATGAAGTAAGATCATTTTTTGAGTAATTTTGTGGAATCTAACAGTGGTTCTGGGTATGATGTGCTATTCTTTGTGTATTAAGAAGGCAGCAAGTGCCCTGACTTTTGGTACGTTTTCCTGTTTACATTTAGGGTGTGGTATTGCCCTGAAGTCTGATAGTAGGAACAGTCTATACTGTGATATTCCAACAGTTTTAACTTATCTGGCCACCATGGATGTCACAGGGCAGGAGTGTCATACAATTAGTCTTTAATTACATGGTTAGTTAATAGGGTTCCTATTAAACACCATGTAACTACATGAAGATTACTATGTAATTACCTTTAGTGGATCTAAAACTAATTAACATATAACCTGTATTCTTGCCTTTTGGTTCTGAAGGCTATAATCTTGTAATGATATGGTACTTACTGTGTTGTTATCCTGCCACTACATGCTAATTTCCATGTAGTTAAATGCACAGTAGTTTTCATACAAGTAATATTTGTGCACTGTTACCAGTAGTCCTATAAACTTGTGCCCCTGTTGGCTTTGACAATGACTTAAACCAATTATATTTTCAAGTTGCCTTTGTGAAATGCTTTTGTTATATCCCTTACTTGCTGCTGTGCTGTAAACTCAGCTGGATGTGAACTGTAAAAACAATCATGAGCTAGGCAGCTTGATTGGCCTCATTCATTTCCTTTATGGCACCAAATCTAGTGCAAAATCTACACATCCACGCTATTGATGTTTACAGCTCATTCATGGCAAGCAATGGGTTCTGGGTAGTAAATTCTGCAGGTAATGCACCATCTCAATAATCACAATAAAATGATGTGTACTTTGTATGCTTAAAGCTAAGTGTCTCTGTCCAGGTAAGGAGTTTTAGCAGAGGTAAACTTTTTCTGCATGTTGTTTCTCTTTTAAAACTCAGTTGAAATACTGGTGAGCAAAGCTAGTTTGGTTTAGAAACAGAAGCTAGGTCGTATCTTTTACTAGATGAATAAAAATATTTTTAAAGTGTTGGCTCTATCTTTCCACATATATAAGAGCAAATTAACTGTGTTTGTTGTGCAGCGTACCTTTTGCTATCCAGTTTCAAACACAGAGCTCCATTATAGTTTTCAGCTGGGATAGGACAGCAAAAATGACAACTATAAATACAGTTGTTTTTGTTTGTTTGTTTGTTTGGTGGGTTGTTATTTTTTGGTTTTGATTTTGTTTGTTAATTTTATTTTGTCCACTCCTGTTTCCTTCGCTGTGGTTTTCCTTGGCAGAATAAAACTAAACATAATTTTTCCTTGCCCAAGAACTGAGCAAACATAAATTGTACTTGACCTGTATAGGACACAGTATTTCACATCTTATAAATCTGTGTCACTTTAGACAGGAATGGTGTGAACTACGATTGTTCCACCTTCAGCTTTGAAACTTACCCAGTAATTTGCTATTAAAATGAATAGTGTTTTTCAGGGATTGCCTCTTAGCTACAATAATAATTTCTGCACTGATAATTTTTACTGTGCATAGCATGTGATTTTAGAAGCTAATGCGAGTTATTAGGATATCAGTATGTACATTGTCAGTGGTGTTTTGCAATAGCTCTCCACGTCATCAGTCTTCATGAGTGGTGCCTATAAAGAGAGAGTTTGGTCAATTAGACAGCAGCAACATTTCCATTGGATCATTTAAAACATTAACAAGAGGAGGAAAAGTTTCAAGTTAGTAACTGGGGGGAGGGCAGTTGTCTTGCTGTTTTTACCTGATGTATTATTTGCAAGCAGGAGTTTGGATGTACAGTGAAGCTATGCCTGAAATCCCAGGAGTTACATGTGTATCTTACCTGCCAGCAGGTCTTCCACAACTCTCCACATAATGCAGTGTGAATCATTCTCGGGCACAAGCTTCTCATAATTTCAAATCATGGAGCCGTTTCAAACATTACAATATTTTTTTTATCAAGATCTCTCTCTCTGGAGACCCACAGGGCCTTCCAGAAAGAAGAACAGGACTGTAGGGACTGCCTGAAGGCTTCCCCCACCCTGCCCAGAGTCCCCCTGACTTCCTCCTTTGTTTGGCAGGAGCCAAAGTCAGGGCCTGGTTCCTGCACTGAGCCGTGGGGGACCAGTGACAGACTTGTCCATAAGGGTTTCCACAAGTGTCCCCCAGACCGTGCCGGCTGACAACAGGCTAGTGGTAGTGCTCATGGATGGATCAGGAAGAGCTATTTGCCATCATGCATGGACCTGATGCCAGTATGTTCAGCCAGTATGTCTTCTGTATACAGGCAGCCAGCATGAGTCTGAGGTATGTGAACCTTGTGGCTTATCAATCTCTTGTTACACCCACTTCTAGGAAACAGTACTTGATGTTGTGATTTGCCACAAATGTGGTGATTTGCTGCCTCTACCTATGTCTGGTCTCCCACCATGATGTCTTACCTTCTTCCCCTTGTAACCTCCTGGTCTGGGCCCTCTCCAGCTGAACTCAGTCTGGTTCATGTCTGTCTTCCCAAAGACCAGTGGCTACCCAACACCTAGCTACTGCTTCCTCACCTCCTGCAGCACTCCCAGTATGTTTTACAGGCTTCTCTGAACCTAATATAACCTAAAATACACTAATCTAATCTAATCTAAAAAAAAAAAAAAAAAAAAAAAAAGAAAAAAAAAAAGTTCTATTGTTCCCTCCCTTTGCACAGATGGTCTGCTAAGCCCAAGGACAGGGTGACTGAGAAGGCATTGGCATTTTTAGCATGCTGGGTAAGCCTTGGTGGATAGGTTGTGGTAGGTGGATAGGTTGTGGTCTGGGTCTGTTTAACTTAACTCCTCTGTACCTCAAATTGTTTATGCCCCATTAGCAGTCTGTCATCTGCGGGCGTAACAAATATACTTTACTTTCCCTCCTTCAGGCTGCTGATGAAAATACTCAGTAGGAGCAGACCCAGGCAGCCACCTGCAGATTGTTGCAGGTCTCACTACCCAATCTCTCTGTCTTTTATTTTGGCAGTGAGATTCTGATGTTTTTGAGTATGTAGTTTGTTTCCAGATAGTTCTGCACACATCATTGAAAAGTTTAATCTAGACTATATTTCCCCAGTCTGTTTGTGACAATGTTGTGTGCGAGAGTGTCAAAAGCCTTAATAAGTCAAGATATATGACGTGCACTTCTTCCTTTCTATCTGCAATGTCTGTTTCTTTGTCAGAGAAGGAAATTACAATAGTTTGACATGACTTGTTCTTGGCAAATCCATTATTGGCTTTTACTCATTCCCCCACCCTCCCTTTTTTCTTCTAAGTTCTCAGATGTAGCTTGTTTATTTAGTTCACAGTTTTTCCAATAAAAGTGTTTTCACTGCTGAAGCCTTCTCTGATTTTTTTCTTAGTTACGTCAGTTAGCTTAATAAAATGCATTCTCTCTCCCTATTAACCATTTCTGGCCTATATTTCTACACTATCTGAGCTACATAACTCTGCTGCTGTTTTTTCCCCATGAATTAAAATTACACAAGCTGGTCTGAAATTTCCTAGCTTATCCATTCCCCTCTTTTAGATAAGAGCACAATACTTCTCTGTTTTCCTTTTCTTTGACCTCATCACTTGCTATCCATGAGCTCCAAGGAAAACAGTTAATTAACTCTTAATGCTCTTGACCTTATTTCACCTTCTACTTCAAGTACTCTGTGATGAAAACAGTCTGGCCAGGTGAAATGAAAACGTCTTAACTATTCTAATGTTCTTTTCCTTCTTCTAGACAGAAATATTAAACCATGAGTTGCTGGTACTACTGGTGCTAGCAAACTGACTGCAACTGAAGGGATCAGATGCTTTGACCTTTTTCAGATATTCTACTGATGGCTCCCTCTGTGTAGGAAACCAATTCTTTTCTTGGTCTTCTTTTTGCTAATAACCTATTTTTAGAAATACACTGTTGTTGCCATGGATGTTTCTTCCTAATTGTATTTCATTCAGTGCTTTTCTGATATTGTCCCTGCCTTTATTTTATATCTATTCTTCTGTGGCCTATTTTCCACATTCAATATGTTCCCCTCTTACGTTGTGGGTAGCAAAGACAGATACATAGAGATGAATACGACCTTGAACATAAATGTTCTGAATGTTTAATAAATATGTGAGATGCATAGGTATAAAAACGTAGCAATTCAGATGTGCAAGTAGGCACAGGTTCAGTGGAACTAGAGTTACAAAAAGTCTTCCCGAGTCATGTGTGATCTTTACAATGAAGTGGTTGTTGTTTGCAACAGACAATGTCCAGCTTTGTTGTATGTTGTTATTTTGGATTGATGGTGTGATTTATCATTTCAAAGCAGCTCTAGGAACTGAGATGTGGCAGCAGCACTGGAGAACAGAAAATTCTACTGGCTTACAGGAAAGCTGCAGGATCAACTTTGAGGCATCTTTTATCTCTCAGCTTGTATCAGCCTTCATTTTCCTCTGTCATTTTTCTCTGTCTCACATTTCCACTTTTCTCACTTCATCTATCTTGAGGTGTCAGAAAACTCTGGAAGTCCATGCGGAAGCTGGAAAGCCCAGCATGCCATAGGCAAAGGGAGGGAGTTAGCAGGTGCTCCCCGCTGCAGTGCCTGTTAGCGGGCTGAGCATGTGCCAGTCCCTCTGAGGTTACTGTGGTGGTACTGGGACCACTGGCTGAGCTTTCTTGTTAGCAGAGCGCTGGCTGCTGCCTTAATGATATGGCCTTGCAATGTCCTCCTAGACATTGTGACTCAAAGCAGGAGCACAGCAGGACTGCTTGTAATGCCTGGATCTGGAATGCCTGCACTAGTCTTCAGGAAGCAAATGAGGAGAGGAGCTTTGGCAATCCAGCCCTGACCTTGTTGCTTACACTTATTTTAAATTTCTAAATGTGACAAACCTCTGGACGCTAGCACCATTGCAAAAAAGGGGCAGAGATCCTTTACCTGTGAATGTTCTGAATTCTGCTCTGAAATAACTGGTCCATAATGGAGCTGTTTTCATCCAGGGTGCTTGACTGAAATTTGAAAATCTAATGTTGATGAGAGGGTGAAGGCAGCACTGTCCATCTTTGTCTCTGTGATCTACTAAATAACTTATGGGACTCTTTGTGCAACTTGCAGTGACATTGAACAACATCTCAGTGAAGAAGCTTTGTGTGTCTGACGGTGAGATCAATGCTGTTTGGGGCAGACTCAGTGCTAACTGTCATGTTCAGTTCAAGATATTTTGTGCTGTCTGCTTTTGCCTTGTGTGCCAGTTACAGGTTTCTGCAGTACACAAAATCTGGCAGCCTGGAACCTGATTTTTTTATTATAATTATTATTTTATTTTTTGTGTGTTAACTTACTTCTTTTTGTTGGAGAAATCCTTGTGACTTGAGTTATGATGATTTGGGTGATTCCAGCATTGGATGATGAGTACAGACATGGTTGTCTAGACTCTTAAAAGCAAGAGGAGGTAAATCTGTGGCATATATTAACTTTGAATCTGGGAAAGGGTGCAGCCTCTTCCTGGGGTTATATATGGGGATGTTAAAAGAATGACTTCCTAAAAACAGAAGGTTAGTAAGGTGTAAAAAAAAAAAAAAGTTCACTTTTCATCAGAATGTGGAACTGTCTGTGGCATAAAAGTTTAATTTCTTTAAACTTCTATTCTCATAAGAGCTCCAGTATTTTCCCCTATTCTGAATGGAGATATGAAAACATCCTGAAAGAGCAATAGCACTAGAGTTTTACTCGTGTCTTAACTGGAGCTGTGAGGTGACCTCTTGACCATGTACTGGTGATGAAGCTTAAGGAATATCCTGGGTCTCAGTTTTTCTTCCCTCTGTACAAGCAAAGACATTTTGCAGTGTCACTCTGACAGGTTTATATGATAACAGAAATACTGAGGGCAGAAAATCTGTATTTTCATTTTCTATTAGTTCTGCTCCCAGATCTCAGACATTCATATGGGACAAGATACCTTGGTTTACCTCCTTCTGGGTGGGGTGCTGTGATGTTGATAACATAGCAATAGTGTTTTTGAATAGCATTGAGTAGAATTGTCTCAAAGACAAAGTTGTGTAGCATTTTAATTTAGTTTGGAATTGTTTATTCATCTCTACTTTTTTTTTTTTTAATGTTTTATGTTTTTCTCTTAACATTTTTCTCTTAGGACAGCTCTTCTACCCTTGTCTCTGAATCTCAGTTGTGAGCAAAATACAGTTATCTGGCAACAGCTGTGTGCATGAAGAACTTTGCTGAGGAACTGCTCTGCCATTTTTCAAACATTTTCTGTTCTTTCTTTTGCAGTGACTCAGTAGGCACAAAATCACTCTGAGCACTATGATCTATTTAAGCTATATGGTTATTTTGAAATAACCAAGCCACACTTGAAATAAACATGCATAAATTGCTTAGAAATTTCTGTTAGCTATGTGTTTAAATAATTTTCTCCAATAACTCACTCAAACATTAACCCTGCAGATGTTAAAAATGTAGGTGTCAAGATCATCTGCTTTTGCTGCTCCCTCCAATCTTATTATGGAAGTATTATTATGCCATGATAATTTACAAGCTACATATTTTAAGTGAGTATAACCCTTCCAACTATGTATCTTTTACTTCTCAGGTTACTATAGAAATAACTTCTGGGGAAAAAAATGGTGAGCCCTAACAAAGAAAAAACGAAGTAGACATAAGTACCAAATAAATAATATGGTACTTGTACCTTTCAAACCAAAATCTACAGAAAACTGTTATGAAATGTACTCTGACTGATGTATATGTATTCATGGACAGCATAGGACTTCTGCAACAGAAAAAATATCTACTATTTGTGTACTATTCATATTTTAGATCTATATAGCATTAGAATTCACCTCAATCTGCTATCACACCAAGCTATTACTGAAACAAACAATCACGAGAGCCATTATTACATTTTCATATATCTGGCACAATATTTGAAGAAGCACAGACATAGTATAATGCATTATTCTAAGATGTAATAGGATGAACATATTTCTTACCAGCCTTTCTCATTGGTATTTCACTACCTGGGTATCCCAAAACCTCTACAGTGTCTCAGACAGATCCCAAGGCAATTATTTCTCTCATTTAAGCAAAATAAATTTAAGTTTTCATTCAACTTGCTAGCTACATGAAGCTAGTTACGTACCCCCAGGTTTTTGCTTATAAATCTTGCATGGGTCATGTCCTCAGTGTGAGCTAGCAGTTATAGAGCCAAACTCGCAGTTCCTCAATAAATTTGAATTAATGTCTGAGACTTTGTTGTTTCTCTAGTGTGCATTTGATAAAAACTAAGATAGTGCCCTACTGACAATATTAAGGCTTCAGTTTCAAGATGAGACGGGGACTGTTTCTTCTTGTGACTCTGCTACATTAAGTCCGCAAGACTGGACAATCGTGCTTTGTGTTGATGATATCCCTCATGTAACAGAGCTTGGAAAACTGGCCAGAATTGTATTCATGCTTTCCCAAATATCATTAAATAGAAATCATATTTACATGAGAATAAGACATGACAAAGGGCAGAAAAATTGGCAGATTAATAAACCAAAAGAAATACCTATTTTCATGAAGGTGCAATGGGAGTTTGGGGCTCTTAAGTAATTTCCAAATGCAGACTTCAGCAGAATTCAAGATAGGAATTAAGCATAAAAATGGATTTCAAGTACAGAGTTATTATAATAACCATAAAGAACAGAGCGTTCATTCTTTGGAAAGATATCAAATCGTTGTGCTTCCGTATTCCGGACTGTCTTAACAGTTTGGGTGAGAATCATGTCCTTTTTCTTTACCTGTCAAAATGCTAGGTGTTTAATCTAAGCTAATCTTTAAACATTCTCTGTAGTATCAGGGGAGAAGGAAAGACAAGAAGCTGTTTCTTTGACATTTTAAGGCTCTGGTTCTGCAATGAGCTCTGTATTTATCTGCACCAGACCAATACTTCATCAGGTGCAGACAGCAGGAGCTCCGCTGATCATGCAGAGCTTAGATAACGAATGCCATCAGTGGGAGAGGATGGCTGCGCTCAGTACCGCAGGCCAGGGCAGGTACAGAATCAAACCACACAAAGCTCCTGTAGGACTGGGACATGAATATGATCTATGCTGATTACTTTTCTAATATCATCTGTGTCTAGACAGATGAGTACGCTCTTGTTAGCTGATGAGTTGTGTTAATGGCAGTGGTAGGAATGTGTCTTCAGACAACCATTTACTTCCTCTGAGAACTGCATTTATGATGTTCCATGAAGACTGTACACAATTCAATAGATGCTGAAAAGCCTCTGAATGTTTCTCATAGTCTCGATGTTTTATTTTAAATAGCATGTCATTTACAAGAATCCCAAAGACAGATAGCTTTCCCGGCTAGCTTGCAGTCACTCTGCAATTATATGGAACAGACGTTGAAATGATGATGGTGGCATCTCACTGCTACATTTTGCTGCTGCTATGATCTAATGTATTTCAGCAACAAGCAATTCCCCCTACATTTGTATTCATCGGATGTAGACATTAACACACTGTCACTTCTATCAGCTAGACTCAGTTTTTTTCAAACGTGAAAAATGTTTTTTAATCCAGAAAAAGTGCCACTATATTGCTGTAACCGGAAAGGTGGAGGTTACCCTATGCAAAGGTAGAATGATGCTTTCCCATTTAAAATCCTACCCTGAGTGTGAAGATATTTATATAGACGTTTATGCAGCCAAGGGTGCTGGGCCAAGTTTCGCAGGCAGTGTGCTCAGCCTGTGTTGTTCTCTGTCAGCATCTGCTTTGGACAGAAACGTGCAGCTGAGATGCACTCTGACACTTATGTAGTTTATTGATGATGGCTTAAAAACACCTGTTGAGGTTCTGGACATCTTTGATCAGATTGAAAAAGGAATTAAATATATATATATATACCAGCTTTGATTCACAGATAGCAGCACATGAGTGCTACTGGAAGCAATCTCAGGGAGGCTGCAGTATTCCCTAAATACGCTGTATCTCCCAGTGGGACATGTGCTTGTTTATTTCATGGTGATATCACTTATCCTTAGAGAAGTTCACAGTTCACAGCACATTCTGTATCTCCTTTTTTAATCTCTATAAAAGTCTGTCAGGCTGGTTATTATAATGGAACAAAGCACGGAGTTCTAGAAAACAAAGAAATGGTGTTTGCTTGGTTTTCATCCCTGTGGTTGTAAATCAAGAGGACAAAGAAATATTGAAAAAGCTTGACACTAAAAGCATAAGTAAAGAACAGAACAGAGAATTTTCTAGGGGTGATTTGGATATTAATACACATGGAGAGACCTGAAAAAACAGGGGCAGTTTGCTCTACCTATCTATACATTTCTCCCTACATATCAGGTTTGCAAACATTGATGGCTTCATATTGCATAGAAAGTTCTTTTCACACTTCCTTCTGGTTGAAGATTTCATTTCTTGTACATCTCTAAAAATATACAGAATGATTAAAAAAAAATCTGGATGCAGCAATTTACCACCATGCTGGGACTTCCTCTGCATATGCTCAGTGTTTTAAAACTGCATCAGCAATGGAAAACTGCACACACAGCGTTTATTACTGGCCTGCACTAGCTCCTCAGTCAGCAGGCAAAACTTACCACCAGATTTTTTTCCCACTTTTAGTTTGTACCAAGCCTGCACCTTTGTGCACTCCACACAGCTGAACAGTCTTCAAGATCAAAGCCTCATGACTGAGCACAATCTTGTTCCTGGCATGTCATGCCAGGCCCTTTTCTGTGTAAGTGCTTTTATGCAGCAGCAGCAGTCAGCAAAAATAACAAACCAAGAACAAACGGAGAGAGGAAGGAGGCGATGCAATGCTTTCTCATGTCTCTAGGCTTCTGCATTAAAGATAATATGAGCAACCCTCCCTGGTCTGGCTGAGTTTATCTTCATTATCTTTGTTTTCTTTAGTTGCTGTTTCTATCAGTCATGCCTTGAGACCTCATTCTTATGTTTCTTTTAAATACCAGTGGAAAGAACAAGACTATTTCCAGCCATTCGCTGTGTAGGAAGGACAGCGCACTCATCAATTCACCCAAACTTGCACCTGGCCATCAGCAGATGGAAATGTTCTGCATTATATTTTGCAAAATCACCAGCCTGGGAGGTCTGCAAGAATGATGTTTCCCTTCTGTGGAGCTCTTCTTTGCTCAGGAGTGACTATCCTCAGTGATGGATGCTCATATCTGAAACTCCTAGGGGACCCTTGCCTTGCTCTGTGCTGCCAGAGGCAGCCATGACACGGGACCAAGAGTGGGAATCACTGGTGGGGCAACTCAGAAGGAACTCAAGGACTTTTGAAAATGTGGGTAGGCTGGTTTCCAAAGTGAAAGCTATTGTGCACGCATTAAAAAACAGAGACCTTAGTGAATACCCCAGGAATTCAGTAATGCCAAAAAGCATGGGAAAAAAAGTGGAGCCACCTTTGAAGTGAGAGGTGATACAAGAAAGTACAATGGGAATAATTTCTATTTTAGGTGCAGCTTGTGGAAGGAGCCTGACAAAAACTTTCTCCTTTTTTTTTTTTTTTTTTTCTCCTGAAAATTGCTGTTGGTGCAGTAGGACTGCTAACACTCTGGCTAGTAGTTATGCCAAAATACCACATTCCCACAGACACTGTCTTTCAACCTCCAAAGCGTGGCAGGCCTGTGGACTTGAAAGTCTCCTCTCCGCAGAGAGAACAGAGATGAATGATGGCAAATAGAGGCACGCTTTCCATTAGAGTCAGGGAACAGGCCTGAAGGTAAAACCTGGGAATCTGTTTGTGCAGCTGCAGCAATAGCAGCTGAGATGTGAGACAGTGCAGGAGGAGACATAATCGCCGGGTTTCACCGTAGTGCTGCAACTTCAGCTTGTGGGCCCCGCTGCGACCTGGGGTGTTGTGAGGAGGCAGGCTTTAGCTGCAGACAGCTGAACCCCAGGAAATCGTACAGGAGCTCCACAGCCCATGTCTTTGGCCTGTCAAGCACATTTTTCTATCCAAATTCTGCAGGTGAAAAGGCACTGATATAAAAATGGAAGAATAATAGCTTGATATTGAGCAGATTTATGATCTCTTTGTGCCTTCAGCCTTTGCCTAGGGGAAAGTCCTATTAAATTCATTAAAAATTTGCATAAACGGAGATTTTAGGAATGAATAAGAATGAGGATTAATATCTCTTTTCCGTGTTTATTTATAGCAGCACTTTATATACTAGACGAGTGACAAACTCTTGAAGATAGTGAGGAGCTCGCTCTACAAAAACAAACATGGGATTGCACTTACAGGGCCGTACAATAAGCAAAACACTACAAAACAGCTACTTCACTTCAAAGGTTTCTTCAGTACCTGCTTCCACTGGCCTGTCTGTACAAATCTAGCAGCTGGTGACCAGTATGTCGACAGCCAGCGAGGAACACTGAGATTTTCCTGTTTAATTGGATTGATGCTTTCTTTACTTTATGAGTTACTCTAAATAGCTGATATCGCCCAGTTTACCTAGGCTCACAGATGCCCTACTGTAAATGCATGTTTTTCTTATTGTTGCCTTCTTATTGCTGATTGCCTTATGTTGTTTGCTATGATTACTTAAGATATCTGCTCTTAATTAGCAAATTAACGAGCAGATGTCATAAGGTGCCAATGAGCAAATTACTTTTTTTTTTTTTTTTTTTCTTTTTTCATGATCTAGAAACCAGTATATGATTGGGAGAGTGGTTCTCTAGCATAGTTGCTTACTTCTATTTCCCTACCATCTTCAATTTTATCAATAAAAATACTTTTGATATCTCCTTTGCTAAACAAGCAGTAGAATCCTCCTCTGAATCACAGGTCATGTTATGGGGTTTGAGCAATGCCAAGCCTCTACTTTTGATTTCTTTATATTAATACAACTGTCGTGTTGTCATATCAACAGGAGTAAGTGTTGATAACAGATAGAGGATCGGTTAAATTCCACAAGTAATACTTGTAATTCCACGTGTAATACTTGTGCTTTTAGAGGTGTTGCCTGTAGTAATTTCACTTAAATTTCCTAGCAGCTTTCCAGCTTCAATTCTTTGCTGACATCACATGTGTAGGAAGGCTGGAATTCACTCAGATAGTATGAAGGGGATCCAAGTACCCCGTGTCTATTCTAACTATCTCAGTTAAAGCTTTTTCACAGTTTGACATAACAGTTCTTCAAACACTGACCCAATGGCAGGACTTAGTACCTGCATCAGCATTTAGAAAAGAAACAAGCAAAAAAATAAAATAATAATAAATAATAATAAATAATAATAAATAATAATAAATTAAAATAAATAAATAATAAATAATAATAAATAATAATAAAAAAACACAATGTGTTATCATTAGAAGATCTAAACCAGAAAGCTACTACAGGTTATATTCTCTAGGAGCACTCTGCATCAGGTGATTTTTAAAGTACTGTATTTTCATTGTTAACTATTAGTAGATCATTAGAAAAGGCTGGCATCCTTCAGGAGATCACATTAACCATTTCCTAGATGAGCACATGCTTCTGATTGGAAGCTGTGCTAACGAATTGATTAAAGGCAATCAAATCAGCCCATTTCAAATTTTACAAGGCTTCTAAACAGTGATCTGAATAGCACTCACTGAATGTGGATCAGCATTAAGCATTTTTGTCCTGTGCCATGAAAAGTCAGGGGAGTTTACCCTCCTGCCTTTCGTGGAAGCAGGCTGGAACGTGTTATTCTGCTCACAGTGAAGTCAGCCTCAACACTGGCAGGCTCTGCGTTCATTGCAAGAACATAATTGTCAACAGTTTAATATCTGAGAAAGCTGAGCAGGGAAACACCATGTTCTTCCCTGCTGTAAATAATAATAAAAAGCAACAGAAAAATATTTTTTTATGTTAACATACTTTAATTCAGGAGAAACATAAAAGTATTTTGGCTAAAGATTATAAATGTGTAGCATAAGCACCTTTTAAATGGTCTACACATTTGTGCAGTATATATACACATTATTTTATTAACTTGGATCAGGTGTAGCTTGTTGTATACATGTGAAATGATTTGTGAACCAAAACCAAGACTTTTCTTAGAGACAGCACTCTTAGATACCACCAAATAGGTAAGCCTTACATTTATTATTATTATTATTTAAAAATAATAATTATAGTGTTTATACAAATATTTATTTCTGGTTTAAATTTATCCTTTAAAATGACAATGAACATATGTTTAATGGAAGAATGTATATAATAATGTAGAGCCAGAGAGACTTTTCTTAATTTCCTTAAAACTATCTCCTTGATTAAAGCTTGTCTTTTGGTTAAGGGCAAAGATGAAGAAGGTAAAGCCAAAACTCTAATCCAGATTGCCTCTCGGGACAATCCTTTACACACCCATTTTTCTTTTTCTATTCTCCCTCTGTTTACAACAGACGAGAAAGAATAATGAGAAATATTAGACATTTTCCCTAAGAGGGAATGAATGTCGCCATATAACTCAGCAGGATGTCTGGGAGTTCTGCTTTTCTGGAATTCCAGAAGTTTGGAAATGTAGTTCAGAAATTATCAGAATTAAATACGGAACAAAAGTGATGAGCAGCAAATGTGATCCACAAAAATGTGCTTTCCCTTAATGAATTGTTTCAGTCCCGCTATCAGCGAAGGAATGCGTTAACTGCACAGGCTGTAATAGAAACAAGAGAAACTTCTTTTTTTAGTGGTGCGCACAGCTGCCAAACGTTTTATCACATCACAGACATTCCCCACGAGTTGTGTATATCCTGCGTGCTTGGGCTTTCTTATCGCTGAACATCACAGTCTGTATTGCGCTACATATTGCTCAGCTGCTTCCTTTTCGTAGGGACTAATAAATCGCGTGCTTTGCCTTGTGTGAGGATGAGGTTAACAGTCTTTTAGTTGCTGGCTGACTTGCTTCTACTTCTTGTAACTTCTCGGTATAGTCGGTCGCATTTGTTCTTAGTGAGTGTCCTAGTTGTACTTAGTCACCCTGATTAGCTGGGAAAAGCACATGATCCCCTGACTGTACATCTTTGCTCAGTGCTCTCCATGAAGGTCGAACACGATCAGAAAAGGATCCCTGTTCCCCTTCTTCAGTTATACTACCCTATTTCTTCTGTTTTATCCCTTTCCAAAGCTGTATATTCTTAATTTTTCCGCAGTGTGTTTTTTTTTTTTTTTTTTTTTTTTTTTTTTTTTTTTTTT
>CM021769.1:43399781-43429134 GCA_011076525.1 Nettapus auritus
TTTTTTTTTTTTTTTTTTTTTTTTTAATGTGCATTTGGACTTTGGTCACTCTGCTTCCTCAAGCATTGTTCTCTCTCTTGGCTTCATCTTCCATCTTCCCCTTATGTTCCTGAGACACCCTAAATAATTCAAAGTATGCTTTATTAGACCCACTGCTATATGTGTGACTATAATGAAATATTAGCATATAAGACATATTCCCTCTGTGCATATTTTACATGCACATATGCAAAAGGTAGAATATTGCTCTTCCCTCTTAAACATTGGCGAGGAACAGTGAGCTGGGCAAACGGTGGTAAAGGTTCTCTGGAAAAGTGACTAGGACTTGGTCCCGAGGTTTTCATTTTCTCTAGGGATTTATATAGTGCACTGCAGTTATGTTGCCACCTGACATAATCCTTTGCACCACAGCTGAAGGAGAATGTTCCAAGGCAGAATCGAAGTTTCTCCTTCATGCACACTTATTTTGTTTTATCTATTGACATTCATCTGAGAGGTGACCCAGGGGATAAAATGGAGTGTGAGCAGAGGCCCATCTTCCTTCAGTGTTACAGAAAGCTTGTTTTTTTCAGGACTGGAGGTCCATCTCTGGACATACATTGCCTAGAGCTTTACTTCACTGGTGCACTTTGTTTTGCTTTCTATTCTTATAATCTTTCAGGCTTTCCTGGAAATAGTGCCTGGAGACCTTTCCCTTCTGGACACTGCTCCTACCCTCCCCCGCAGCATCAGCACATCAACCCTGCCAGCTCCAGCTTTAAGAATGCAATGTTCTTGGGAGTCGACAGGAACATAATTTGCAGTGGCATTTCATTGACATACCCTTCACCCCAAGGGTCAGGGTAGCAGCCTGCAACAATGTGGCCTACAGAAAAGCCAGTAAGTTGCTCTGCAAAATCAGTAGTGCCTGAATAGCCAGTCACTCTCCTCCCTCTTGCTTCTGCTCTGTCTCCAAAATGTGGAGTTCCCATCTGTCGGTGTTTCTCTGGGGCACCTTGTGATTTTTCCCACCATTTTCTTTGGCAACGCTCACCAGAGGTCTCTTGCTCCATTAGGGCAACTTGAGGTGGACAAGATCTCCCTTATTTTATTAACACTCGTCATTCTTTGAAGAAATCTCTGGGCATCTCTTTTCATAAGAGAAAACTTCGTGAGCAAGCAGCAGGTAGCTGTCTTGTACATGCCTTGCCTGGAGGTTAGAGAATTAGCTCAGTAGAGCCTAAGATGTGAAATTCAATACAATTTGACTGCCTAAACCCATTCTGTTTCTTATAAAATCCTAACCTTCACTTTTAAAATCATAACCTTCACTTGTGACATATTTTAATTTTTTATGCTAGTTAATCACCTGGACAAGGGTCTTTAAAAGACATTATTGTGGGAAACCTAAGAGGCTCTGTCCATAGGCCTGGGATTAGGGTTGTGGCATAGTGAGCTTTTTAAACCCTCTCCTCCATCCTGGTCACCTTTTGAAAAACACAGCCTGACCAACGTATGGTTAAAAGAGACACCCAAGCCCAGGGACCAGCTTCTGTTTCCAAATCTTCAGGGCATGCTGTAATGACTGCAGCTATATCAGAGTTGTTGTGGGCACTTGAAACCTCAGCTACCAGTCCTGGCTTTGAGCTGAAGAGCAGTATGGGTTTATTGTGTGCTCCTAGCCCCTTTCAGTGCAAACAGATTAGTTTAGACCATACTGGTAATGGCTTAGCTTGGTTGTGCAATATAGTGATGGTTTTCG
This sequence comes from Nettapus auritus, assembly GCA_011076525.1. NCBI lineage: Eukaryota > Metazoa > Chordata > Aves > Anseriformes > Anatidae > Nettapus > Nettapus auritus. The sequence goes on from CM021769.1 coordinate 43,401,523, forward strand.
TGCTTTCATATTCTGCTTCTCATCACATTGAAGCAGCAGGAATTTGCTGCTGGGAGCAGCTGTGACATATTTCTTTCTTAAAGTACTACAGCTGTTTCCCAAGCAAACTGAGGAGCTTGGCACTGACACCCCTGTACTTTTCCACTCACACAGCCTTTGAAGAGGAAGGTCAGACTCTGTTAATAAGCCTCTAGACCTCTGAGGGCTGAGGGACTTCCTTGCCCATTAGAGAAAAGGCATCCTGGCCTGAGCAAATGGGCTTGCTGTGTGGATGAACAACAGGTGTAGTGTTAGGCTCTGGTCTCAGTCCCAGGTCTTAAATACCAACACGCAATCCAGAATCACTTCTGTCTTAAGTCACTTGACATTAACTCTTCCTGCCCTATCACTATGGCAAAGACTGAGCAGCTTTTAGTGGTAAAGCCAGCTCTGGAAAATGAGCACAGACTGTTCAAGGAAAATTATGGAGCTTGCCCCTAAAGCAATTGCAGCCATCACCATAGCTGAAAGGTTGCAGTCGTAGCCTTGCAGAGGCAATGCAGCAGTCATGAGCAGGTTTACGTCCCTAGGATTCAAGTCTTACTCCTAAAATCCGTACTCAGCATAGATTGTACAGGAGATTTTGCTCTTCTGGGTTGGCTGTAGCTCCCTAGGAGCTCCCCAGGAAAGCACAGGGCAATGGGGCAGTGTGGTGACAGCCAGGCAGGACACTGGTAATGTTGGCACAACAGCTCTGTATGTGCTATAGAGAAATATTCTGCCTTTTCATCTGAATGATTGATTCTCTCTGTCACCCCTTCGAACCCAAGAGAGGCAAAACAATCCAGAAGAGAGACTGAATTGCTGAGCATTTGTTGAAAATAAGAGTGAAGCTAATAATTACTTCAAACTCAGCTTAGGAGTAAATAGCAGTAATCAAATGAGATGGGGATAGAATAGAGCCCTGTGCCTATAAAGGGACAATATGAAAGGAATAACAAGGGCTTTATACCATCATCATAATCAAATTGAATGAGTGCACATTAGCCATCACATTGATGTTAATAAGAAGTGAATTTTTTTTTATTTTTTTATTTTTTTTTTTTTTCTGGATGTAGATTAACTAACGAGTAAATCCCGTGCATTAGTAATAGTGGAAATACTTTGTTTAAGCCAAAGAAATCAGAAACCGTAGCTCTCTACCACCCGTCCTCACGAAAAAACTCAGCAGCAAAGACTTTTCAGCCAGCATGGAGCAAGGCTGCACGCAGGGCAGATCTCAGCATCGTCCAGCCCTCCAGCAGCATTCACAGGCTGACGCAGCAGCCAGCTGCCCATCCAGCTCTCCCAAGGCTTGGCAAGGCCGCCAGGGTCACCGCCATGCGAAACCCCAGCAAGTTGTTCTGCACAGTCACTTGGGAGGTGCGGGTTACAGTAGCGGGGAAGGCAGAGCTCTGCGAGAGGAGCTACAAGTATTTAAGCCCACAGGGGTGTAAATCTCTCTCTATCTCCAGTCAGCGGCTGCTCTAACTGCTTTGGGACAGCAGCCAGCTGGATATTGCATAGCTGTACTCCTGTCAGGGCCTGGGTGCTAGGCCCCTTTCCAAAGCCTGGCAATTAAACCAGGAAAACATTCAGCTGGGGGATAATTTAAAGCTTTAACTGCAGTGCTAACCAGAACAGGAAATGCCATCATTTAACAGGACTGGCAATGGCCAGTCGCCACCGCTCGCCCTACAACGAAGGGAGAAGCGTGGAACAAAGTGTAACACTGGGCATAAATCTCTGCCCCCTGTGAAACAAGATGCACTCTTGTAGATGTTTTACTGGGTAATTTCAGCCTAATTGTAAAGAAAGAGAAACAAAGAGGGCTCTCCACCATTCCCCCAGACAAGTGGTCGCCCATCTGATGAGCACTTGCAGGGGCTCACTGAGCTCTCGTGCAGGGTGCTGTCAGCCAGCAGCTGGAATAGGATTGCCACTCGTGAGTTATCTGACAGAAGGTGCACTGCTCCGGGCAAGGACAAGGGGAGAGGACGTGTTTGGAGAAGAATCTCTGTCACGACATGTCAGCCTGAAGGAGCAGCAGGGAAGGGCTGTGCTCACTGAAATGAACGTACCAACTGCCTGTGGCTGTCGCTCATTTCTGACAGGGTTTCAATGCCATGTTTTAGCATGCTGGTAAACTTCAGACTGTAGGTGAATCTGTTCATTTCTGATGGTCTCTTCTGGCTTGTGAAGAAGCATGGAGTGATTGTCAAGTGTCTGCATGCGCGTAGTCCAAGGAAGACCTGCTGAACTTTGTCTTGAATGCTGCTCTGCTCTGAAGCAGTACTGGTATCCCTGCTGGAGCAAAGGCTGCAGCCCAGGTCTTCCCGGGATGTGTTCTTACTGAGAATATTATATTGTTCTTTAAGCTCTTTGCTCTAATGAATATTTAACTGTTTTATCCAGACTGTTTCATTCAATCTCCTCTAGCAGCGGGAATTGGCAGTGCTAAATGGCCAGGGAAGGCTTTGAGGAGGAATGGGGTAGCGTAGGTAGCAGCCATGCGAAAACCTAGCTGGAAGCTACTCCTGCTTTCTCAGAATAATATATATATTTTTTCTTTTCCCCTCTGCTTTCTGTTCCCTCCTCAATCTGCTGTTTCAGCAGAGCTTGATGTGTATAGTGTGTGGTGGAAGGGATAGGGAAAAGCAAGGGAGAGCTCTTGCCCTTGCCCTCACTGCTCTGAATTACTAACTGCTCACTGAAGCTCAGACAGGTTTGGAGTGCTGGGGGCCTGCCACACTCTGAGTGGTTTTATGCCTAGTTTTGCAAGACAGGAGTGATGTGACATGGGCATTGCTGTCTAGAAGAGGATGTAACTGTGAATGTTTATGGCAGTCTAGAAGGCAGCAGCACAATCCATGAGCACTCAAGCTCCAGCCTTTGTGCTTGTATTTCTTGCTGGGAAGGCTAGGCTGTTCCCTGGTCTGTCAACCAGTGTCTGTGAATGCCATTCTGAAGCATTTTTTTCTCTCTGTGAAACATATGAAACTGTGGGCTCAGGACCAGAACTCACTAGGCAACCAGATGTCTAAAAGTTATGGCTTACAAGGGTGAACCTAATTCGCCTTTAGGAATTAAACTCTTAGGTATTTCTTGTATACAATACTGTTTACAATTGAGCAAGTATGATTAACTCACGTCTCAGTATCTATAGATAAATAATGCTTTTCATTTGCTTAAATCCCTCTACAAGGGCTCGCCTGTTTGAGAACTCATCAATAAGGCTGGCAGGGTGACTGCTGTATGTTTCTAATCCTTTAACCATTTGTTTACAAACAACAGTTGGGTGTCTGTGCTGTGCAAATTGGTCAATAATAGGATAAGTGAACAAAAGGCACATAGAAGAAGATTCATTCTTGACTGTTTATTTTTCAATTTCTAAGAAAATGAACAATAATTCTTGTTTTTCAGGAATTTATGTGCCTTAGTAATTGTTGCCAGTTCCTTAGCAGTCCTTTTTGAGAGACTTGCAGTGGGCACTGTCAGAGTCTGAGAGATTGGGGTGAGACGAAAACATCTGTTCTGTACTTGGGGATATCTTGAGTGGAAAAATCTCACAAACTTGATTTAACTTCACTAATGTGATTTTAGTCTTAAAGCAGCCTGTATAGGTAGTTCTCACTTGTGCACTCTCCCTCCCACACCTCAGCGAGCAGGCCAGGTTCAGCCTAACTGCATTTTGCAAGGCGACTCGCAGCACAGATTTGAGCACCTTCTATCACACAGCACATACCTGTATGTCTATGCAAGTCAGGACCCCAGCCATCTAACACAGATATTGGACTGCACTGTTTGATATCAGTAGTGTATTTAAACTGCAGTTAAATTAGATTAAATCATCATTCATATACGCACTCTTCTGTCATATCTTAGTGGTAACTATCAATTTAGTAAAATTTGGTTAAAGGCACATAAAAATCATCTTATCCTGAAGGAAAATAGTAGCGTAAACCACTGATTTTCAAAAAATAGCTTGATTTTGTTTGATAGCTATTTGGAGTATCAAGTTTTAATAGAAATGAGCATTGTCTCTGTGTGAAGATGCCTGAGAGCATGTTCAAAGGTACAGGTTTAAAAAACAAAATAAAGCACAAAACCTCACAGTAGTACCTTGAATTTAATAGCCTATAATATTCTTTACTGAGACTCTGTAAATGCAATAACTGTTGCTACATGCTTTTTGGTTATTTTTCTAGAACATTGTAGTGTTTTTATAAGATTGTTTAGACAGATGTTTTTCCTTTTTTGTACAAGAACTATTTGCTCTTTTGAGGCTCAGAGATATTCTTTCTGATGTTGAATTGACATCTGGTCTCTGTGGCAGGATGTTTGCAGGTAGAATTGCTGTGGAAATGCAGCCGTTGGATGATTTAAGCACACAAAGTTTTAGAATTGTGGCAGACAATACATTTAGAAAAGCAGAAATGCTGACCTGTATTAAATGTACCTCCTAGTTGAGTGTGAGAATCTAGGGAATTTTAAGATCAGGTTTTCTCTTAGATGTTCGTGCTGCATCTTGAAAGCACAAGGACAGATTAATCTGGTTATGAATACGACAGTTCTTGAGAACCTCAATGCTTATACAGCGATTTTCCTCTGAGAGACTCAAGTCACAGACTAATTGGAGAGTCCCTGAACCAGAGGGAGCAGTATTAGACGCCAATACTTACAGATGTCTGGCCATCAGACTGCTCTCTCATGGCTGGTCAGTCCGTTTGCAGGGATGGATGAGCATGGGAGAGGTCACAGCAGTGCTTGTCCTCACTGCCCTGTTCTGCTGGGATGTCGCAGCAGGATAAAGGACGGACTTTGATCGCTTCAAAGAATGCTTTTGTATTCAAATCAGTCAGCATCAGCAAATACTGAGCTGATTATCTGTGGTATCTATTGACTATTAATTACAGTGTTTTCACTCTTTCTGTTTCAGATATTCAAAGTTTTATACTACAGAACCTGCGTCTTTCCAAAATGCAGAGTTCCCATGCTTCTGTCCAGAATACCCACAAGAATACCCATTCTGGTTGTGTCGGGCTCACTGTGCACACAGTTAGCGTCAGACTGAGCATGTTTGGTTTTCATCCACTCTGACCAGAATACCAGCCACCCAGGAAGATAGCCAAAGCCCTCCTCTTACATCCAGGATGACTGGACAGACATGTCCAGAGTAACTTGGACATGCAGCAGCCAGACAAAGATCATTCTGTGAAAGAAGCAACGTAGCTTCCTTGAGCTGTTCAAACCTCTTTACGAGGACTGCCTGCAGTCAGAGTAGAGAAATTATGCTGTGCTTTTCTGTAAAGTCCAGTGCTATTATTCTTTCACAGCAAATAAGGCTACTGCCTCTCCTGTATCTCGCATTCCAGCAGAAGAGGAGCTCCCTTTAGCCAGTATGGGAGGGCTTGCTTCCCTGTGGTCTCAGCCCAGTGAATACTGCAGTCCACTTCCACCTAGACCAGGTGCAAAGCAGCCTCAGTCCCCTCAGATGGCTGTTTGCATAAGGTAGGAAGTCTGTAACAATCATTCGTCTTTCCTTTTGGTGATTATGAGTTCCTATTCAAGTTTTGTCAATTTAGGAGCAAATGAAAGAGTTGTGAATGAATCTTTGCTGTCAGTAGAAGAGGACAAAGGAAATGCAGTGTTGAATTACCCAAATGTGTAATGGCAAATGCTGTCAGAAAAATAAGGTGTGTGTCTGTTGTAACCTAAGAATCTGCCTAGGTCTGGTGCAAGAGCAGGATGTTTGATAAGCAGCTCTGTGTTTACAGATTTCCTGTCTGAGCAAAATTAAACCCTTTACATTTGTGCGCTGCTGGGTTTATCTTTGACAGGATAGTTCCCTGCAGAATTCCTGTTCTTACTGGGTTTACTGGTGTTTGTGATTCTCAGTTTGAACGTATGACTGGGTAGCAGGCTGTCTTCCTATTTCAAAATGCTGAATGCTAATAGAAGATGAGACTACTCATTAATGAATTTTGTATTCACTGGATAGTTTTCACTGTGGAACCTCATTATTTCAGATCATATAGTTGTCTTCTACTAGGAATTATTATACTGAATCCTATTTCTTTCATGTGGATTTCCATAGGTGCGCCATTTTAAGGCACTGTTTTGGGTATGAGACAATTCAAATGAAAGAGTGCTACTTAAATTCAGTGCTTCTTAAGGACAGAGAATTCCTTTTCAAGTCATCCTAGTCAATCAGCATTTTTTTTTTTTTCCTAATTTAATGGTGGCTCCAAAGAGTTAAATACATTCCTCTGGAGCAATGCCACTGAGACAAATTAGATATTCCAAGCAGAAGCAGGTTCATTGTGTAGTTTGCACATGTGAGACAGTATTATTCATGGTGATTTTATCAAGAAAAGATACTGAACTTTTCAGAAAATAGTATGTATTGGGCTAAGTCGTGCAATTTTCATTCATGCTTGTGAACACTTGCACAAATAGACCCATTGACTTTCCAATGAAAGTGTTTCATTATGATCATTCCTATTACAGCAATCATTATGTGATTTGAAATAATAAAGCACCACAGCCTCATTGACTTCAGTGACACTACTTGGTCCATCAGCATGCGTAAGGGCTGTGCAATGTAGTTAAGAAGATCTTAATAACAAAACCTCTGTTACCCAGTTAAATATAAGCCCCACCACAGCCCCGCCGTGAAATAGTCACAAAACTGAGTGGGCGCACCACTACTCCCCCACACTCATCCCCTTCCAGTTTTTCTTTCGGAACAAAACCAGCTGTAACTAGAGGCTGAGTTTTGCAAACTGAAAATAGCTTGTAGCAAAAAGAACAAAGGTGCTAGTGTGCAGAAGCCACCCTGCAAAGAATGTTGGCAGGGGACGAAGCCAGACCCTTCCATTACTGTAATCTTAGACTATTATTTGTAGATGTTGATGTATTCCTAATAAGTGAGGAAAAGAGAACACAAGAGAAAGGTAGATGGAGAACGTAAGACCTTCTGGAGACTAAGCTTTTCACATTTTTATGGAGCCTTGCAAGGTAGAAAGAACTCGAGTGATAATAGCATATGCTGCACAATTTACCCTTATGGGTAAGTGCCATAATTCACAGCCTTTTTGTTTTACAGAAGTGAAACCAGTAGAGCAAAAGTGCTGTCGGTCAAGTCCGAAGTGCAAACAGGTATGGGATCGTGGCTCCAGTTCCTGAGGGAGCTGGTGCTTCCTCACTGAGTGAGCTGTTTAGCTAACAGATGAAGTGGTGTGATCTGGAGCACAGCAGAGCATTATTTCAGTGTGAAAACGCTATGGAGTTTGGGCTTTTCTTGCATGCTAGGAAGGAGTCTCAGTGAACAGAAAACACCGTTTTAGTAGTAGTATTCCTGGCTTGGGAGGCAGATGGAGGGATTAGTCTATGCTCTTGGGCTGAAGTGTTATTTTTTCTTTTTGCTGTAGCAAAATAAAAAAAAAAATCTCTTAGGCATCCTCTAATGCATGAAGAAATCAAACAAGGATCCCTAAGCAGTCGTTTTCTACCTGAGAATCTCTAAGCATCTCAGAAGTATGCAGTGTCTTTGTGTCCATTTGGCAAACAAATCGAGACAGAGATGAGTTGTGGAAGAGCTGTGACCAGCACCCGCACTTGATGTCTCCACCAGAACATTGCATTAAAAGGAGTTTTCTATGGAGTTTTACAGTAGCCTTTGACTTCGAATGGGTGAGGTGGAAATCACAGCTGCAGTGAAGTCAACAGCAATTTTGTCCCTCGCTGCAGTGTCCCAGTTAAGTAGCAGATATTGTAAAAATATTTCACAGCCATCAACTCTGTATGAATTATCAGCAGCTGTCAGTTTTTTATGCTGAAAGATAAAGGCCAATAAAAGCCATGGTATCTTTTTAAGTTATAATGCTATAAGGATGAAAAATTCAGTCCATTCCAAGGGTTAAACCTAAGCTTCTTCTCTAAAGTTTCTATGGCAACTAGATGCAATCTATAGTGATATTGTAGTTAATGAAATGTTTCTTCCAGACCAACAGGGCAACATGTAGCATTCGGTAATGAGGGATGTCTTTGGGGAAAGAACAGTGGCATCAAAGCTGCCTTCTAGCAAACTATATTGCATGCTAAAAGCCTGGGGTAAAGTGTGTCCTGACATCCAAATTCCCTTCTGTTTATTCACAGTGCTTCCTTCATGTCTGCTCTGATGAAAAGAAGCTCTGGTAATAACAGCATTAACTGAAAAGGAAGAGAGTAAGGAAAGAAAAATATATGATCACTTTCGGTAATGCTACTGAAACTCAGTCTATCATTTTTAATTGTCATAATCTTTTTGTGAAGAAGCTTGTAGATATTTTTGCTTGAAAGATATTTATTTTTCCTTATAAATGGAATAGCTGAATGTGGATGTTTTATGTCAACATAATGTATCATATCTGTATGTATGTGTATGAATCATACACATAGGGATTAAGTCTCTCCACTCATCTTGACTTCTCAGAAGCTGCAAGCTTTGCTAGACTCAATGCAAAACCCAAAACACACATTTTCAGCTTAGATTCATCCCATCAGATAAAAGACAAAGATAAAAGATTTAAAAGTCTGTGCAGGTGTATCCGAGAGATGGAGACAACAGTTCAGGCACAGCACTCTGCACGTGAGCGGTGACACAATCTCCCCTGGTGCCCCTGCTCCCTCATGGCAGGATCCTCTGCTGCCTTTTCCTTCCCTGTGCACTGGGGCAGAGCCCTTCCCCGATGCACGGGTCAGGAGCAGCACTTAGGAACTGTAGGGCGGCTTTTTTCCCTGCATGAGAAGGTCTCTTCCTGCCTCTGCTCTGGGGCACCTTAGTGCCTTTTCTTAGTCACTTTTCTGAAGCTGTAGACTTGCTTACAGACTTGCAACAAATCTCACAAATAAATAAATATAACCACAGCTCTCTTACTTTGGGTGTCTAGGTTTAAGATGCGAGGCATTGAATTTCTATAAATCCTTTTCCCACAGACAGGCCTTGAAGAACTGTATTAATAAGCAATCCATCCACACCTAATGGATACGTCCCCTCTGTCTTCAGTGTCATGGCATGAGAGAAAGTAGGAAAATATTCTCTCCCTGGTAAAACAAACAAACAAACAAACAAAAAAACAACAAACAGGTGAGAGCTTTAATTTGCTGGGATGTAAATTTGTTGTTCTGTATGAATGTGCTGTGTTTATGTTGGGAGAGATACACGCTGTACCTACTGTGCTGTAGTAGTACTGCTGTTGTAGCTACGACAGCCGAAGGACATAATAAATAAATATATAAATAAAGCAAGCAAACAGGGCCTCCAGCACACAAATTCTACTTCAAGGCTTGGAAACTGGCTCAGATGCTAAAATGCTGGTCTGCTTCTTCCAGTGCTGTCAACTGATTGAGTAAGAATAAGCATGCTCTTTCCACTCGCCTGGCCTTGCTTTCAGATGTGTGTGCAGAAAAAGAGAACAAAACAGGTTGCATGCAATAACTATTCTTATCCTGGAAAATGAGATGGATGGATTATATTGGCTAAAGGGTTTCGGAAGTATACTGAATAAAGACTTCAGAGTTTGGCCTTAGGGCTGTGAGGAGCAGGTTTGTGCTTGGTGCTCCCACCAAGAGGCAGACCTGAACCAGGCAGAGGGGCTGCAGATGCTGTGCCATGAGGTAGATGCTTCTGTTCTGTTTCTGCTAAAGCACTGTTGTACAGTGAGAACGTGATGCCTTTTTAGCTGGACCTGTCAAGGATCTCCAACTTTATAGGCTTGTCTCCATCTGGCATTAGACACTTTCATTTAGGAATCTGCATTTGAGGAACTTTAGCAAATCTAATTTAAAGTGTATAAACAGTAAAAGAAACCCCCATGGCTGTACCCCTGTCTCTATACCATTAAAATACAGTGGAAGATACTAAAAATATCTTTAGTGGAGTGCTGGATAAAAAGCAGTGTTTCTTTAGACAAAATTAGCATTTTTTTTTTCTCTTTTTCTTTTTTTTTTACATTCTCGTTCTTGGAACAGCATTAACAGCCTTAGGAAATAAAGAACTAGGTACCTTAAAATGTCCTTGTAAACTTTATACAGCCACTTAAAATGAAGCACAGTAGTAATTTATTTCCAAAAGGTTGAACTTAGTAAAAAAAAAAAATTTCCTGCTCCTTAGCCAGGTTATATTAAACTGTATAATGCTTGGTCTCTGCTAAGCCTCATGCACTCTGTCTCTTCTGTTGCTCTGATGTTCTCCTCTCTCCACTGACTACCAAATACACTAATAATTAAAGCATTTATATCTGAAGCGGTGTTAGATCCAGAAACTTTATTTTGGTGCAAAAGGATGATATTTGCCATTGTTTTAGCAGCTACGTAAGAAAATGTTCACCAGCATTAAGCAAAACCAGTGTTTTCAACTTTCTCTTTATTTTGGAACCTGTTTGGGTCACTAAGATTAAAACGAAATGGTGCAGGCAGTAGTTGATATGCCTGAGAACAGGATTTGTTGTTAAAAATGCTTTATATTAGTAATAGTAGTCTTCACTTAAGTTAGATAGTATGCTGCTGGAAGAGTTACAGAATCACAGAATCACAGAATTTCTAGGTTGGAAGAGACCTCAAGATCATCGAGTCCAACCTCTGACCTAACACTAACAGTCCCCACTAAACCATATCCCTAAGCTCTACATCTAAACGTCTTTTAAAGACCTCCAGGGATGGTGACTCCACCACTTCCCTGGGCAGCCCGTTCCAATGTCTAACAACCCTTTCGGTAAAGAAGTTCTTCCTAAGATCCAACCTAAAACTCCCCTGGCGCAACTTAAGCCCATTCCCCCTCGTCCTGTCACCAGGCACGTGGGAGAACAGACCAACCCCCACCTCGCTACAGCCTCCTTTGAGGTACCTGTAGAGAGCGATAAGGTCACCCCTGAGCCTCCTTTTCTCCAGGCTGAACAATCCCAGCTCCCTCAGCCGCTCCTCGTAGGGCTTGTTCTCCAGGCCCCTCACCAGCTTCGTCGCTCTTCTCTGAACTCGCTCAAGCACCTCGATGTCCTTCTTGTAGCGAGGGGCCCAAAACTGAACACAGTTGAACACATCTTCCCCAAAGCTGTTCTAAAACTGTAGTTTTCCAGCCTTCAGCTGTGTCAAATACAACATCTTAATACAGATCTTTATCTGCTGTTATTTGAGGTTCAGAATAGTATTTCTGTTTGAGATTTCACCTCTGTAAAACAAAACAAAACAGAGCACTGAACACAGTCATTCAGGATCACAATGAAAACTTGTGTCATCAAAATCTCAGTGTGCAATCCACAGGAAATTGGAGCCAGTAGAGCATTTTAGCAGGACAGATAGTCGTTTTGGTGTTAGGGTGCTGCATGTGTCAGCATGGCAGCTGTTGTCCCATGAAAAGATCACTGTGCATAGAGCTGAGGCACAAATAAAGCTGACCTAGAACCATGCTAAGATTGCTATGGTCAAAGAAATTAGGCTCTCCTTTGTGAATAAGTCAACTTTGAGTTGAGTATTTGTTTTGTGGTAGTAGAGATTTCATGCAAACTTCATTTGGCAATTAGCCCATAAATGTTTGCTTTTTCCAAAACAGTCTCAGAGTACTTACTGTATATGAGCAGTAATCAGTTTTCAGGTGAATTATGTATTGCAACAACAGAGAGCATTTTCTTTGAGATGGATTATGACTTGCCATGCAAAGTGTTATGAAGCTGAAGTTGCTGAATATGGGCATCCAGAACAGCTCAGGCTATTGACTGAGGCTGGCGAGACCCTGTCCTCCCCCACCCTGCATGGGCCCTGGTGCTTGTGTGCCTGCATTAGTGAATTGTATTGTTTTCAGTGGCAAAGGACCTGGAAAACCATGGAATGAGAAGGCTTCTGCACCTTTGCACACTAGGTAAATCTAGTTATGTGGATGTATGTGTGCAGCTTTTGCTTGCTTTGCTTACTTGGTGCCTCCAAGGTCTCTTACAGTAACTTGGCTGGTGCAGAGCTACAAAAAATAGCCTTGTTGATTGGAGTTAAATCCAATCCTCCTTGGTATTTGACACCGTACAGATAGAAGATAGGCAACAGAAAATTCCTTGTTCAGTGTCTGCCCTTTCCTGTTCTTCACAAGACATTTTAGTACTAGGCTAAAGAAAAGATATCTTACAGCACAAAGAAGCAGGAACAGTACCACAAAGCAGTGCTCTCACAATCCCTGCCCCTTCTATGCCATAGGAAAAGTATTGCATACTGACTGCAGTTTCTGATGTCCCATATTGTTAGTAGAAGTGACCTGTCCATACTCTTCCATTATTAATGTTTTTCCTGACTGAGCTGAAAGATTTTGGACTTCATGATTTTTTTTTTCAGCATATCATTCTCATCTCAGTGAATCAAGCACTATAATACTGTTAAAACTTATCATTTATCAAATGTCACAGGACCGAATTCAGATCTAGTGTAAATGGATACAGAAAGATTACTGTACAGATTTTCTGGGTCACTCTGCTTGTCTTTTGGCAGTATAATGCTTCTTGTGAGCTGAGCCAATTGTGGCTGGCATTGCAGCTCTAGCAACATGAGATATTAGTGTATATTGTTTTACCAGTGCCCCTACAAACTCAGTGTACAGCAGGTTTGATGAATGTGATTGCAGAAATCCTGAGACGCCTGTAAGAGCACTGTAAGCACTATGATGGGGAAGGATTTTCTTCAAAATACTGCAGATGAAGTGTATATACAGGGAACTAAGTTTGGGTCCTGTGCTTCACTGCTTGTTCACTAAGCTAGAAGAGTTTGTGTGAGTTTTACATAGAGGACAAGTTTGTGTTTAAAAGACACTGAAATATGTCTTGGAGGCAGAAGCACAGGGCAATGGAAACCAAATATAATGATGCTTCTCAGACACAGGGACTCCTGTCATGATAGAAGGCCAGTTGAGGAAGGAGGCAAAGATGATTAAAATGAATAAATTGCATCCAGGGAGCAGGCCCTCTCTTCCTCCTTACATGCTGCTCAGTCATTGTAGGTATGAAGGTCAAGGCTCTTCAGTATTCCTCTGCCTGTACTCAGGGCTGTAGCTAACAGTTTGTTTTACATGAGGAATTATTTACTTCTCCAAATAAATAAAACTGTCTGTATTAGCTTTGTCTATCAAAAAGAACATGCACAGATTTGTGCAGATCTTGACCTTACAGGAAGCTGTAAAGATTTTATTTTTATATCTGTCATACTCACTGAGTAAAAAATTTAATAAAATGAATGTAGATAGTGCCAGTTCCCATAATTTAAGGAACCAATTCATTATCACTACTACGAAACTATAGGTATACTTTCTACAATCCTTCTCCTGGAAAGACCACAGTGTGATGGCCTTCCTAATAGTGAAGGAGAAACCTCATCTTGTCTTCCAGGGTTGTTATTTTATATTAGCTCCTTTCTTGTTGAACTGTAAGGTTTTTTGGTTTGTTTGTTTTCTAATCCTATTCCAAAGCAGGCATTGCACCAAGGCCGGCCCCAATGGGCAAGTAATTAACTGCATATATAGTGGCTATCCTAGTCATCAGATAACAGACCTCCAGCAGGTCCATGTGGCCTACCTCTTGCAAACCAGGCCTGGTGGCGCACCAGGCCACAAGCTAGCATGTACTATCATGGACTGAAACAAAACTCCATGAGAAGCTAGAGATCTTGTACAACACAGCTGGCTGAAAGGTAGGAGAGAGGTGAGGTGATAGGAGCAAGTATATTGCTTCTGATATCTTCAATGTGTGTTCATAGTTTGCGTGTCGCCTTCCTTGCACCGCGTGGTGCCTGGGGCAGGACAAAGGGGTTCGCAGCCTCTGCTGAGATGCAAATTCCCTGCGTGGGAAGTGAACTGAGGTGTTGTGTACCCCTGCCCTGCCATCGGCGGGTGACACCAAACAGCCGAGACCCCGGGCAGGGGGTGGTAGGAACATGGCTGTAGATGAGGTGCCCTTCCCTGATTATGCTGAAAGCCACCACAGCCTCAGGAGTGCCGTGCACCCTGTACGGAGCACTGCCTGCAGTAACCATGGCATCCCTTGCTCAGCCCCAAGACTGGAACCAATTACTGTGGCCATCCTGTCATTTCATTGTGTGAAACTACACTACTCCGTGTGCACAAATACAAACTTTTTTTCTTGAATATTCTTCTGCCACCCATAATGTCACTAGGTGACCTAATTCCTTCATTCACACACATTTATTTTTAGTGAATGTCAGATAAAATAAGAGCACCATTGTGCAGCAAAGAGCAAATCAACTGCATGAACTTCTCTCCTAGATGTGAACAGTCTGTGGGGAAGTTAATGTTAATTTTTAATTACAACATCACAATAATATTTGATTGTAATGTTTTTGCATTTCAGATGCAAGGGAGGTACTACCATTTACTCTCAAATGCATAAAATAAATACAAATATATACAAAATTACATTTGAAATGTGTAATTTAAGTGTAAAACAGCTTAAAATGAAGTTGCTGCTCACCTATAGAGGAGAAAAAAGAGACATTAATTCATATAATTTGGCAGTTAATTGTCATAAATGTTATTTAAAGAGTCTAATTATAATCATGCATATCTAAGTAAATACCTGGAGATAGTTTAGCATTCATAAACTTCTTTATGCTAATACATTTATATATTCTAATATAATACATATATATTTTGTGTGCACATAAATATGCTCTCTATATATAGCTCTGTACTCACACCACATACATACAATGTCCATCAACAGAGAGTCATCTATTGTAGGTTTATATCTATTGTAGATTGTTCTATAATAACCAGAAGTCTTCTTTTCCTTCCCCTTTGTACATACCAGGCATGGTAGATATTAGACTTTTTCAGCCTTAAGTCCAAATGTGTCATTTAAAAATAAAATTCCTTTCAGTTTCTTTACATGTAAAACTAAAGCAATACATACATACATATATATATATATACATGTGTATGCACACACATATTTGTAACTATGTCATTCATAATGGTATGGTGAGGCTGAACACCTTTCTGGGTGCTGGGAAGAAGACTCCAGTGAAGTGAAAAGTGGAAGTTGGCTTCAAATATTTCCTGTATATGAACATTTTGCTGGTAGAAATTAATCAGTGTAAACAATTTTCAGTTTGGAAAGAATAGAAAGAAAAACATTTAACTAACAATAGCAATGGAATAGGAAGATAAATTACTTGAAATTGAATAATAGATAAGCTAGTGATTAAAATACATATTATTTTTCTATCAGGAGTCTAACTGTTAGTTCCAAACAATATTTGCTATATTAGTTCCAGGTTTCCTACAAGCTCATATCTGTGGCAATCACCATCTAACCAGTGATATACTGTGAAGATTTTCTAGATGTTAAATCCTAGGCTTGGATTTATGCTGAGAGCACCCGCTGTATTCCAGCAGAATAGTGTGGCTGGACCCCAGGCTCCCGTGAAGCTGCTTTCCCCAAAACCTCGCAGAGTTTCCACCCAGGTCTGAACTCTGTGGCTTTGCTCTGTCGGTCTGGGCATAGCTTTTGCTGTCCAAATGACAATGCCTGATTTTTTTCACTGTGTTTGCTGTGAGTTTTCCATTGAGGGTAGATATGGAGATGCTGGGCAGAGCAGATTAGCTGTGTCAATGGAGAAATAGATGCAGTGTAAATAGTGGGATCAAATTACAAATACCTTTCCTTTTTGGGGGGGGATGATATTTTGTGCACTGGATTAGCAGCTGCAAAATTTTCAAATTTACCTAACAGATTTCTGGGGCCCAGCCTTAGGAGTTTTCTGTGCTAAACTTTGCATTGCTCATGAGGAAAACAATCAAACTCATGTCTGAAACGGACCTATGTGAAAATAGTCTTAAGAGTACTCATTTCTTAATGCCCACTTGGACTCAATTAACTACAGCAACTTCTGCTTCATGTTACTTGCCATCTGCTGGCCCTCAATTAGACCGTCCCCTGGGAGCTGGGCTGCAAGGATCTGCCCTGGCTGGTGCCTGCTTATGGCCATGGTTGGTCCTCGAGGCTCCTGTGAGAGTGCTCAGTGCTGCAAGGTTTGCTCAGCCCAGCTCTTAGTGGCTCTCCAGAGGGACCAAGTGGATGGAGCGGGCTCAGAGTGGTTGGCAGAGAACTGTTTTCTCAGTGGAGGCAGCACCTGTGCCAGTCTCCCCGGGGGCATGATGCAGCAGAGAGGGTGGAGGTCCATGCCCATATGTCTGACGGGAGCTGGGGCAGGACTGCATGCTCTGTCACACTTCACTGACTTGCCACTCCTAAGAGCTTTTACGTGCTATGTGTTAGAGCAGGTCCTTTATCAACCTAAATCACGGCCATTTTTTTTTTAATAGCTTCATCTGCTGCTCAGCTGAGTGGAATTTGGATACAAAGAAGAATTGAATTCCTTTGCTTTATGAGGGGAAATTATCTTAAAATGCCTCTAAAAATATTGTAAGGAAATATTCCTTTGGAAAGCCTCTCGGAGCTTGTTCATTCTCAAGAAGTGCAGGTAGAGGGATGCTTCAGGAAACGTTACCATCTGGGGAGCGCTGTCCCTCTGGAATTTAGTTGGCCTGGTTCTTCAGATGTTTCCTTTCAAAACCAAGCTAACACTTCAGCAGCCCACAAGAGATTACTCATGCTGGACTCATTGCTTAAGCAATAATTTAAAGCTAAAACAACCAAGCAAAGTTTAAAGTTATGTGTCTGAATTCTACGGAGAAGAACGACATTTTTTTCTGCTCTGAACAGCGGTGCAGTTTATTATTGCCAGCGGTCAGTATGATTACGATAACATGAAAATGCTTGTAGGAAGTAACTGAGGAAGTGACCATTTATATTGTTGCTGTCCAAAAGTCTAGAGCATACGGTTATTTATTTATACACTGCAACAATTATTTTGTAAACATGCAGTACATTCTTGGAGAGAAACAAACCAGTATCTCTCAGCAGGGAAGAGGGAACCCACTTCTCTGTCCCACCCAGCAAACGTGGCCAGCCATTGTTCTGGGCTGTGCTCTCTGTTATCACGCAGGAGATCTCAGCCTGTGCTAAACACGGGCTCTGGAAGCCACATTCCTGTGTCAGATGACATCATCTGTGCTCAGATGAGAAAGCTGAACAGAAGCAGGTGAAGTGTCCCGTTGTCAAGCCAGTGTCCATCTTAAATAACAAGTGTGAGAAATCAAGTGAGGAAAATGGTACTAAAGTGGAATTGTTATTAAAAGGGTACAAATTCCATCAACCATCAACAGCACGGAGTTCAGTAAATAGAAAGGTTATCCTTCTGTCTCTCTCTGCCTCCCAACTGCAGCATGACTCAGAAGAATAAACAATTGAATAGGTTTTGTTAAACGCCAGCATGCAGATTTGCCTGGGCTTTTTATTACTTGAAATTTCTCTGTTCCCTCTTTGTACCACAAACAACAAAATAAATTCTTAAAAATGCAACTCTAGAAGCAATAATCTTTTGCATATGTGTAACAATCAAGCATCCTGAGTTCTGAGAAATCTCAGCCACAGGTCATTTTATTAAACTGACTGTCCTCCTGCTTCAACGGGATTGTAGAAATTGCAGATGAGATGGGAAAAAGAGAAGTGAAAGGAACTGAAGGGAGTGGATTTCTGCATGGATCTAGGGGTCAGAAGTGCATACACAGCAGGTGTGCATGTGCTTTAGAGATAACTGTAGCAGTCATAATGGTTGTGATAGTCTGAACTGCAGCAGAATAACAGGAGAGCTGGACACCTCTGGAACTTCACCTAAACCATCATATTTGGGCTGTCTCTCTCTGCAGGGCAGGCTTCTTTCCAAATATTTTGTGCCCTCTAGAGCAGACAAAAAAAATCTATTCCTTGTGACCTTTTTAAAAAAATCTGTAAGTAAAGTTTGCAGTAGATGATATTTGTATGCAGGGATTAGCTCTTGGTTTCTTTACTTGGTACCTTAGGGTATATTTTTAAAGCACTACACAGAATTTCAGTCTCACTCGTCAACTTCTATTGACTTTAAACCTCATGAGTCACTTTGACAATATATCCTAGAGGGTTTCTGTCTTACATAGTTTTTTATTTTGATTTCTTTGCTTTTGGGGGGTTATTTCTGAATTTGGGGTTAACTCAAATGGGAAGTTGTTTTTCAGAAGAATTTCTTTGTATGTGGGGGATGGCTTAGAGGTGTTCTGCTTTTAGCCCTTCATAGTGTTACTTTCTCTTCTGTTTTTCTTTGTGGGAAGAAAAAAACAAAAACAAAAACAAAAACAAAAACACAACCTTTTAGTATCTGCAATTCCTTCTGCTTATTTGGCTTATGCATATAAGCAATGGCTGCATTACCTCAAAGTCACTATGCATGTCCCCCTTGTGAATGCTGTTGTAACTTACCTGTAACTCTGAGAGTATGTACTCAGCAAGATCTATAGTATCATAACAGCTAAGCACTACAAATAAGACCTAGCAAAACACTTATAAATGACTTCCATCGCAGAGTGACTATTTTCTTCTTTCTCTAGAAAAAAAAAATAAATCCCAACTGCTTTTCCATATCAAATATTTCAGTGAATCATGTGAGGCGATAAAGCTATGTGAAAGTGATACGCTGTTCTATAGCAGTTGGATGCACATCTAATCTGCTGTGTTAATCTGTTAAAATGCCCAGACTGGTGGATTGGCCACTGTGTGTGGTTCTCACATAGAAGCTATGTCAAACAAAGAAATTCACAAGGGTGAGAGATTTTTATTTTTTGTCCATAGAATGGGTTTATCCCAATTCACTTTGTTACTCCTGCAAAAATACTAGATAGATAGTATTAGGAATTAAATAGATAATGTTAAGAAGGGGAGCTCAATGAGTAATAGGTCTGTGTTCAGCTAAATACTGATGGCAGCTAGAGTTACCCTTACCTCGTAGCACCAGGTGGGCTAAAACGGGGTGGCAAAGAGCCAACCTCATGCAGTTTCCTCTGTGCTGCAGAAATCTCTGCCAGCGTTAGGCACCTTTGCTAGGCGGTGCCATCGTGTTCATCTGGGTAAAGCATCAAAGAAGTGTTGACAAAAGAGTATTTCCCCTGTAATGTTTGGCAGGAAATAAACAGCTGGAGTAACTTGTCAGTAGATTCTTATTTCTTCAATAACATACTGATAACAATGAGAAGAGGAAGGAAAAAACAAACATGCCTGCTATAGTTGACATAATAGGCTAGTTTCTCCTCTCATGATAGGATCACATAAATATGGTGATAAATGCTACCATTACCAATGGGTATTCAGTTTGCAAGACAGCAAAAATTCAGGCTTTCAAAAACATTTTCTAAGTTGCCATGAAATGTCAGCTGGTCTTCCACTTTTCTGGTGTCTATTTCAATGGACAAAAAAATTGCTCCTGTATTTGTAAGCATATTGAAAGCATGAAAAAACATCAGTGAAAATCTTATTGCAGTCAGGCAGAGAAATTACACTCTCAGTCTTTCCTTAGTGCTTGTAAAGGTCTTAACTATAACTATGGCATATACGATATTGTTGCACATCATTATCAATAGTATTAGTTTCATTAAAAGACATACTTTCTTTAGATTTGCCAGCCACTTTTCACTTGGTTTCGAATCAGATGCTTTACAGAACTGCAGTTAGTGTAGGTGTACTGCATTTCCTGTGGCTAGAGAGTTGGTTATCTTAATAAAGGAAGATAAGATTTTGTTAGTCTTTATGTGAAGTAAGCTCATGTTATTTTCCATTCCATTTTCACTGTGCCTTCAGATCTGATTTTTTCCTCTTTAAAACTCTTTCTAAAGCTTTGTGTTTTGTTCAGATCAGTCTAAGGGGCCTGCAGTGACCCTGACTACTCTTCTTTCCCCTTCCCTGCTACTTCACATGTAGCTACGACCCATATGATTTTCATGTTACTTGGTACCATTCCATTTGATAAGTTTATTACTAATAATTGCTATTAGACCTACAATTTTCTGTGCCCCTCCTTTTCAAATTCAGGCAAGGAGATGACCTAGCCCTTCACACCTGGAGATTTGTTTCAACTTCAAGACAAGTTCAAGAAGCTTTATTTTCATGCCCTTTTTCCAACTCATCCCTCTTTAATTTTTGGAAAGTATCTGTATTCTCTTTAGTAACTACCAATTCCTTCCTTACTAATTAAACTAGTTTTATTTTTCCCCGTTTTTCAGTTGTATAGACTAAAGGACATTGTTTTCATTTCCTCTGAAAGGTCCAACCCCTCTTTACTATTGATAGTGTTGATTCTATTCTTACACCTCCTTGCACCTCCTTTCAGTAATGTTTCTGAGACTTTTCCTACCCTTTTCTGCTTTAGTGTATCAATTCAGCATAATGACATTGCAGCCTTCCTGAAGAAACATGGCTTTGAGCTTTTTGCCTGGTTGACTTCACTGGTCCCCTTACTTCCTTGAAGTTTCTCATATTAAGTCAGGAACTTGCAACGTTATGTGTGCTGCAGCTCTCACAGTAACAGTAGTGTAGTTGACACATCCATGACAGCTTTGAATTAGGTTATTCATGGACTGCTCAAACTGTAGGGGTTTGGTTTGCCCAGGCTAACTAACCCTACTCCTTAGGTGGGTTTTGCAGCCTGCCCTGAGCTCCAGGCTTCTCTCCTTCATCTCCAGCTATTGCCTAAGCTTATTACACTCTGTTGAGTTACAGCCTATGCTTTTTGTTTGTTCTTCCATTCCATTTAAATGGCATCAGCTTCAGACCATTTAATTCAAGGTTATTTTCTACAACCCATTATTTTATAAATGTTCCCACTACTAACACAACCAAGCTTTAAATAGAGTTGTCTATTTTTATTTTTTTAACAACTATTTGATGAAAATATCTGTTGGTTATTATATCAGGGAATAGCTGGCCTCTGAATTATTAGTGGCATTTCTCTCAATCCTTATGCTTGGAAAGCTAATGTCACTTACAATTTGTCTCTTTCCAGAGCCACAAGTGTCTCTTTATGTACGCAGGATCTCTTCTAAATAGTTCTTGGTCAAAGGGAGACTGGCTTGGACTAGACCTCATTTCGTCACTTGTTCCCAGGCAATAGCTTCTGTTTTGGCTGCTTCTTTTTTACCATCTGAATACTTGGCTGAGTTTGCTCTTAAATGTCTTCGTTTCTCTGTGATCGAAAAGTTACATCACTTGTTCCTGATCCAAGAGGAAACAATAGATGGCTATTTCTTGCGTGGGCTTTCCTCTCCACTTTGGTACCCTAGCATTATCTCTCATTATAGTATCAACCCTGACTCTGACAAGCTAATTTCCTTTTGCATCCCTCCTAACTGGTAACAAATGTTAGCAGCATTTCTCTACATACCTGGCAGAGATGCTAGCTGTTAGAGTGGCTGCTGGTAGTTGAGAAAAATTGTTACTGACTCGTAGTTGAGAGGCACTTCAGGGATGTGCTCTTAGGTATCAGGAAGCTGAAGCACAGCAAAGCAAGCTAGGGAAAGTTCTCTCAAGGTCACAGAATAACCCCATCCTTGTTCCAATGCATCATTTGTCCACACATGACCCTTCAGTGAAAATCAGAAGAGAAAAGGGATTCTTAAGAAAGTTGTGCTGTATTTATGGAATTCAGTTAGCTTATTTATTTATTTATTTTGTATTCTCAACATTTTTACTAAAAGAGTGGAAAATTGGTGTCTAGAAGCAAAATTGGAGAAAATTCAAAGCACAAATTTAGAAGTTTTCCTTGCATATTCATGTAGAATAAATTTTCCACATCTCGTCACTGTGTGTTCAGGATATTTTCTGCCTGAATTCACAGATAGTCTGTGGGTTAGTTTCAGAAGAATGTAGTGGACCATCAACCTCTGTTTAAATAGATGTCAGAATATTAAGGGGAAACTGTACAACACAAGGATTTGGGTTCATATTATTTTTGTTTAAATATCTGTGAGAATGATAGCAAGTTCTATTACTCTCTGAAACATCTTCAGGAAAAAAAAAGAACAAAAAACCAACCACAGGGCAAATAAACTTCACTAGTTAAAAACTTTCTGTGTAGGATTTGATAAGGAGGAGGGGAAGTGTTTTTGTGCATTTTTCTCACTTGTGACGTGCTTCCACTTGAATGTGAGGCCTCAGTCGCTCCACTTAAATTGCAGATCAACCCTCACCATAATTACCATTTTCATTTAAAAACAAAGTTTCTAGTATTGGTGTTGATAGAAAAAGTTGTCCATTCAGAAAATCTAAACCTTCATAAAACTGTTTATTTTCAAAGTTAATACATGCCATTTACATGAAGGTTGGGCACTATCTCTGAATCCATGTGTTGATTCCTTTTTCCTCTTCGTATGTAGGAAAAAATGAAAGAGGGGTGTAGGAGAAAGAAGGAGAGGCAGAAAGTTGAGAAACCTCTGCTTTGTAGATTGCCGATAAAGTTTTCTGAAAAGGTTGCTGGTGCCCAAGGAGGTTGTGTAGAAGTTTAACCTCCGCAGTCAATAAAATATTTCAGTGATTTCTAATCTTAAAGAGAAACCCTTTCAAATTTGTTGCTTTTTCCTATTACAAAATCTGCAGCTGGCTCTTCAGTGTGCTTTGCCTGATATATTACGGTAATCAGTTTCCTTATTTTTGCTAGGCAGCAACCACTCCTTCAAAAGCCCTACCTAACTGAGTGCACTATTTTGGGGTGTTTTGTCTTGCAGCTGTGAAGCCAGTAATTTGCAGTCTCTGCTTATGAATGAAACAACTTCGTAGCTTCCTCAAGCTGGGCTTTTGGAAGCTATTCGTCAAAGCATTTTTCATAGTTCAAGGCAGAAGCCTCCACTGTGGAAGTAATGAAAAACATTTGGTAACTAATGGAATTTGTTGATAGTAGTTTTTCTGTTTTTAATCACAGAGGTGGTCTCCCGCTGGGAGTTTCCCCCATTATATAAATCTTCTTTAGAGGAGACATTTCATGTCTCTCTTGTAAGACATTTTGGATTCTCTAGATTCTTTCCAGAAAGGTCTTCCTTTCCCTGCGACTTACTTATTTTTCTTGTTTCTTTTTTTTTTTTTTTTTTTTTTTCTGTAAAAACTAAATTTTCAATATTTTAATAAATTTAAATTATCATCTTTTGTTTCCTGTCTTCTCCAAGGCCTTAATATTCTTGGAATTTTACAATTTCTGTTAGTAAGGTTTAGTTCTTAGCCTTGCCTGCCCTTTTGCCTTTCAAAAATATTGCCATGCCCTTTTCTCTCTACCAAAAACTGCCTGAGACAGATTTTCTCAAGCCCTCTCTATTTCCAATTTAGGCAAGCCACGAGGCTGCATCACTAACTCTTCCTCAGTTACGACTCAGTTTAAAGTAAATGCTGTATTTTCTTATTCAGTTATGTCCCTACTTCCCTCTAGAGAAGCACTGCTACTCATGGTTGCAGGGATGGCTGCACAGCACTATGAGGTATCAGTTTTTCCCTCACCAGCCATGAATGTGCCTGATCACAGCCTTCAATTTGATTATGAGAGGTAGGATGAAGATTGGCTGAGGGTGGAGGAAACATGTAATGCATGGCTATTTCTGTTCACAGACACTGGTGACAGTGGGTAATATGGTCTTTCTTGGTAAGGAACGGCCATTTCAGGTCGTAGGTTGTCTCTCTCCTGCTTCAGCAGATGTCCAGGACTGATGGGTGCAGAAAAGGCAGGCATGCTTCTGCTGCGGTATG
The DNA here is from genome assembly GCA_011076525.1 of Nettapus auritus. Taxonomy (NCBI): domain Eukaryota; kingdom Metazoa; phylum Chordata; class Aves; order Anseriformes; family Anatidae; genus Nettapus; species Nettapus auritus. Next base: position 43,425,222 of record CM021769.1, read on the forward strand.
GGACTAGAGCACCAGGGAATCACCTCCACCGCACAAGTCCCACATGAGAGCTTTGCCCACATGAGAGCTTTGCCTCAGATCACTGTGGGCAGGAAGAAGGACACTAATTCTAGAGCCAACAGTGTCGCCAAATACAGCAGTACAGGACTCGATGCATATTGAATAGTTAGGAGTTCAGTAGAGTGAAGACTGGAGGAGATCTCTTTAGACTGTTGAAAAATTGGAGGTGTTAGAGATCTGACCAGAGGCAATAAAAGTCAGACTATTTTGTCTTCCTTTTTTCTTAATGTCTTACCTGTCTCTCACCAAAATTTGACATTTTAAAGGGAAATAATGACCTCTTCTGACTCTGGGAGCATGGTATTTGCTAGACTTCTGGGGCCACAGAAAACAGGCAGTTACATACTGGTTTGCCTTCTACTTGGATCTCTGCTTACCTCCAACTGCTAAATAATGGTCCAAGAAACCATTCCTGTGGTATTTATAATCTGTTTTGTAGAAATGAAAGGTGTCTTTTGTATCGGAAGTGCAACAGAATGCAGAGCATTCTCAAAGGTTCTTGACTTTGGTAAAAAGACCTTTGCCCAGGAGACAGTCTAATCTTTTAAACTTCCTTCCCATGAACCCTTTTTTTTTTTTAGCTAATCCATCTTTGCCTGCTGGCATAATACTACTCTTGATAATGAGCCTGTCGTCACATCAAGTTAAAATGTATCACTACAATTAATTTCTTTAAAATATATTGTTCATAGGATAATGAGAACTAAACTCGATTTTAAAGCTGATCAGGCAGTGCAAGACAAGAATCTAATTCCTTTCAAGAAAACTGACAGACTTTACTTCAAAACCAACTATACTTCATTAAAACTGTGATAAAAGCCTGCAAAGTAGAGCAGCTGAAATATTGCAGATGTGAGTTCTCCAAAGTAAGAGAAGAATTCTTATATTGTTTCAGTATGACACAATGTGTATATAATGGATTAACTCTATTTCCAGACACATTTGGACTTGAAGTATTGATTTTCTTCCTTTCTGTTCGTGTAACTAAAGGAATTTAAAGCCAGACCCAGCAATGGACTTGGGTACCTTAGGTGGAACTTAGCTGGAATTCAGATGTGTACTTCCAACATTTTAGTGCTGAAAACCTCCACCTCAGTTGCCAACTGATCCTAAAGATACCAGAATTCTTATCTTTGATTTAAGGCTTACCAGGCATTTTTTTGCATGAGCTTCAGTCTGTCTCAGCTCTGTGCCCATATCTTATCAAAATCACAAACTGGAGAGTAGATGCTTGTCTTCTGAGGGTCTTGAAACTGTAGGCATTTCTGGAATGCCTTTTGATATTTCTGACCTCTCTAAAAATAAATTAGTGATAGTCACCACTTTCTTTTAAATCACAAGATGAAGTACGTCTCTTCTCCTCTAGAGTAGCAGAGTGACTAGGGCATTGAAGTACCCTTAGAGATCCAGACTTGGTCCCTTCCTTTTCAATACTTGAGAAAATCAAATAGTGTTCTCAATGCCTGGCATATTGTGAATGGGAAAAAGGAAGAACTGAAGAGGAGTATGAAAATGATTAAAGATTTCACTGAACTAAGGAGAAAGAATATAGGAGGTGGCAGATCTCTGTGACTAGGAAGCGAAAATAAACCTCATAGATGGTAGTGAGGTAAATTCTGCTTCCACACATAGTTTTTAATGTTTAATGTAAAACACTGTATTATCCAAAAACATTTTTGCCAAAGAAATTGATTCAAAGCAAATTGATTTTTAGTATTATGGTGTTATTGTCAGAAGTGCTGACAGATTTATTATTATTATTTATTTTTTATTAATGGCAAAGATGCAATAAAATTTCAAACCAACACAAGAAACACAGAATATGGTGCATCTATCATGTGTTTGTAGGTTGAAGCAATAGTCTGCCAGTTAAGCTCTAGGGGAAGTCGTAGTACCAGAAAAGTGACAATCTCATCTGTATGTCATGGAAACTGTGAATCAGGCAATGGATGAAACCCACTGTCCTTTCAACAAACAAGCAGTTCAAATGCATTAAAATCCTACGTATAATATTTTTATTAATTAACTTATGGAAAGGTGTCTTACAGTTTAACACATAGAAGTTACAATTACTTAGTAATTATTTCCTGTACATAATCATTCCGAGGACTAGCATCTTCAGCTCAGCAGCCTGGTGGAGAATGCACCTAGAAGCTCTGGGTGAACACTCAAACACACCTATAGCATGACATTATGGAAAAAGCTGGCTTACTGATCTTTCAACATGTAATTATGTGGCTGTTCCAGTGAAACCAACTTGTCAAGCATGGAGGAGGTCACTACAGGGGGTGGCATTACCTCTGGGAATCAAGATGATTTTAAATGTTTTATTCATCAGAAATGCAGACAGTGTGAGGATGATGGGGACTTGGCTGCTAGATGCCAAAATGGACTGCTGAGACATTTATAGGATACAACTGCAGTGACATGGGAAAATGCTTTGAAATCTTTGCAGGGTTCTTTGTGAAAACATCACAACAATGCAAAGAGAATGTAATTAATTTTAGAAAAGGGGTTGATTGCAAAACAAAAGAGATGATTGTAGCATTTGCAGACCTGCAGTGTCCCCCCAACTTGACTACTGTACTCATCAGTTTGATGATTCTATCTCTAAATTAATAGAGAAGAATTTGGAAAGAAGAACCGAAGAGGACAACAAAAACAATCAGATGTGTAGCAGAACTTCCATATAAGGCTAGAGTAGGATAACTTCAAGGGTGCTAGAAGTTCACAGTATCATGAATCTGGAAAAATAAAATGGGAAATAATTAATGAGGCTGTCTCATAATAAAAAGAGGAACCTGATGAAATTAGGTCTTAGAACTAATAAGAAGTAGTTCTGCAATTTTGTGAATTCAGTTGTGGAACTGTAGATGTTGTCTAACCCAAGAAGGATTGGAATAGTCTATGAAAAATAAGGAGTCTTCTTAACATGATAATATAGCTTCAACATGCAGTTAAGGAAGCTCTTCTGTTCCTGAACTAGGCAAGTTTCATTCAACTTGCTTTTGTTCTGACTTGATATGTGTTTCTCAGGTTGAGAGAAGGCTGGCAACATGAAAATTGTTGCTGAAGGAACCATGGTAACAACTTCCATGAACAAAAAATATTGCACAAAATGGCTTAGAAAAAAACTGTGAAAATGAAAATAGAGACCCTCTACAATCTTTCGCCTCAGCCCTATCAAAATTTGTGAAAACTTCCCAAATCTTAAACTTGAAAATAGCAGAACTGCCTGTTTCCAGAGATGTTACCTGTAGCTGGCTTATAGTTACTTCTTTCAAGGCCTGCTGCAATGCTTTAGGAGTACTGTGAGACAGCCTGCAAATCAAGTAGTTGTGAGGCTTTTGTGGGAAAAGTGTGAAGAAGTTGTGGGGAGTGAAGCTTCCTTACTGGTCCGTGGTGAGAATTTTGATAACATCATTTCTACCTAATCTTAAAGCCAGAAAGTTTTTTGGTGCAGCACTGAGAAGAAATGTGGATTTACAAAAATAAATGAATTCCTTAGAATCTTTTTTTCTTCTTCTTCTTCTTCTTTTTTCTACTCTAAAACATGAGAACCATTAAAAATAGCATTCTCAATGCTAAAATGTCTGCTTCTTCTGAATACAAACATTTTCATATAGGTCTAGTCAGGATCAGGAAACCCTCTGAAGCTATGGATTTAGTAATTGGTTTGTGATATTAAAAAAAAATACCAAAAATACTACTGAATTCATTGCCTGATCTGCCAGTAAGCAGTATCTGAACAAAAGTATTATTTGCTTTTGTGAATCGTGTACTATTGGTTGTCTTTCCAGTAGATGTGTAAAGCTGTAGAGAAAAAAAAAAAAAAAAAAAAAAAAAAAAAAAA
>CM021769.1:43429234-43460424 GCA_011076525.1 Nettapus auritus
TTTTAAAAATTTTTTAAAAAAAAAAAAAAAAAAAAAAAAAAAAAAAAGAAGAATATAACTTGGCCCTGTAGGTCATATTCTGAGTGAATGAGCTTTTACAAGTGGAAGTTTTGGTAATTTAAATTTACAGCAACCCAATCTGAATTTCAGGATCATACTTGTTAAAATTTAACCATGACAGACTCTGGATGGCTTAGCTAGTGTAGATGTAGGATTATTATTATGGTCACTACTAATAATGAATAGAGCTCCTCTACCTCTCTTTCAGAATATCCTTCCTGGATGCTGAAAACATGCGGTGTCTCTACCTTGAAAAAATAAGTCACAGGAAAATACTCCCTGGACCTTTGAAATTATCCCTTTTAGTCTTTTTCAACATTGCAATTTTTCCACTGTAATTGAGATAACATTTGTTTCTTGTTTATAGCTAGGTCTTTTAAGAGTTCCATCGATTTTCTGTCTTCATGTTTGCCTTTAAACACAAAAAGCTCAGGGTCTGAGACCCTCTGATCATGATTTGGAAATAATTAAATCTGAAGTTAATCCTGTCTAGTGGATCTATTCTGCAGTAGATAACCTTGCTTTCTGTAATTATTACAGCTGGGTGATAATAATTATGTATACTAGCTTTGTATCTCTTTGTACTGAGAAATTGTCTGGTTTTATGAGAGCCCAATGCTGCAAGCTGCTGGGCATTCCTGAGGAAAGTAAGGGAGGATACTCAGCATTTTCTGTTGGTCACCTGGAATATTTGAGACCTTTATGCATTTTGAGCTTTTTGTAATCTCAGCGAGGTCCATGCTTAAAACTTCCAATGCACAAAACTTACCTGTCTTTCATGAAATTTCAGCAATAAGGTAGTTCTCAGAAAATATCCCGAACTGTTCACTTGAAAGGTAACGTCTGTCTAGTTTTGTCTGCGGCCACTTCAGTGAAATGGGAAAGTATTCCTGATGAAACACAAGTGATACCACTGTAAAATTCACCTTAGTAACCCTGTCTCAGCTTTGGAATTGCTTATTTCAAATGACCATTGCAGATATTCTTGCTCAGTTTTGTTTCTTCAGCTCACTTAAATCCATGTGTGTAATGTAATGTAGAAAAGTGGTGGAACTCAGGTTAATGAAGCCAATACTTTGGGCTAACCTGACCCTCTCTTTCTTCAGCTACAGACACTTTTTAAGAATTGAAAGGCACGGTAACAATACTGCTTTTTAAAACATTCATGTTGAATTATTCATTACATTTTAATAGAGGACAATCATATGCAACAGGTGTTTTTCCTCTGGCTTGTTGCATTGCAGCATAACTAGCCTCCAGTTATTGGCCTCAGGGAAAGAAGCAGTAGAACAAATCAGCCTTATTTTAAAATAATTACTGCAATCCTACAGTGCCTGTCAGTTGTTATTTTGCTGTTTTATGTCAATGTACAGTACATGTAGAAATAGCACTCTGAAACCGGGAGAAAAAATAGAACCTATGAAATTAAATTTGAGAAAATAGCTTGTGGATTTAGTAAATACGATTCCAGCAGAAGGGAAGGGCCCTTCCATACATTGTATTAAAATCTTTTTGAGCAGAGAAATAATGAACAGCTAGCATGATGATAAAAGGAATACGGATTATTATAATTTTGCTCCAAATAATTTCTAGGATATAAGAACGTTATTTGGAGGCCTCATTTTATGGCTTTTACATCACCGCACTTAAATAAGATTAAGTTAATTTAAACAAGATTAAGTCAAATTTCAATAGGAATTGAAAGCATCCTTTAACCAGTCTGATTCTTTCACATTTCTAAAATACAATGGCAGCTAATAGGACATTAGTGTGATACCTAAATGATAACTGCTTGCCTATATAAAAGTAACTGATGCAGCACCTTTCCTTTGCTGGGTCCTGGAGATTAACAAAGGGGAGATCCAGCTCCTTCCCTCATCATGTGCACTTATAACAGCGTCCGTGGGTCTTTGGAAAGCATAGGAAGGAATCTCTCTGAATTTAGGCCTCTGTAAAATTTAGTGAAAACTCATAGACAGGCTCTCCACTGGATGAGTCATTTTGGAGTAAGGCTTAAAGATCAAAGCCGTGCCTGTGCATGGTCACTGCTTGAACCGACACTTCCAATTAGATCCCTTGTCCCACCGTCTGCTCAGACTCCAGGCCTAAATACTCTCTGTCAGATGCCTGCTCAGGAAGATGCTGCTTTCTCTGACAGAGACTGGTACCACCACTATTTCTGCAGCACACATAGATGCATTTAGAAGGTGTAATTCTGATACCCAGCTCTGACCCTCCCAAGGGTAAGCCACTCACACCCACCAGCAACCATCTGAGACCACCTCCGAACAGCACAGTGCAGCTCTTAGCATTGGTTTAGCTCAGGGAATTAAAGGGCATGTTTTTTTCAGAAGTGACAAATTACTCGGGGAAAGCTTAGGACACACGCTACTGAAAAGTTGTTGTTCTCCTTGTATTTTTTCAGTCTCTCCCAGGCCAACTTATTAGCAGGAGTGACACCAAGGATGTCTGCTCCGCTGCAATGCACTGCCCTGAAGTGGTGCATGCAGCTTTCCATGAGCTGGTGCACTGCGAGGTAGAATTGTTGTGAAAGTGGACTCAGAATATGGAAAAATTATTCCACTAACCTCAGTTCTACCTAGTGGAATGTAAAGACAAATGAAGAAATGGTTTAAGATTAAATTTGAGCTTATTAGACTTAGATAAATATGTAGACTATTAAGAGATCTTTGGCAACCATACAAATGATATAAATGTTTTTGTTATGGTTTATTCTTGTAACCCCAAAGCTGATAATCATTTAATAACCTATATCTCCACAGAGTTAGAAACCCAAGGACAATTCACTTGTGTTACTGCATGAGGCTGGGAAGATTTTGTTTCTACTTTAACATGTGGGCATAAATGGTTTATAATTTTCACATTGCCCCTCACAGAAAATTCTTTTTGGAGTGCATAGTGCTATCTAAAAATGGAAAGGGGAGATAAAATCAAAATTTCAGATGTAGGTAGTATTATGAATAAGAGAAGATTTGTAGAGAAGATTTGTTGGCCAATACCCTCAAATAAAAGTGATTTTGAACTATAAATATTAGGGGGGAGCAGTATTCTCCATAGCTCGTTTCATAATCTGCAGCATTTTCAGTATTGTTTCATTATGTGATGACTGGATGATATATCAGCATGTAGGCAAATGATAACCAATACAACACACTTGTTCTACTTATTTTAAATTCATGTCTTTTGCTATTTGGTACAGTTGGCATGTTGACTTTTTCAAAAAAAAGGTACTCCAGTTAGCTTTCTACACACTTGGAGAAAATTAAGAGGAAATAATGTAGTCCTTGCATTTATTCAGAAATAATAACAATAAAAAGCATTTAAAATGATAATGAAAGCTGGCGAGTAATCAAATTTTATAATTTTGTACGTTTATTCTTAAAATTATTCACTAGTCTTGTTTTAGTGAAATACATAGATAATGAAGAGTAGAAAATAGACTTCACAGTTCAATTAAAGATAAAATAGAAGACACTTTAAAGGTTTTCCTTTCTATTCCACTTCTATTGCTGTATCTGTCCTTCTCAATTTCAGAGGGAAGCAGGAAGTCAAGTCATTTCAGCTGTAATGAAAAGGCACTTCCAACATGTGCATTCCCATTTCTCTCTCTTAGCTCCATGTGAACATTTATTTCCCTTTCCTTCAGCCAGCACGGAGACACGTTGTGGGACTGATTCTCATCTTTTTGCAGTTCCTTTCTCCAGAGTAACTTGCTGTGTGCATCTGTGATGATACTTTGAGCTATCTGAACTGTCACAGAAATCAGAATCCAACCCTACAACTCTGCTAGGAGGTGGAGCAGCTAAGTAGGAGTAGGCATGCACAAAATTCATAACAGCCAACCCTTTTCTTCCTATTTCCCTCTTTTGGAAGCTTCACAGTTCCTCCTGATAGCCTGTGCCACCAGGAGTGGGAATCCTGCATTTTCTCCAAAATGACGATTCAGTAGAAGAAAGCAACATTTTTTCACCAAAATTAACAGACCTGATGCTTGGATTCTTTTGAATTGCATTAATATGGGCTACAGCACCCTCCTTTTTTTTTTTTTTTTTCCCTGTCAAGTAAGATCTGGGGCAATGCAATTTCAAATTACAGAAGAGATTTTATTTACTAATGTCTCTTACTGTTCTAATGGTGGATGATTGAAAGTTATTTAGATGAAATATCAGCCTAAGTGAAGTTCATTACAGTAGATCTTCCAGTTGTAGGTCAAGATTTGATAGATCTAGCTTGCATTTTCATTACAGACTTTAAAAGACATCCGCCTGTTCCAGGATTCCTTATCTAACACTGTGTAAGCATACAGACTGACTATGGGAGGCCTCTACTTCTCCAGAGAGACAGACCTCAATTTATACTTTTTTTGCCTCTGTTAGAAACAACATAATTGAGGTGCTGTGAGAAATCTGGACCCTAGTAGGATACTTAAAATGCTCAGCAGGTGTAGGTATTTAAAGGCTCAGTAGTAGGTGCCTATGTGCATCTTCAGTTATAAAAACATTTTAAGGAAACATTTTCAATGTTTAAAAAATGCCAATTTTCAAAATAGAATGTAGGCTCTCAGAGCAATGTTTGAGGTCTGAAATTTTACTCTGTAGCCATTTTCCATGGTTTTGATGTATTGCATCTATCAGTGCAAATTAATTTAATGAATATATTGAATTAGAAATTCTTCTAAACTCAAAATCTAAGCCATGATACTGTCCCACTGGTTCTTATCTCACCTGTATAGGGGTTTTATTCTCATCTTTTACAAGGTGCATCTGTGGAAGGAACAAGCTCACAGCTATTCAGCCATTATCTAACGGTGACCAGTGGCTTCTGACTGCTCTAACAATAATAATTAACCGTCAGGGTCACCAGAAGGTACGGGCACACCATCTTCTGCTTGTATTTTATCTTTTTCTTATTATTTTGGGGGTGCTTGAAGCAGCCAATGGCAGAGTATGTGAGCTGTGTGCCTCACTAGAGAGGAAGGTGTGTGCCTGTCACCATCATTGTTTGCAGTAATTAGCAGAATCCTAAGAGGCGTAAGCAACCTGGGAAGCTTGATTGCAATATGCATCAAGGAGAGGACTGCTCAAGAATTTGCAAGTCTTTTTAAATTAAAACACCCACGACCAACCAAAAAAATTACTTTAGATACAGTCTTGTGTTCTGTGTTTGGTCAGGCCTAACATCCTACCAAACCCTAGGTTAACAAAATAAATGAAGGTGATTTGGCAAGGATTGTCATTTTAAGAGAGAAATCAAACAAAATAAATCAAATGGATCACTGATGAAATTAACTTACACATATTTAAACTAAGCTTTGACTTAAACATGCTCAGCATTTCTGGTCCATTATGATTATAGGGTCTGATTTGCCAGTTCTTTATTCCTGATTTTTGCTAAAGAAGGAGGTATGCCATATGTTTCAGACCTTCTGTTTTAACTTAATGCTAAATTAACCTTAAATTATGGGTTGGATCTCATTACATTTCTGATTCCCAAAATTAAAAGTGTGTCTGAGAAGCAGAAATGGAGGCTGGGGAGAGAGAAAACTGTGCAAGGGGGAAAATGAGCAGGGAACAATGTACTGCCCAAAGGTCTCTAGTAGGAACCGTTTCTAGTGGTGGGAAGTAATATGTTACACTGCTGTCCTTACATCTCTTTTTTAATTTGTGAATGTTTTCCAGAGATTATTGTCATACTATTTCTCATCAGAGCCAGAGTTCTAGCTTATCAAAGTGTCAGCATAGGAACTAACACCAGGGCAAATTTGCTGCAATATGGTCAGACTGCGAGCTCTATTCTATCAACACATTCACTAGAATGAAACCTATGTCAGTAGCTAAAAATATTTTGTAGAAATTATTTGAAAGCAAGGGACAGACTTTACAGAGATTTAACCCTAAATACTTTAGTGTGGTGCCTATGATTACGTTTTTCAAAAACATCAGCATCCCTGGCACTGTTATTTTACCTGTAAGTAGGCATGCAAGCACTTTGAGAATTTGTAGTCATTCATCTCATTATTTGAGAATTCATTTTCTGTCTTGTGTTATTGTATGCCTGATACTACAAAGCACATGGCATTTCCCAGTTGAAGGGGCTCACGGGACAGGGAGGTGCTACACCTCTCAGGTGTCTCCAGATCTTTTCCTTAGACCCTGCTTTCATAGTCACAAGGAGAACTCCATCAGGATTTATTACAGTCCCCCTTCTCCATTTGTCAATTGTTCTGATCATCAAGAAATTAATCACAAATATTAGAGATTTTCTAATTATAATGCATATAGCAAATATGAATATGCATGGTCACTCTTTTTAGAAATGTAATTCATTTAACGATAATTGAAAGAAATGCAGAACATTGTGCAATTTTCCCTACCCCATCCCCCACAGTTACCCTGCACCTATAAACTTGGGATATTTCTTAGCCCAAATCTTGGTTATATTTGAGCTTTAAAACCTCTCAGGCTATTTTCAATCTTTTATATGTTTAGTGTATTCATGAACATAGAAATGCAAAGTTCATGGCTCAAACAGTGTTGGGAACAAAAGGGAGGCAGCAAGATGAGGGGCTGAAAATACCAATGAACTGACATTCATCATCGTATCAATGGCAGCACTGAGCTGTACGGACACCTGCAGTGAACTCCTTGGCAGTCTAACACTGAATGAGCACAACAGACGGCCATTACAGAAAGAGTTTGTAGTTTGTAGTGCTTTTTTTTTTTTTTTTTTTTTTTTTTTTTACAGATTCCAACTCTCGCTTTGCAGCTCTGAATCACAGTAACATTCCCATTTACGTCACTTGGCCTTGCAGAATACAGCTAAACGAGTCATTTTGGACTGTACTTCCCACAACTCTAAAAGCACCATTAATACAAACAATCTCATGGACTTCTTGTGGGACCAAATCTTCCCTTGCTGTAGGTTACAGAATCACAGAACAGCTGAGGCTGGCAGGGACCTCTGGAGGCCACCTGGTCCAGCACCCTGCTCTTGCAGGGCTGCTCAGAGCAGGGCACACAGGGCCACGTCCAGGTGGCTTTTGGAGATTTCCAAGGAGGAGACTCCACAGCCTCTCTGGGCAGCCTATGCCAGTGCTCCAGCACCCATGCAATAACAAAGCACTTCCTGGTGTTCAGACAGGATCCCTTGTGTTCCAGTTTGTGCCCATTGTCTCATGTCCTGGAACCACTGAAAAGAGCCTGGGTCCCTCTTCTTTGCCACCCTCCCTTCAGGTATTTGTACACATTGATGAGACCCTCCCTGAACCTCCTCCATTCCCAACTCTCTCACCCTCTCCTTACAGGAGAGGTGCTTCAGTCCCTTGATTATCTTTGTAGCCCTCTGTAGGACTCTTTTCAGTATGTCTAAGTCTCTGTTGTACTGGGTGGCCCAGAACTGGCCACAGTGCTCCAGATGCAGCCTCACCAGTGCTAAGAAGATGGGAAGGGCCACCTTTCTTGACCTGCTGGCAATACTTTGCCTAACACAGCCAAAAATGCCATTAGCCTTCTTGGTGGCAAGGGCACATTGCTGGCTCATGTTCAACTTGGTGTCCACCAGGACCTCCAGCTCCTCTTCTGGAGAGCTACTTCCCAGCTGGGTGGGCCCCAGCATGGTGCCTGGGGTTGTTCCTCCCCTGGTGCAGGACACCGCACTTCTCCTTGTTGAACTCCATGTGGCTCCTGTCAGCCCAGCTCTCCAGCCTGTCGAGGCCGCTCCAGATGGCAGCACGGCCTCTGGTGGGGCAGCCACTCCCTCAGTTTCCTGTCTGCAGATTCGCTCAGGGTGTCCCCTACCCCATCCTCCAGATCTTTAATGAAGGTGTTAAACAGGGATAGACCCAGCACTAACCCCCTGGGTGACTAAGCAAAACTTTACCTATGTCTATGGATTGTTTGTTTATATCAGCCAAGTTTTTACTTTCGGCATTCTCAGCATTTGGTTAGTGGAACTGAAGTAAATATTTCCTGGGATGATAATAGCAAAACAGAGTGGCAAATAAACACATTTACTGATCTTGGACTTGATGCCCGGACGTTACAGTGAAAGACAGACTGGAAACCTGTGGATGCATGAACAGGTACTGGTGTGTGTGACGCACTGTGTTGGAACTCACGTCCCGGGCCTGAAGTGCTTATGCAGATAAAGCAGTGTCCATCAGAAGGCTGGAGGAGTTTTGCCAAGGTAAAAGAAGATGGAATGGTCCCAATGGGCAGCCATCTGCAGGAGACCTCGTGGGTTAAGGTCACTGCTGACTTTCTATGGGAGAGGGATCAAGGAGCTTCCAGCAGGAGTGCTTTCCTGTGACGAGTCTTTGAAGGAGGTTAATTATAGAGATCTAAAGTATATATATATATATATTTAATAAAACGCAAACCACCTATGTTTAAATCAATTCTATTTTTCATGCCACTGAAGGGATGCAACCATTTATTCAATTTTTTTTTTTTTTTTTTTTTTTTTTTTCCCTCCTATGGCTCTATCAAATCTCTCCTGTTACTTATTTTTCTTCTTTATTAAAAATATCTTTAAAATGCTCAGTGTTCACTGGTATTTTCTTCAGAGCAAAGACTTTTCTGAGGAGAAAATCAAATGCTAAAATGGTGCATGATCCAAAATTGTTAGTTTTAAAATGAAAGCATTTCCCTCTTTTTGGAAGTTTTTGCATTATTACCAGCTCTTTTCTGTATCAGCTATTGCAAGAACTATTTGGCATAACCAAAAATTAAGAAAAGAAAAAAGCTAGTTATGGAATGAAACTCCCTGAAAATAAGATAATGCAAAAATAACAATGAAAATATGTTCTTCTACCAAGTCTGTGCTCTAATTTGAATTTTACTTTGTTCTGTAGGGCTATGAGCAGGCTTTTATTGCTAAACTGAGGTGTTTTGTCCAAGATTTGAATAATACAGCAGGATACTGGACTCAAAAGTGAATGTAAAGGATTGAACGCTCACCTATGTAATTAGTGCCCGCAAGACAGAAGCATCTTGCACTGAGTACTATATGTATGTGAGGCCATGCTGAAAGAAGCTGTACTTGAATATGACATTTTTTGCAGCTAGCATTGCTTTTAGGAGAATTCACAAGGCTAAGGATAGGGTAAAAATATGTTTTGAGTAAGTATATGTAGTATCAAATTCACTGATTCGCTGTCTAGGTTGCAATGGACTGTGAAAACTTCAGCTTAGCTGGAAAATTCTGTTTACCATCTTATTTATTAGGACTTGCCTGCAAAAGGCAGGTTTACTTGAGCTTTGTCCAAGGGTGAGAATTTGGCTTTAAATAGACTTCATTTCCGTAATAAAAACTTGTGCTGAATAATTCCTACTCAGATTTTACGGCTGTGTGAATGTATTTCTATAATTTCTCAACTGAGTAGCTTTGCTAAAGCTCTGCCATTTCACTCCTGGTCATTTTGAATGTACATGATTTCATTCTGGGGGGATGCTATGCTTTGAAAACATGCTGTAAATCTATTGTGCAGTCAGCGTAACTGCCCTGTCAGCACAGGGTGCAGCTTCGTCTTACACACAGAGTGTGGTTTACCTGCAGTCAAAGGCTAAAAAAGGCAGCCCTGCTTTCTTTGCCTCTCTGTCCCGTGTTTCCACTCTGCCTCTCGTATAAAGTCAAGGCTGAGACATGACTGAACTCAGTTCACCGGTGTGACTGAAAACTTCTTTTTGTCTTGCTTTGGAGTGACTGATTAGGGTGAATGTAAGCAAAATGTGGGGCAGACCACAGTCTGCTCAGTTTAAGTGTGGTACAAACCAGCAGTTCAATGGCTGCTCTTTACTCACTATATCCATAGCAGCAGGTTTTGAGCCGATCTGGGTTTGAACTCTGAACCTTCCCTACCTGTGCTGGACCTGTCCTTCTTGACAAGACAGCATAGTGGCCATACGGGAGTTTTGGCTTGAGCCTTGGGCCTGTGTGACAATACTGTCACACTCATCTGCGTAGTAGGACTTACAGCAGGTTTTGTGAGGCCAGGCTGAAACATCTGCCATCACATGAGAAGGGGCTGGCCAATGCAGGCGGCAGTGGAGTACCAAGGGCACTGCGTTCCCAGTGAGATTTCAGTGGGCCGCTTGTAGCAGTAAGGGAGCAGGCCCACAGCCCACCTCTGGTTTTTGCTACCTGTCTATGAACTGCATACAAACTGCACTGGTATGTACAGAGGTCTGTACAGGGTAAAGTTTCTGTCACAGAAAATGTGACGTGCAATACAGAACTAAGTAATATGTACAATCTTTCATGCACCTTTATTTTCACTAAAGAATTTAATCCCATGTAAATATATTGCGTTAAATTAAAAGAACACTAGAATATATATTTATGCAATTAGAAGACAGTCATCTGCCTGAAGGACCTCTTAATTATTTTATTTTTAGAATTTTTCCCTAAAATGAAGTAAAATTGGTGTAAATGGAATCGTCTGAAATCTTTGGAAACCTAACCAATCTTCTGCTGTAAATGTATATATAATTTGGATTGTGCATACAATGGCAGCCAAGTCTGGGGGGGGATTAGAATTTAATAAGAGGTATAATAGAAGAAGTGTTGATACAAATAATAAAAGCTTTGTGTTTATGCAGAGGAGAAGATGAGAATTATGAGAGTTTAAATTAGGTAACTGGAAATATGAATCACTTTTACCATCAGTAGAAAAATACTTGTTGGAAGTCATTGTAGGTAGCTGGTTAGCAGGGTCATTTGTCTGAGTATTATCAAATGAGAAACAGAAATAAAATACAGCTTTTTTATTATTAAGAAAAGAGCAAGTAACTGTGCAGTTGCTTCTTTATCATTCATAGTATGGAATGCATATTAGTCATCTTAAATGCTGTGCTGGGGGAGTATACACTTTAAAAGCTTTCTTCCTCTTCTGGAAGCATCTTGGAAGACGAGCATAGAAGGAAATCCCTAGAGAATAATAACTATCATGTATATAAGAACATCCTATTGACTGACAAATTGGAAGGATACTGAAATATTCCCAGGGGAAATGATCTAGAGCTCTATGGCTTTTACGGTCAATACTTAGAGCAACTAATTTTTCTTTTAATGTCAAAGAAATACATTTAAATTGAGAATGTTATGTACCAAGCTTCCTAATCCGATAATAAGTTCAAGACCAACCAGTGACAGTGAAGAAAATGATAAAATTAAACATGTGGTAGAGAAAAAAAAAAATCCTGTAATGAAAATGTGGCTATAAGTTCAAAGCTGCTTACTGCTGTAACCTGTGAGAGTTTATTTCAGTAGGAAAAGAATCAAATGCTATATTTGACAATAAAATTATTGCTTTAGAAGAAAGAAAATGAATGCCTCACTTCTACAATGCCTTGTCCAAAGAATTGGTCTCTCTTATGCATTTCATTTTCATGCCACCTTCTATTACAACAAAAGTACTGTATTGTGAAGCTGCAAATACAATGTCATTAAAGAAGGGCATGTAAGCAGAAGCTGAGAAGGTTTCTCTATTCAGAATAGAAAACATGGGAAAACTCATGAGTCTTTTAGGGGAGGTATAGGGAACAAGGATAGGAGCAGGTCAGTGACTTCAGCATTTTACTGGAGTGAATCCAGCATTTTACATTTCTGGAGGATTCCCGCATCAGCCTTTCCCTATCTCTCCTTTAGTTTCTGGTATCTCGCCTATTCATCTCCCGTCTCTGTCTGTCAAATTTATTTCTCTCCAGTGAAGCCAAATTCAAGGAAATTTCAAGATCATCTTCAAGAATTTACTGTGTCAACTTCCAGCTATTTAGAGCTATCCTATAAAAAGTAGTAGTCTTTGTTATAAAAAGTTTACATGAATATTGCAATATCTGCAGAAAAAAAGAACATATACTTTAATTGTTACTAAATAGAATCTGATAGAGCTGAACCAAATAAGTTAATTTCAATGCCTATATGTATAAATATATATATATATATTTTATGATGAACTGCAGTTTTGGTAAAAACTAATACAGATTAACTTGAAAAGTATACAAGTTTGTACTATATTTTTCACAATTTCTAAGTCCTATTTGTAACACAAGTTACAAGTTTGTTTTCAGTGTCTTTGCAGTGACAATATCTTACACACTATGAACTAATAAGCCAGGGAAGCAAAAATCACTTTATAAATTCAGTAGGCTATACCTGCCTGCAAGTAATAAATACAAAAGAATATTCAGTTTTGCAATACGTTAGACATAGCACATATCCTTTGTACCCTTCCCAGGGAGCATATACTGTATATACTATGAAAGATTTACATGGATTGGTTTCACGTAATATCATGCTTTTCTTGATGTTAGGTTTTTGATAGCTTGTATATATAACTTTGGCATGGGTTAGAAGTTTGTTTTCATCTGGAGCTCTGCTACAGCTCTGCCTATCATATAAACATGGAATTAGCATGGTTCTCTTCAAACTCAATACACTTATCCTGTAAGTCTTTCTAGCTCAGACTATGATTGAACAGCATTCTGCTATAAGTTCTGGTGTTATTTCATTTCATCCTAACATTTCTTTCCTCTTGTCGGCTCTTTCTGGCAAATACAAATGATTTGCATGGTGAGGAATGGGGAGGGGAAATGCGAAATAAGCTGACGTTCCCCTGTTAGGCCCGCTAGCTTCCTAGTCCCATGGTTACGTCCAGAATCAAATGTGTGGTTTGAACAGGGGTCAACAGGCATATGGAAAGTGCCAGACAAGCAAGTTTGACCTGAAGGTGTGGTCAAAGTTATTTTTTTCTTTTTAGAGGCAATGTTTTTTTCAGAGTTCATCTGTTCTGTCAAACTGGAGCATTCTGGATTTCGTCTGGGAGTCTGAGCCCCCCTGTAACCTACCTTGCTCAGGTGCTGATATCTGCTGGAGTGAACCTGGGCTCCCTTCTTAAGGCAGCCTATGGCATGCAGAGGTGCTGCACGTCATATGCAGACGCACCCCAGCATTGCCTACAAACAGGGCAACGTATCAGTGAGTGCAGCTCACTTGGAAGTCTTGATGGCTCCTTAAATCCCACCTTCTCCTCACACCTTACACATGCTCACCTTTCTCAGGTACACATTGTAAAAGGCCACGTAGTCCCCCTGTGTGGCACCATAGCAACAGCAAAGCACCAAGGAGCAACCTGAGCTCAGGAAGGATTCAGACACTCATTAGAATAAATAGAGATGAGCAAGGATTCATCACTGCTCTGGCAAGGAGGTTGTCTGACAGGAGTGTGTTCTGAACATGACAGAGCTGCCCTAGGCTGGCTGCTCACAAAGCAAGGAAGAGCTGTGCTTTAAGTTCAGAGAAAGTATGTCCACATCTATGACACTAAGCTTTACAGGCAGAAAGTCTCCAAAATCCAGTAGACTCATCAGTAGCTGCTTTCTCCTCCTTTCCCCTTCCTGAGGAGCTGAAACCAGGCCACACACGGCAGCTAGACAACTGGAGAGGAGCTGAGTTGTGGTATGTTTGTACAGATATTAATGTCTTGGGAGTGGGGAGCACCAGTTGTGTAGGTGAAGGGACACCGCTCTCCATAGATTTGGGTCATCTGATAATGACGGGCAAGTACCAGCTGGACAAAGACATAGGCAAAGATAGGACATAGAGCTCTTGGGGAGGAAGGGAACCTCTCAGAAGTGTCTCACCCCTTCCCTCTCCATCTTCTCGCCCCTTCTTCTGGGCAAAGGGGAATTCTGGGCTGCTCCTGCATTGAGTGACTCTCCGTGCTGGGGACAAGCCTTGGTGGGTGTAGTCAGATGGCTGCCAACCCCACGCGGCAGCGAGCTGCACCACAGCCAGCTCTGCAGTGCTAGAAGGCATTTCGTTCCCAGGGGACATAAACCTTCCCAGGCTGCCGGTGACATGAGCAGAAAACCCTCCTTCCCCCTTCTATGCCAGCATGGATTAGCTGCCATGGCAGCATTTTCAAGTTGGTCTACACAATTGCTGAAGGCAAACACACCATTCAGATTGGTAAACAATTACCTGGCAGGACTCTGTTATGATTACATGGCATGATCTGGCCATGATCAGGCACTCCCCACCCTAACTAGACATCCTCTCAGGCACTTCCCCCTCCTTCTGGCCCCCGTTTGAGTCATGGGCTTGTTGAGGCACACGTTAGCACCCCTCCCGGGGAGCGCTCTGCTCAGGGCCCTGGTCACGTTCTGGTTGCTCCATCTCCTCGCTGACAGCTCCTTAGCAGGCCTCAGGATGGCTCTGTGCAGTATCTGATGACTCTAGGAAGGAGAAGGGATTCCTGGTGACCCACTGGGACAGTAGGATGCAGTGGTGACTGCTGATTTCCTCCTGGGGAAGTGATCCTAGGCAAAGGACAACAGCAGGGCTATGTGCCAGGCTTGTGTTAGGGCCACGGCATATCCATTTGTTTCCCAGCTCCCCATGCCCTCAGGCTCTTGGTGAAGCTCTCCATTGGTACGACTCACCAGCATGGCTCCTGAGAATAAGGAAGCTAGGAAGGCAGAGCTGTTTGTAGCTCGCTAGGAGCACATGATCCATAGACCAAGGACCACAGCTCTGCAGGGGAGGTGGGTAACTTGCCTCGCTGCATCTAGAGAGGGCCGTGCTTGGCGCTGGGTTAGCGCCGTGTGTGGCTTCGCCCTACCTCATCCAGGCACCGTCCTGGCTAAACAGAGACTTCTGGCTCCTCTCACCTGTGCCTGGCACTCCAGAAAAGTGAGACTGGTTTGGACGGTACCCAAAGCCTGGTCTGCAGTCAGAGGCAGTCCTGGGCATGGGGCAGGGTCTGCAGAATGGTATGTGCATCTGGGAGCAGTCAGCAGAGAGAATGGGCACAGCCAGAGTAGTCACTTTAATTAAATACCCTGTATCTATAAATCGTCTGATTTTAGAGCATATTAAACTGAAATTAAACTTGCAATATATTATTACACGAGCATATTCTGTTTCCTTTATGTCCCATTATAGCTGTGTGATTAATATATTCAAAAGTATACATTACATTGCCACAGTAATGAACAGAGCTAAATGAATATAAATATCTGCAGTAAAATAAGTGAAGTCCTGTGGTGCAGTGGTAATGTTAGTCATTTTTGCATGAATAAATGAAGGTACAGTATGAAATTTCATAACTGCTGTGAACCAAAGTCTCCATCCTGCATGGAGGGTCTAAGCTTTGCAGGACTAGTCTGTACTAAATAGTATTTATTGCTACTAATTTAATGCTAAGTCACAGAATAAACCCTTTTGTACTTCTGTGATTCCTTATCTCCATTGTATTCAGTTTTCATTCTTCTATGGAAATGAAAGATTGAGATTTAATTCTGACAGAATCAATTCTGGATCTAAAAATCAACAGAGAAGCACTTGCTGTAGGCTCTTACAACAAGTGACTCAGCAATTGTGGCCTAGTAATGAGGATCCTCTGATGCTGAATTTTATTGGGCAGATTCATTGATTTTTAAGGCTGGGGAGAACAGTTCTATTTGCCCTCAGGTCCTTCATAGCACAGACCATAACTTTAACTGAATTAGAGAGAATTTTTCATGAATGATAAGATCTTGATTGGTACATATACGTTAGTAAGATACTCTGAAGATTAAATATTATTATATTTAAATATCTGCGCATTGTTTGTCTTCCCATTTATCTATTTTGATCATTTTCAGCCCCTGTATTTCTTAATCTGGCAAGTGGAGTATCTGTTTCAATAGATATAGGATAATAAGCCATCCAAAACCCCACAAATGTGTTAGTCAATGCAGAAAGTCTGCATAAAATATGAAGGGCAGTTCATGTTGGGATAACATAGATATTTTCTTAATTAAAAATAAGGATATTTTGGGTCAATTCATAATGTCTTTTCTTTAAAAATGTTTTTTCAACTGGTTATATAAACTTTTAAGCTTTTTTATTATTATTTATTTATTTTAACCATTCTCATTTTTTCATTGGAAGTACTACTTGGGAAAAAAAAAAGGCTAAAACCTTAATTTTAAAAATGTCGTAAGGAAAATATTAAAGCAATGCTGAAAGACATTTAGCTAATGCTGAAATGAAATATTTTTATATATTAAAAGTTCTCCATGTTTCTAATGGTATTTTTCTTTCTTTTAAGATACATTTATCACCTTGTACTGAAATTTATAATTTTCTTGGTTCTTCTGAAATACTGTTTCACATCAAATGAATTGATTACTGAAATAAAAATATCAGTGACTGATAACCATTAATTCTCTTGACTACTAACTGAAACCTTCATTACCCAACCTTCTCCACTGCAAATACATGCAGAGTCAACACTAAGTCAACTCTTAATGCATGTTTCTGAAGCACACTAGAGAAGTTCAGAGTAAGACAGGCTTTCAAACTTTTCCACAAGTTTGCAACTCTTTTCCAAAGTTGTTCAGATTTAAAATGCAAATTCTCAGAGTACTTTCCAGTACTTTAACAAATAAAAGCTTAGAAGTCACAGTAATGTTATCAAACGGATTGATACTCATAAAATTGGAGAATCATGTAGCTTGTAAGGGATCTCCAGACCTTGTCTGGAACAACAGATAACTGAGGGGGCAATCCCCCGCCTGCATGAAGATTACTTTAAGCCATTGCTTATATTCACGTTATCTGCCATGAACTTTGAGCCTTTGTCTGAGTCACTTGGTGCCAGGTAAGCGACAGCTTTTTTTTTTTTTTTTTTTTTTTTTTTTTTTAAAAAAAAATGTCTAAGGCTGTCAGTCTTTCAGATGAAATTTCTACATCTTCCTGGTATATCCCCACTTCATTTTAAAATGGTGTAAAACAACTCAAATGTATTTCTAAATGTGCTGTTGAGGGTTCCTTCAGCATGAAGGAATCCTGAGATGCCTCAAAGGCAGCTTTGTGCCTCTCTTTGCTGTTCCTGCCACAAGGACTTGTCAAGATTAGTTAGCGGGTCTAAAACTAAAACATGGTCATTCGCTCCATGATTGGTGACTGGTTGGGAGATCTGTAGTTTTTCTGCTTTAACAGAAGAATTATAGGCTGTGTTGGGGCTTGCTTTGACCTCAGGCAGCTTCTGGAAGAAGAGGAAGCCATTGGTTGCTGCCTCCGGGGGTGCCTGGAACAAGGCCAGGGATTCTCCTTGCAAACCTTTATATCCCCTTTAATCCAGGCTTAGCAAACTGCAGAATCCAACCTGAGGAATGCTGCTGTGATGGTAGGTCAGGGATAGAGCCCTACTACCAGGCCATGGGAGCTTCAGAAAAAAAATTGTTTGGACATAAAAATGCACAGGGAATTAATGTAAGTTGCCTGCATCTCATGTGAAGTGCTCTCAAAAGCAGCTACTGAGCATTCTGTACTGCCTGAAGGTTTTAAGAGTTCTTGGCTAAAACTGAAAGTAGGAGCAAAAAAGGTCACAAATTTCTATGAGACAGCTGTAAAGTCCTCATACACACATTCTTCTAGGAATCTGGAGAGTAAAAACCATTTCTTACTATTTATCTTGCTGATTATTGGGAGGGGATGTCAAGTCCCTGGGCTAACTACTTTTTTTTGACAATTAAAAGGACATTGTCCTACTTAGGGTTCAAATAAGGTTTTAGTTAAAAGTGTTTTGTTCTTTTTGGTTAGTGTACTTCTGTGCTTCTGTCTTCAGCAGGTTATGCTTGAGCCAGGTTTTTTTTCTCCTCTTTCAGACATTCAGTATTTCTATTTTTGAAAATAAAGTTGTGAAAACTGTGTCAATGTCAAATACTGGGTAAAAACTTACAGAGGTGATGGTTTCAGAATGTGGTTTTGCAGGCTTGTATAATTTTTGAAAGTGATTAAAAACAAGAATAGAAATTCCTTTCCTGATAGGTTCTCTCTCTCTTTTTTTTTTTTTTTTTTTTTTTTTTAAAGTAGGTTTTCTTTGTTCTGCATAGATCCTTGAAGACCTTAAGCAATCCTGCTACAAACCTAATTTTATTAGCATTTTAAAAGAAACGCTTGTAGAAAATTGTCATTTAAAAAGTTATTTGGACTACTTTGGGACATAGCTTTATTTTACTCATCTGCAGTATTACCTGATCTTTTAAAATGAGGAGATAATTTTGCCAAATTTGGCTAAATGTTATGACAGCAGTGGTCAGTTGCAAGGTGATGGCTGGTGATACTCTTAAAGTACTCAATATGTCACATTAAGTCATTACTCCTCTATAATATGTAGGTCAGTTTAGGAACTTGATAAAAGTCCTGGTCCTAAACTCTGGATTTGACAAACACAGGCTTTTAACCTATATTATGACCAGTGAAACTACTGTTTTTATTTTCAGGAAAACATGAGTGCAAATCTCAGCAAGAGCAGGTACCCTTACATTGCATTACTTTGTGGTGACTTTCCTTACCATCACTTCTGTACGTTCTGCTCACTCTGTCAACATATTGAAGGGAGGAGAACACACAAGAGCAATAAATAGCCACAGGACTTAATGTTTGTGGAGGGACTGAAGAAACATTTAGGGTTGAGTAATTCTTCTACCTGATTCATCAAAGTGTACCATAGGAAAAATTACTATTTTCAAAATTTATTGAAAGTGACATCAGCTCACTTAAATATTTTAATTTGGGGGAGAAAAAAGACATTTTGAAGAGCAAAACCACCTTACCCTCATTTTAAAATCCCTGATTGCATTTTCAGCAAGAGGAAATATTCCTGCAAATGAACACTTTGACCTGTCTTTGGGTAATTTTCAATATGACGTGTCACCTATCAGGATGGCTTACTCATAGAATTACATACCATTTCTAGAGCTGGGGAAGCCCTAGCGAGTTTTTGCAGCACTTTCCAGTCAGGCTGCATCTTGATCTGATGACAAGCCTGGATCTAATTCTTCAGCCTTATGAAGTATGTATTGGAGGACTTCAGTTAGAAAACAGGGAAGAGAGTTAAACAGTTCATGTTTCAAAGCAGTACATTGAAAATTGAATATCCATATAAAGGTAGCACTCTATTTGTAGTTCAAACAGTCAAGGAGTCTGAATGGAGTGAAAATGCTCAATTAGATTACAGCATAAAAATACAGAGATAGTCTAAACTGAGTTAAACTACTGACATTTACATTAAAATGTAAAAGGCTGTAAGAACAGTATATATGTTATTGAAATGCCTTAAGGTCATCATACTTCAAAAAAAAAAAAAAAAAAAAATCCTCTGGGAGATTTAGTCAAAATCCACTTTTATGAGGAGAAATGAGATGACTAGGCTATTTCTTAAATTACCAAGAAATAAGGAGAAACCTTATCTGACACAGGGCAACATATAGCAGTCATTTGACAGATTACATTTAAATAAGATAAACTAGAATGTTACTGACTTAACTTCTCAATCTACAGTTGAATCTTGTAATTTTGGAAATGAAAACAATTGGTAGTGATTTGCTGTTTGATTTACTCAGAAGAATGAATGTTACATTAAGCACACAATTCTTCTGCAATTTATGAAAACTGAAATAGAGCAAGTTGTTTTCAGAGTAATCTTACTTTAGCTGTAAGAGCAAATGAAAGGGAATTTAATAACCAGAAAGAAGAGAGTTGTTTTTTGTGGAGAAACAAAACAAAACAAAAACACAAAAAGAATTATGGTAAAGCTATATGCAAAGGAATCAATTTTCCTATAATCTCATAGATAATGAAACACGTGCACTTATAAATCACTGCAAATTATTTTAAAGTCAATTCATTACTAGCTTTTCTTCATTCAGGTTGTTTAGTCAGGATTGTTAGAGAAATTAACAACATAATCTATAGTTTACAGCTACTATACTGAAATTAAACCAGATATAGTTGACACCTTCCTTTTTAGAAAATGGAAACTACAACCTTTTGGATTCTACAGGCCTATCTGCAGGCTGTATACTTAATACACACTTAGTCTACTTACTGTATACTTAATATACAAATGGAAACTCAAATCATTCAGCTATAAATGGCTATCTTAGTAAAGCCTCTTTATATTATTATCTACCTATCTAGTCAGTAAGTGCCTACCTGGAATTTAAGAGCCTGCCAGAAAACAAAAGCATGGAAAAAAATAATGACGGCTGTTACTTCTTTTAATGTCATATCCTCTTATCTGTTATACAAGGAGAAGCTGTGACCCTGTGATCACTGAAGTGTATACTTAACTTTACAAACTTCACATCAAACTTGGTTCGAGAGACCTACCAATGTGTTTAAAATGAATGCATACAGGGATGCTCAGACTATTATATTAAAGAAAAGTAATGACAGCAAGAGTACCAAGCATATTTCTGATGGTTTCCAGGCATTTTACAGATCTGAAATTAATGAAGCCCAACAATAACCTAAGAGAGATGATACTGTCATTTGTTTGTGGATCTGAGCTGTAAATCTGAGCTGTAAAAATGAAGAGCTAGTTACAGTAAAAGGCATAAGCATCTATAAATTTGGAGCCACAACATAAAACTTGAAGGCACATGGTGTTACATATGGGATTCAAAACCAGATGAGATGCTCAGTGTCCTGTTAGAAATGCATGCAGACTTGCTATTCAAAAAAACATCTGGTGAATGGAGAGTGACGAAAAGATACCCAAAAGAAGCCAGAGAAGCCAACTTAGAAGACAGATAGAGTTCACAGATCTAAGCAATGTTCATTTGCTTCTTCTGAAGTACAGCAGAAAGTGATCTAGGAAAACAAGTAAGTGTGTATTTTCAGTGTTGTCTTCAGCTTTTCTCATCAAATGGAGAGTACTCAGATTGTATCTTTTACTTCCAAGAAAAGACCCAAACCACAAGGAAGGCTGAAATGTTTCCCCAGGAGCTTTCTCTTGCAGCTGTGTCACTGGGCAGAAGGGAAGGAAGGACCCCTATGACTGAGGATGCCGAAATTCTGATCTTTCCATCCATCCCACATTAGAAAATCAGTGGAGAAAATAAAAAGAAACAAACTCAAATATGGAGCTGGATCTCTATCCCAAGGTCCCTTATACCTAAGGGAATGCACTGGCCAGTGTGATACAGTGATCTAACAGCAGGTTGACTGGGATTTTCTGCATATGTTTGTGTTCTGTTTTAGATAAATGCATCATTATTTTTTTTAATTTGGCCCTAAGCGATTTGTTGATTCCACATAGCAATTAAATGGCGAAACAAATACATGCTTCTCTACCATGACCAGCAACTCCAGCTCCTGCAGAGCGTCCTTGAAACACATTTAAAAGCCCAAGGCAGATTTGAGCAACTTGTGTGATGTACAAAGGTTTGGCAAATGATGGCAGAGGATCTGACTACTTCTCCTGAGAGAAAAAGGCGCTTTTTTTTTTTTTTTTTTTTTTTTGACAGCTGACAGAAGACTTGGTTTCGTTCGTTGTCTGGCCTGCATGTCCCAGTCTAAGGTGGGGAAAGCATGTAAATATATGGGCAAGAGTTCTTTCTGTATCTGTATTCTTGACATAGGTTTGGCTCAGCTCTGCAGGGGATTATTTGCCACTCACTGCTTGCATCTTATTATATTAATGAATCATATACATGCATGATGGGAGAAATCTGGATCCTAGCGGAGTTATTGGCAAACATCCCACTGACTAAACAGGAGACTGAGTTGAACCCAGTGCAGAATAAGGATATGGACAGATTCCTGGGGGGTGTGTTTCTCAGGAAAAACTGAGAACTCTGAAACAAGACAGCCATTAGCTACCCCATCAATCCCTTAAGTGGGGAATTTAACTGGAAATAGAAATGGACTTTTATTTTTCAGATGAAACTAAAATGACTTAAAAAGTGAAAATGTTTGTTTTTAAAGCAAAAAGCAAAATCAACTGGTCAGCTTTCAGAATGCAATCTACGTGATTAATGTGTCTTGAAATACAGACATTTCTATAAAATATTAATTACTTCAGTTCTGGACTGTATTAAATTACACTTAGCAGTGTTGAAATTCCTTCCCTATCTTTTATGAGTAAATAATATTTCTTTAATTTTTTGATCATGGAGACCACTTCCTGTGTAATTTTACTCTTTTGCTAAAAAAACTGACTTGTATGCCAGACACAATACAAGTCCAAGGAGCCTCCTAGGAGCAGAGATGACTTCTGTGAGCAGGAATCTGTGGAATGTGCTTACTTTTGCTTATAGCTCTCATGTCCAAAATTTCAAACACACGGATGTTGAAGATTGACTTTTTATTTATTTTATTTAATTTTAATTTTATTTTATTTTTTAACAGCACAATAGCATCGTTGTAGCTTCTCTAATTTAAATGGCTTACATAGGCAAATCTATATGACAGTTATAAAGTAATAGAGCTCAAATGCTTGATCTACCTCACAATACCCAGAATGCATTTAATTTTCTGTTTTACTGAGAAGAAAAATTCCCCTAATTGCAAAAGTAATTTGGTGCCGTAATAGCTGTGAGATGTAATAGGGTTTATAGTCTATAAATACTTCTGTTACTTAAGAAGATTTTCTGTTTTCCTTTTAGTCTTATTACAGATGAAACTTCGTATAGAAAGAGTAGATTATAAGATAACAAAATGGTAATAATGATAGCTACTGTTTATTAAACACCAGATTTTCTCTTATTCATGTGTTCAAAGATAGAGAGGAGTGCCACACCTCTTTCATGTGCACAACAGACTCACTGTCAGAAAGGAAGAAGTTGGCAGATTCATGAATAATGCTGAAGGAGGAGAGCAGCTGTTTAGTAACAAAACAGTCTTAGTAGCGCCTTTCAGCCACTTGCTGTACCATTTGACATGGTGCTCGCTGAGAGTGTGTGTGTGCGTGCATGTTTGTAACTGGAAAGGCGAGATGTAGGAAAAAAAGATCACAGTGGCAGCACTGATTATCATATTAACGAAGTAAATATGTCATTTTTTGATAAGAGGAAAGTAGTTTAAGGTTTTAATTATGGAAGGAGAGAATCACCTAAAAGGAACGTCTCCTCTGGCTCTTTTTAAACTTCCTTTTGTCAGCACAAAGTACCTACATAAGGTATTGTGCCACTGCTGCTGCTCCTGGAACACCCAGTCAGGTAAATCATGGCATTAGGACAGCCAGTGGAAATGTTGCCATTCATACCACCTCGATAAAAATTTTACCCCATGACTTTTCTCAACTTTACTAGGATTAAAAAAAAAAAAAAAAAAAAAAAAAAAAAAAAAGCACACACACACAAAAAAACCTACGACCTATGCAACCTGACATAACAGTGTAAAAATTACCAAGGAAGAAAAAATGGAAATTAAAAAAATCAACAAGGAAAAATCCACACCTGATAAAATGGCAAAGCGTGATTTTCAGGCTCCAAATGAGAAAAATGTCTATGCTGTTATTTATTGGTTTCCATAAATGTATGTGCATGTAACTTGTTCCTTCTCAGAAGAGTAATTCCCTTGACTACAGTCTGTAAAGTCTATATATAGAGAATGGGAAGAAAAGGCTTGTTATCCCAAATTCATACCATTGGGCAAAAGGAGAGAACTGCATGTCTATTCAAGGCAATTAGCATCTATTATGAAAACACGGCTGTTCTGCATTCTTCACACAGGCTAAAGAGCCACATATACTTCTGGTGTAAAAAACACAACACGTGCAGGAACAGTAGGTTTATAGAGGATGTATTCCATAGTTGTATTTGTGTGCAGGACTACAAAACACATTCTTCAGACCAAGGACTTAAAGATCCCAAGGTCTGTTGTTTTGTTTTGTTTTTCCCCCAAATTTGAGCTGTTACATTTTAAGGCAGAAATTATCTTTAAAAAAAAAAAAAAAAAAAAAAAAAAAGGTGTAAAACATAATATCAAAAACGCCATTACATTAATGAATTTAGTTTTGCAATTACATGTGTTCATACAAAACCCATTAAATCATTTTACAGTGACAACAAGAGATCTTTTTCCTGTTTACTGTAGGTGTATAATAACGTGGGTTTTTATTTGGCAACGCCTTTTAAGACATGTTTGCTCAACTGATGGTATTCATGCATATGTGTTTTAAGGTGTGATTTGGATGTAAAGTATTTGGCATAGGAATATAGAACCCATTTCAGAGTCACAGCTTGGAATCCAAGATTTAGGAACAAATGTTTCTTAATGTTTGGTTAAATTACTCTGAGCTCAAATGACCTGAATTCTCTTAATGTAGTCTGAGCCGACTACATGCTGGATTCATACTACTGGACAAAAGGAGAGAACTGTGTATCTCTTGAAGGCAATTAGCATCTATTAGGAAAATATAGCTGTTTTATGTTCTTCACAGAGAAAAACGAGCCGTATACACTCTGGGTGAAAAAGTGTAACACATATGCACAAACAATAGATTTCCAGAGGATGTGTTATTTCATAGCTGCATTTGTTTGCCTTTGCCCAGGATTCTAATACGTATACAAAACAAAAGGCTATTCAGTTTCTCTAACCTTTAACACAAAGTCTGGCAGTCCTTTCCATTATACGTCTTTCTTAGGTCTTCCTTTCAGACCAGGTGAGGGAGGAAACAAAGAGTTTTAGCCCTATAATTGCAATTTGTCTTGAAAGCATTGCAGCCTACAATCAACTTATTGGTGATTGGTGAGCATTCTTTATTTCTGTCAGATTTGCTGTTCAAGCTGATTTCTAAATAAAAGTAAAAATAAGTAAAATATCTTCACAAAGATAGCCTCAATAGTAGATTTATATACATAATGTAATCAATGGTGTGATCATTTCCTAATTGAAACCTCTGTCAGTAAAATGAACTTTCCCTCTTCTCCCTCCCGTGACATATGCTGCCTTTAAATTTCATCAGATGCTCGTAATTTGGAGAAAACAGCTCTTCTTGTGACACTAAAAAACTGTGGTGTCTGTCAACTTTTTATTAGAGAAGGAAAGGTGCTTGCCCTATAAAGAAGGCTGCTTTGAAGCATAATGTTTAGTACTCTTTCTTTACAAACAATATTTTAGCATATTTTTCTTGTAACATCTAAACCGATAATATCTGATAGTACATCAGCTTGGTTATTGAAATCACCTTGATATGTTTGGAATTTGACCAGTAATATTGTAGTCAAATGAGGAGATATATTATTCATGCATTGTTAGGTCAGCTGAACACATTTCAGCCCTACTGTGTTTGCAATCATCTTGACTAGTGTCACAATATTTTGCATCACCTCTCCCAAGGCACATTTAGCACCTTTTTTTTTTCCCCTTTTACAAAAAGAAATTCTCAATCATTGCTTTAAAGCAAACAGGCAACTGAAATCCACCCATTTCTTCAAGCTCTATAATCCCTAAGGCACCTGAAACAAAAACATATTGATATTAATTATCTAGCAGAAAGCAACCAAGAAAATCTTATTCCCAACCCTTTCTTCTTCCTTTATTCCTACACCCAATGTGCCTCTAAACAGAAAGCCAGAGTAGTGTGAAAGCACACAGGGAGACACGATGATAGCACAAGTAAGCCTCCTTTATACCCTTGTCCCCAGGACTCTTTTTCTGTATCTTCTCCTGGCAGCCCTCTCCTTGTTCACCTGTGATAAGGTGCTTCTCAGCAGCTCCCAGTGCTTCACTCACTGATTTCTTCAATGAGCAAGCAACAGGAGAGGTGTTGTTCACAAAGATCTGTCCTCTTCTCCCTCCCTTCATCAGGCTGACACCTGTACCAAAATGAGTTACCATCTGAAAGTCCATAGGACCAGGCATCCAGTCCTGCATGGGTGACAGCAGTAGCCCCAGTGGGCTGGTGAGGATGCCAGGGGCATGCCTGTTGGAAGCCTCTGGCGAGGGCTGTGAGGTGCTGTGGGTGGCCCGGTGCTCCGCTGAGGGCAAGGCTTCTGTGGGGCTGGGCTGGAGGAGCCAGCAGCTGGCAGCAGGAGGTAAAATTGCCTTGTTTTAAGTGAAGTCCCAAACGGAAGCAATTGGCTATTTCCTTCCCAATGCTGACCTAGGCAACAGCTCTCCTGAGTGTTTAGGTTTCACTTGTGAATACCAAAGCACTAAACTTACCCTGGAAGGGTGTTTTTTTTTTTTTTTTTTTTTTTTTTTTTTTTTTTTTTTTGTTTGTTTGTTTGTTTTTTTTTCTGTTAGCATTTAGACGTAGGACTGGATTCTAGGTCTTTTTGCACTCGCTCTTCCCCATGCTCTGTTGCATCTTGCTGCGTTCTGGGTTGTCCCGGACCTCAGGAGTTGTGGACACCGTATTGCAGTGAGAAACATAGTTTGGCTTAGAAAAAAGGCAAGGGGTAATAGCACAAAGAGCTGATTATGTGAATGTGGTAGCTGCATTCCAGTATGGATGTGTGATATAAATGTTTTGATCCCCAGGCTAGCTCAAATCTTGGGACAACTTCGTTTGTATGGCAGATCCCAGTTCATTCTTTCACAACTATGATTTCTTGTGCCTTGGTCAGGAGTACGGGCAGATAGGAAAAGGAGCTTTCCTGTATAACATGCTCTGCTTCATGTCCCCCTGAGAACTACTTACTTTTTTTACCCCTGCAAAGTGAGAATTTTCCTGGTAGTACATAGAAATATGATTATATACCACTATGCTGGTCCACAGGAGTGATCTGGATGAGAATGTGATCTGTGGGCACTTATGAGGACAAAAAAAAACCAAAAACCCTACTAGTCAGTAGGTGAAGTTCTGACCACACTCAGTTCCCTTTCCTATGGTTTATCTACACACTGCCAACTATAAGGCAACATAATTTAAATAATGGATTTTGTGGGAAAATAAAAGTTTTGATCCTGATTTTCTTATAGATGTGAAAAAATTATGGTTCTGTCAGTCCCAGTTACCCAAACCATAGTGCAGCTAGGCAACAAGAAAAAAGTACAGAGTTTTGTGAGTGTACATAGAATAATTGTGACGCAGAAATCATTAAACTAAATGATGATTTTAGTGAACACTGATGCATGTAGCCAACTAGTATAATATAGGGCATTGACATATTCAAATTCTTCCTTTTTGGTTTTCAATAGATAAATATCATTATGCTGCACAGAAAGTCAATAAAAACTTAAGGGAAGAGAATCTTCCACAGTTTATTTCCAAAATAATTGACTTGTAGAAACCAAAACAGTGGTCTATGGTTAACTGATTGTTTATTAATAGCAGTGAAGTGAAGTGAAGAATCCTTTACAGAAAGAGTACTTCACGAAAAAATTGCTTGATTTTGCATAATCGAGGTTGAGTGTAATGACTGATTATGCTCCTGACTTCCCTTTTGAAATGGCAGATCATCAAAATGAGTCAAAAATGGTGATCAGTGCAGTAATAGATTTAAAAATGAATAAAAGATTTGCTTAAAACAACAACAACAAAAATAAACAAAAACAAGGACAGAGCTGAAGAAAAGAATACAGCAAATTCTACCTGCTGTTAGGCAGGTGCACTGATGATCAGGGAACCACTAACTGGTGAGAAGCTTTCCCCTTAGCGTTGTGGAATTATGCAGTGATGCGGGACTCTTAGTAAGTGAATGCATTTATCTAAATGACCCGTATTAGAAACGAAACATTTTTTCCTTAGTAATCTGAGATGAAAGGGTAAGCATTTACACTAATATTTTGACCTCTCTTCCTGTGTACAAATGCTTGTACTTGCCACGCAATGAATTAACATGAGTGTAAGCATTACAACAATTTCAAAGCATGTGAAGATTTTCTCACAGAGAAGGTGCTGTAACACAGATTCTTCAACTGTATGCAAAACAGTGTCTTTCCTTGAAGTAAAACAGACCTGGCAATTCTGCTGTTTAATGAAACATGTTGGGGAAAAGGTCTGAAAAGCAGCTTGTGGTAAAATAATTTGTACAGACTTTGTGTTCTGCAACCAACAACAGCACATTGATTTTTGGTTGTGTACACCAGTGAGATTACACAACTTGCAAGTGCAAAGCAAGCACTGATCAGAGAACAAGGGCGATTAAGGAAATGTTGTACTCTTGAGAAGTGCCTGCATTGCTGAATTGATTTGTGGTTTGAAATCCCCAAATTCTAGAAGCATGGGGAAAAAGAGAATCAGCTCTTTTCTCATTTGGCCCTGCTCAATGTAAGAGACAGAAGGAGTGTGGGAAATGGTGGGTTGCTGCTGCTGTTGTTTTTTTTTATTCCTAAGGTCATGCTGAGCAAGAAAAAAGACAGAAGCAAATGATACATTCTTTGCTCACCTTGCAGAGGTGTCTAGATGCTTACTTTATTTGTGTTTATAATCAGCCCTTGCACTATTACAGTTCCTAAGGGGAAGTCAATTACAGAAAAAAGCTCAAATAACAACAGTAGTTACAAATAACAAATATTGCATATCATTAATGACTCTTTTTCTGAGTTTCTCAAGGTTTACTAAAATATTTATCTGAAATATCTGTGTAACCAACAGAACACTAACCTACCTAAATTAATAAATAGATTTAATTAACATACTTTATTTTATACCTTCTCTAAGTTGTGATGTCCCCTGTGTTATTTCACATACAAAAATTCTTTGACCAAGTTGTTTTTGCGCTTCTTACTGCTTCATTAGTGACATGAAACTTCAAGCAGCTCTATAGCTCTGATTATTATGATCTCATAAGGGCATAACACTACCTGTATGTCTTCTATTTTCTTATGGATTTTCAATTCCCTCACCAGTTTCCCTGTGAAATTTTATAAACCTTGCATGTCTTCTTAATATGGCTCTGAAATGGGCTGTGTGTGTATCTCTGCCCAACAGTTAACATTAAACTGTAATGCTTATAAATTTCATAGAATCTAAGAAAAATACTGTGCCATAAATCTGCTTATAACCCTGCTTGCTGGTTCACTGGCCGTATTTCTTGACTTATAGTAGCTTTATCCAAAATCAAAGGGTTTAATAAGCTCTGCAAAATCATAGCAAGCTGCCTGCTGTAGCCTGCCAGAACTTTGCATGGTTCCTGGAAGGCAAATAGCAAATGGAGTTTCTGCACATCAGTTTCCTCTTACTGAGGTGATCTGAAGTGAGGAAATCTATATGAAAATCTCTTTCTGACTCTACATCTATTATATTGAAATTTTAGGCAATATTTAGGGTCAGAGGGAGAAGAATTAGCCAATCTAATTCTGCCTGGAAACCTGTTCCTTTTGCTCACCAGGGACCACTTCTGAAGCTGCTGCTGTGTCTGCTGGGGACCAACATAATAAGAAGCAACTTGTGCCTTCTGCCTTTCACCCTGTGTCTGTGAAGAGAGTTCCTCTGTCACAGAATACCTCTGCCTTCCCTGTAACAAAGGGTATTTCCATCCCCTTCTAACTGAAGCAATCTGCACCATCCTTCTGTGCTTCAGGTTTGAGCTTGCCAGGAAAGGCTTCCTTCTATTCCCAAGCTCATGTCAGGCTTCATTAAACTTTTTTTTTTTTTTTTTTTTTTTTAATATATACCTATGTAAGCCTACTTGCTTTGCCTGAGGTTTTTGGTTTTAGCTCACTTTAATTGTCAAACCGGGTTTGAAGTAAGCAATACAATCTATCCCTGCATGAAGTCTTCTACATGACAGAACTTTAAGAATATTTTTCATATTAACTGCTTAAGATAATTAATGCAGAGTTTCAGAATTATAGGTCTCATTCCTTAAAACTTCTATTTCATTGGAATAAGAAATCTCAAAATATTTTTTTTAACTACATACAAATATCAATATGAAGCTTTAATTCTGGTAATCTGAAATGGGATTTTAATGCCCCAACTTGTATGTATAAAATGTAGTTTGAACAAAAATAAATACAAGAAACTCTCAAAATCAGGCAATTCAAATTAGAATTAACTTATGATTTTAGGCTTGTTTACCTTGCCTTTTGTTTTTAAAGAAGATGTGACTGCAGAAACTCTTTTGCAGACATTCCAATTACAGTGTCAAAGAGTTTTCTGTCTCGTTAGTGAGGAGCTAACTAAGAAAAGTATCTCTACAAATACTCTCCTGTAAGGCAGTGTCTATGTAAGGCTGCTTGTTCAAATTTAACACCACAGGGTTTTGCTAGTTAGAATTTTCTCAAAAATTCAAGTTTACAGTGTCTTAAGAAAGGGTCTGAATTTTTAAACCTGTCCATTTGATTTCCTAATTTTCATGTGTAAAACTGTAAAATGTGCATGCACCATATAAAAACGCAGAGAACAAATCACACAGTTATCAAATAGTATTGTTATAAGTAACGTGTTCAAAACTTTGAATGTGCCATAAGTAACATGTTAATTTGTTCCTTTCTACATGTACATGAAAAGGATGTGTAGAACACGTGTTTCTGCACGTTGCCCATAGATTCCCCGCCTCGTGCAGGGGATGGATTACATTAGCCTCCACTTATTAGGTCTTCCCTTGTGCCCTATGCCTCTGCCGCTCCGTGCCAAGAGCCAGCTCTGGTGGCAGCACGAACCCGCGCTGGCTCCTTCAAACCGCTGTTGTGTGAATGCTTCACGAGCATTGATCCCGGCCCAGGAAAGCCCTGTGAGGTGGGAGAGGGATGTGACCTTCTGTTAGCCATCAGCAAACTGGTGGCACATGGAGATAAAGGTGAAATATGTCAAGTCGGACTCCAGAACTTTCCAGGCACCTTGTGCCATCTGTGAAGTGCGAGGCTTATGGCTGCCTCGCTTGTGAGCCATCTACCTCCGCAGGCTGCAGAGCCTCTTCATGGTACCAGGCCCTTATTAAGGGAAAAAAGACAGAAGTGGTACGTTGTGTTTTATTTGCTAAGCCTGGAAATAACAGTGAAAAGCGCCAAGCAGCCCCGGAAGGAGAAGCGGGGGACACAAGGCTGGCAGCGGGCCCCCTTGGCATGCTCGTCCCCTCCCCACTGGGGAGCGGAGGACTGGGGCCGGCCTCTGCCCCTTCGGGGGAGTTTCAAACTCCGTCGGTCTGCCCCCACTGCTGCGCTGGGGAACGAGCCCGGCTCGTTGCGGGCACACCTCGGGGCGGCCACAAGCCCGGAGGCGACACCGCGGCGCCTCGGCCTAGCACCGGCGGCGGCGGGCCTAGAACCGGCGACCCCCGGAGCCCCGTCCCCTCCCCGCGGCCCCTCACAGAGCGGGGCCGCCCGGCGCGCGTGCCCGCGCGGGGAGGGGAGGGGAGGCGCACGGGGGGGGAGCGTCGGGCGCGCGCGGCCGGCTTCCCGGTGCCTCCAGCGGCGGCAGGAAGAGGCGCTGCCCC
>CM021769.1:43460824-43539960 GCA_011076525.1 Nettapus auritus
GCCGGCGGCGGGGGAAGGGGGCGGCGCGGCCCGGCCCGGCGCCGAGGGGCTGCGGGCTGCGGCTGGGGCCCGGCCGAGCGGGGAACGCAGGGCAGGGCAGGGAGCGGGGCGGCCGGCCCCGGCCAGGTGCTGAAGGCCTGGGCCGTGGGAGGGTCCGAGCCTGCCGTGCGCGGCTGCCAGCTGGCCGCGGCTCCCCGGGGAGGGAGGGAGGCAGGAAGGGAGCTCTCCGCTCCTCTCCTCTTCCTTCCTCATTCCCTCCTTCCCCTACTCCTCCGGCTTCCTCCCCTCTCCCATTCCCGCTGCCCGTCTCCGCGCCCCCCCCCCCCCCCCCCCCTTTCTCCTTTCTCCGTACTTCTTTCCCTCTTCGCCGCCCCCTTCCACTCGCCTGCTCCTGCTTCTCCGGTGCATTTGAACACTTGTCAGTTCTCCTCCTCCTTCCTTTCACCTTCAGATATTGCTCGACACTAAATTTAAGAAAACTTCGCTCGCCTAACGATGTGTGTGCGTTTCTGTTTTTCCACCAGGTGGATTGTAAGCCTTTGAAATAGGGTAGCCAGTTGCAGTGTTGCAGCTCTCAAGCGTTTTGAATCCTTTCAACCAGCATAACCTTTAGACTCTCTCCACCCAAGGAAAGCACCACAGATAGAACGCCATAGTGTTGAAAATATAGGACGTAAGGAGCATAAAGCACTATTTTCCTTAAAAATAGACTGTTTCTTCAGAGAAGGAGGACATACTCGTCACCTTCCCCCCCTGAATCCACCATACCCTTGCTCTGTAGCCCCCTTTTGCCCTCTCCTATATCGCTTTTGATATCAGCGTGGAATATTTCCTTAATAAGTAGGAGGGGAATGTTTAAAATCTAGACCAAAATAGGCCTGTGGGGGTATGTGGGTATTCTTTAGTTCGGTGTCATGTGGATAAGTGCAGGATTTCTTTTTTCTTAATCAAGATCTTTGACAGAAATTTAAAAACTCTACACTGCAGAGGAAAGGGCGGTAAAGAGATAACAGCATTTGCTGGTCAATTGAACGTCCATTTTAAACCTGTGCATTGGAGCCAGTTACAGCACTGATACTTGTATACTTAGTTCATAAATGAATGAGGAATTAGTAGGCTGCATTTTTCTGTCGTGCTGTCTTACCTTCCTGAGGTTCTTTAGTATGATAGCTGCTTTCAGCAGTGACATCAGTGACCGGAGTTGCACGTTTTCTCAGGAAAAAAAAAAAAATAAAAAAAAATGTTTGCATTTCAAACTTGCAGTATGTATCTAAAATTAGGGTGTTGCAAATATTCATCCAGGTGTGTTTTTATGAGGGTTTACCTTCTTCTGTTCCTTCTTTGAAAATTATTTTCAAGAAGTGCCAAAATCTATTTATAGTATTCTACTGGAACTCAGTGTTACTACAGCTCTCAAGGCATGATGTCAATATAGTAAGATAGCAGTTTTGTTTTAAAGAGTCTATGGCACTTAAAGTAGCAGAATTGTTTAAGCATTTGTTACATTATCACTAGCTTGGTGTATTTTGTAACAAGTTATTTTAAAGCTTGGAAAATACTGAACTTAAATAGTATGCCTTTTTTTTTTTTTTAAAGTATCCCCATAGGAAGTGACTGCCAGTGTTGGGTCATCGCATTCCCCCCACCCCTCAAAATAAAAATAATTGCAACCAAATGCCTGCTGCTTACCGATATTGGACTTTATTTTAGGTAAGGCATTGCATGTGTAACATAATCCAATTAAATACCTCATGCTCAGATGGAATTGTTTTTACAATCCTATATTTAGCACGAGCAATCAAATGCTGCACATTTTTGAGGTTCAAGATAAAATGTGCTTTCCTGAAGCTATAGGTGTTTTTCCTTGTGCAAACTTTGGAGGAAAGACACGCTGATCGTAATAACAGATTGTTCTGTATAAGTTTGGGAATTGTTATTTGAATAGATGGTACCAAACTAATTCTACTTTTGTTTGATAAAGATATTAAAGGGAGGTTGACGGTACCTGAGGTCTTCCAAAGGTATGTTCTTAACAGAAGATAAATCCCATGCGCTGGCATCCTTTGAGAATATTTTGCATAAAACTTTCAAACGCTCCACGTCATTGTTTTTGCTAGGCTAACATGTGGCGTGTCCTTAAAATTACACGTCAGGCATGCTTCAGGGATGATACCGTCTGACCTTTACTGAAAGAATGGAAGTTTGTGAAGCCAAACGTTCGGTGTTAGGTACTGCTGGCATAGTCACGTCGGTTTGCAGACGGAAGGCACTGCATCCATAAACGACGTACCTACGAGAGCAAAACCTGTGCTGTGTTCTCCCTGCGTGGCAATGAAAGGCTGCTGCTGCTCAGGGGAGCCTGCCTTGGTCGGGAAGAGTTTCCTGTGCTGGCCACAACTCCTGGGGCTTGCCGGAGCCGCACGGCCGCTAGGGGGCTTTGCAGGCATGGCTATCCTGGGATAGGCGCACCAAGCCCGGGCAGGCTCGCTTCGTGCGGCTGGCCATTTTAAATGCACGCTTAAAGTCAGTAACGCGTTATTTGACCTCAGCTTCCCGTTGTTTTGAAAGCGTTTAGCCACGCTTATAAGAAAAAAAAAGTTTAGTTTCAGGTAGTTCTGACAACACCAAGAGTTGTGTGTGAGGACTGCCAAGATTTTTTCCTTGTTTCTGTGTTATTACTAAATTAAAAGAGGCATAGTACTCTAAATTTTTTTTCCCTCCCCTCTGAGAATTCCTGGGCTAGAGGTCAGTGTAACTGAGGTGGAATATTGTTGGTTTTCCATTGGATTTTAAAAAGAATTAGTAAGCGTATTAATTTTACAGATTATTGTTTGAACCTTGTCATCACTTCCTTAAATCTGTGGATTTTAATGGGATATTTAAAGAAAAATGAGCTGAAATTTCTGGCAGGAAAAACTGAAGGAATTGCAGTGAAGTTATTTTAAATTCAGGTATTAACTGTGCTTTCTAAATCATTAACACCTACCAGAAACAGAATTAATCAGTCTGTAGCTATTTCTGCACATTGCATTTTATGGTAAATTAGAGTTGTTTCTTTGGTTTTCAGTTACGGTTCCCACACGGTCTTGCAATACTCTATCAGCTCACACTAGTGCTGCAGAGGAATGTTGGCATTTTAAAAAAGTGAAGCTAATACCTACATGTACAGCTTTAGAAATGTGTATGGTTTTTACATTGTACTATTAGCTCATGGAAGTTAGCTAATTATTAGGCAAAATATTATTTTCTGCTTGCATGTGGCTTTTTACTTGCTCATTTCATGAACAACTTAAAAGAGTCCTCATTCTGCACAGGTAGAACTTAGGCGTCTGGCTTGTACAAGGTCAAACACTGAGCTACCACTTGAATGAAGTCTCCAAACTAAGGGTGTGGGTACCTAGGTTCTGAATGGCGGTTCCCCATCCAGCAAAATAACACACAATGATCCAGATGTGTGGATCAGTGAAATTCACCGAGGTTACCTCTGCCAGGATTTTAACTTCTCTTTGCAGCAGATGGATTTTAGCCCCATTTCTCTGCTTGCCTTGTTCCCTCCTTCCTCGTCTGCCTCATTTTCTTTCTTTTTCTATCAGTTCTGTCTTGGATTCCCTTTGTAAGATTTCTTCCTTCAGTGCTTTTGTGTTCTTCCTGAATAACTTAGTGCAGGCTACCTGATCAGGTTATTTACAGAGAAACCGCTGTGAACGCTAAGCATGTCTTCGGTAGCTTTTCCCGTGGAAAAAGGATTATGAGTCTTTTTCCTGTAAACCTGTACTATTTACTTTGCTGTTGAAAGCTTTGAACCTGCATTGAATGCTCTCAGATATTCAGAAATCTGTAGATAAGTCATTTGAGAGGCCTAAGTTCAGACTTGTGCAGCGATGATTATTTGAGCTTCTGAAGTTCACCTGTGTATTTTACCTTGATCTAATTTGTGCAGTTTGTTTGTGCTCTGTTTTGTTGGTTGTTTTTTTTTTTTGTTTTTGCTAACAGCAGCAATGCTAATAGGTGCCCCTGGAACGTTGGATTCCAGCTGAGGAGTGCTGTTCTCTTTTGAATTTAGAAATAAAAGCCTTGATTTAATTCTGGGTAATACACCAGAGGTCTTCAAAGTATTCTTATTAATAGGAGAAATTTACTAAATATAGTAAGATCTTTGAACTTCTGTTTTTTAAACCCATTTTTGCATTGACTTTTTAATATGAAGTTGGGCAGTCCGTTTTTCTCCTTTTTATAAACTGATTACTTTGCTTTTGTCTACAAAGGAGTATCTAGTATCTGACTTGTTTAAGGATGGCAGGTGTACATCATGGTAACCAAGTGAGATGAATACCAGACCAGTTGGGCTAATCCATTCTCATCCTCCACTTAGCTAGCAGGACTAATCCCCCTGCCATTCAGACTCTGTTCCTTCGTCAGTCTGTGGCGCTACTGAAGACATTTCAGGTCATCCCTTGTTACCTTGCCATTAATTGGTTGAGCTTATTTCCTGATGTGCAGTCTGATTTTTTTCTCTCTGATTTTTTTTGACTGATACTTGCAGAATTTTACCAAGGAGCGTTGAATTTACCCTTATTTTTAAGTCAGATTTCAAGTACAGTTAATTAGTTAAGATTACTTGTGAAAGCACAACTATTGGCCTGGTAGTGAAGGTAACAGGACACAGTGGGTGATGAGGGCCTCACCAGACTTTGGTGAATTAAGGTTGTTGGTGAGATCGTGTTGGTGTACTCTGGACCTGACTTAGTTTGTTAAAAGGGTTGTTTTGAAGATTTTTTTTATGCTTGTTAGAGTAAAAAAAGATACCTGGAGGAAAATACTGAATGAGAAATAACACAGCTACCTTGAGCTACATGAATGTTATATTGTTATTGGCTCTTTAAGTGGCAATGGTTGAATTGTTCTGCTGTGTTTCAGGCAGAGCTATGGTAACTGATGGGCTGATAGGTCTCGGGAGTTCAGATACAATACTAAATATTTTCTAATGCTAAATTTTGGTGAAGTGCAAAATGAGGGCTGAATCTGTATGACAACTTTGTCAGTAGCAATCTGAATCCAAAGCTGTAGCTTCCTTAAAGTTGTGGTCCTTGATATTTGGCAGTGGTATGCATTCAGAACTCATCCTAAAGCTATTTCCGTGACATTTAATGTGTTTGAATTGACTTCGTGATCCACGGTGGAGTTTGCAGTATTTTTTTCTTGGTGTATTCAGCACATCCCACAAAGCAGACTAGGCTGGGATGGCCCTTCACTTCATGGGTGCTTTTTTGTTATTTTCTGCTTGGCAACCAAATTTACAAACACTATCACAAAACAATAGTAACTGAAAGTAACCCTTACAAATTAGTGGTACCCAACTGTTGCTTCTATGCAAAATTCGAGTGAGTGGAGAACTGGGGGGAACCACTTTTTCCTTCCCCTGTCAGTGAGTGTTGTTTTCAGCTGCTTAGTTTGCTCTGGGCATGAGCAGTTCTCGTGCCACAACGTTTATGCTTCAGTGTTAGGTCTGCAGACAGTAAACATTGTTAGGTTCAGCGAACAATTTCGGAAGGTATTCAGAAATACTCCAAGTACTTGCGTGTAAGTGATTTCCTTGCCTGTGGACCCATCTGCAGCTTCCTGTGCAGCTGCAATCACTAAATAGTGTAGGTGATTGTATTTTAGTATTTATTAGCTGCTGATAATACGATCTCCTGTGCTAAAGTTTAGAATTCCGCTCAGAAGACTTTGAGAGACTTAATAGAAAATAAATGGTACCAGTGACTCTAGCAGGTCATGTGGGGCCTGTTTTTAAAGAGCTTTCTCCTGTGGCAGAGTGCATGGTGCCCGCTGGCTGGTGCCCCCAGCTGCCTGCGTGCAGGCAGGGACACTTCTCCCTCTGGCAGCCTGACGGCTCCGCCAGGTGCCCTCCGCTGTTCCTGGCACCCGTGGGCACAGAGCAGTGCCACACAGAGCTGGCAGGGAAGGGCAGGGATGTGGCTTGCCTCCACTCTTCTCTTTGGCGTGACAGAGGTGAGCCTTGAAGCAGGCTTAGCGCAGGATTGCTAGCGTGCTAGCTAATCACTGTGGTGTCTGGTACCACAAGCTGAGAACTGCAGCGCTGATGTGGTGTTGGTGTCCTGCTTATTGCTTGCTTTGTCCAAAAGAAGGGTTACTAAAGCTTAAACTTCTTCAATGACCTATACTATTCCCAAAGCAAAGTCGAATTGTGAAGAATGTAATTGTAATGACCCCCCCAAAAAAACAAACAAGAAAAACCTTTGCCATACTTTCCTGAAGTGATGTGTAGCACATTTCCAGCATGGTGCTGCATTTAAAAAAGACAGCTTTCCTTAGTTAAAAGTGGCGTAAATCATGCTCTGGTCCAAGTGCCTCAAGTTTCTTTCCTTTTCTTTATGTTACTATGTGCAGCGCTGACCCAGCACCCAAAGTTTGCTTTTGTGTGGTTGCAAACTGAAGAAGTTCCGTGGAAGAGACCCAATTTTGTTTACTTTATAGCAGCAGCCATGCAGTAAAATCAACATGTACCAGGGCTATACTAATAAATTAGTATCCTAGTTGAGAATTCACCATCTTCCAGTAAAATTATGTTTTCTATTTCTGATCTGTCACAGTCGATGAGATCATTAACTTTAGAAATGCTTTTTTTTTTTTTTTTTTTTTTTTGGTAAAAGGGTTTTGAGTTATTCGGTAATTTTTTTAGTAATAAAATTTCTACATGTATCTTTGGGCATGCATTCAGTTTATGCATTCTGCAGTTACTGGCTCTACTGACTTAATCTTGCAAAACTATATTCTAGATATTTTAGAGCTCCAAATTCTGTCCTTAATTAGTGATTTTTATATCTCATATTTTGTGTGTTATCTAAGGTACTGTATTTGCTTTTCAGAATAGGTTTCTGCAGCCTAGGAGTTGTTAAAATATCAAGCTGAACTTCCGAAATCACAGGTCCTTAGGAAGAGTTATGTCCTCTGTCTGTTCCAAGTATTAATAGCTGTGTTTAGAGGATTTAAACCCTCTAAGTTTAGAGGAAGATCCAGCTTGGGCTCTGAGTTCTGAATTAGGTTTATAGGTTTAAAATGAGGGAAACAATTCTCATGCGCAGGTTAAGAGTTGTACCTTTTCTGATTGCTGCTCCTGCTTTCATTATTTTGCAATTGCTAATGAATCTTACTTTTGTTTTCAGATCCCTCAGGGAAGGACTTGCTGAAGGACACCGTTTAAATGTGTGACATCACTGCAGAAAGATCACAGCAGGATAATCATCTTGCTCTGCACCTTGTTTTCCTAAGGGTAAGTTTGGGCTTTAGGTCTTCATAATCTTGTGTTTAAGGGGAGAGGTGGATGAATAAATACAAGGTGATAGGCTCTGTTTTCTTAAAACTACACTGGGAAATCTAAAAGCCTGTAGAGGTGAGATCCTATGGCAAGATTGTCGAAGGTCAGATTCTTCCTGCAGTGATGTCATACATTTTGTGTTCCATAGTTCGTCAAAATTCTTCTGTTTACACGTAGAAGTGCTCTGTTATTTTCAATTCAAAGACTGAAGTAACTTGGAGAAAACAAACAAGCCCTCCTTTGAATCTGTAACGAGGAAAAAGTTGGGGGGAGGGGTCTCAGAGTATTTTCATTTTGTTATACTGGAATTAGGCAGATTGAAAGATTAAAGTAATGTAATCAAAGTACCTCATTGTGTATTTTCTCTGTGTATGTTTCAAAATTGTACAGTGCATTTAAATTAGTAGTATAACAAAAAAAATCTTCCATTTAGGCAGCAATTCAATAATGATTACATTTTAAATATGAAGCTATTATGATGTTAGATTTTTATCAAGTTTATTACTTAATTAAAATAGATCTCATTCTGTGACTTGGATTTTTCAGTGCAAAATAGAAATTGTTTTAAAAAAAAAAAAAAAAAAACAACAACTAGTTTTAAATATCTTAAGTGATTCGGTTCCCACTGTTTTGAGAATCTTCCATGTCAGAAATTTTATGAGGGGCTAGTGTGTTTGTTTTTGCATTGTAAGTGTCCCGTTTCACTTTACTGTTTCCACTTAGTCTCTTAAAAATATATTGATTGATTAAAACATTTGTTGCTAGAGGAGGAAGAACCTTTGCTATGTGAGGATGTAGGGTATCTGAAAGTATCGATTGCTTCTTGTAAACTAGTTGCAAATAGACAGTGTCTTCCTGATTAAATGAAATAATCCTGTGAATGAAGATTCTTGTGTTCTAGTGTAGTCCACATCAAATCTGTATTGTGCTGTGGTAAATGGAAAACATTTCATAGTACAAATGGTGACTGAACTTCTCATTCTAATAGATTGAATGATGCTACTATGATGAGCTTTGCTTTGGAAACAAAACACTGGGTTTATTTGTAGTAATATAAACACGGCTTTTACTAAGTATTTTTGTTTCCAGAGCTGTCTTCTATGAGC
The DNA here is from genome assembly GCA_011076525.1 of Nettapus auritus. NCBI lineage: Eukaryota > Metazoa > Chordata > Aves > Anseriformes > Anatidae > Nettapus > Nettapus auritus. The sequence goes on from CM021769.1 coordinate 43,469,270, forward strand.
TCTGAATTCTCTGTTTTACGGATATAAAAACACAGTGGAAGAAGTAAAAAAAACTAAACAGTCAAAAATAAGTTCTTTCTGAACGTCTGTGTGTAAATTGATTTAAAACAAACAAAACTTTCTAAAAAGCATCATGTTTCACTTCTTGCAATATGAAAACTATTAAGTATAAAATTTATTTTCCCTTTCGTTTTGCAGTGAAATTCATACTTTGTTTAAAATAAATATTTTAAAGGGTAGTTTCCTTGACTATTTCCTGGAAGCTGTTTTTTGCATATATTTATTTCTATATTGTGGTCAATGAACTTTATTACAGAGTTCGTTACATAAAGAATATGCTTTTGATCAGAACTTCAGAATTCTCTTTGTAGGTGTTAGACTTTAAGCTGGAAAACTGTTGACCAGACATTGATTCTTTATAGCCAAGGTATTGAAAGTCCACTTTTTATTACAATGTGATACAAATATTTCTTTTATTACTGCGTACCATCAAGCTCAGGTATGTTTTAATGTTTGTGACTTCGTATTGAGGCAGATTTTGAGAACCTTTTGGGTGACAGATCATGGAATGTCCTGAGTTGGAAAGGACACACCAGGACTGAGTCCAGCTCCTGGCTCCACACAGGACTATTTTATTTTTTTTACTGAAGAAAGATACTACAGTACCACTCTCAACAAATTGTTGCTAAGAATGACAAAATAGTAAATAATACTGAGACTTAAATTTCACTGTTAATGCTCCTTATGGCGTTTCCTTCATATAAGGTGTATTTGCATATGTTTAGGTACATTTATGCTGTTACTCTGTACTCCACAAAAGTAAAAGCAAATATTTTAAGTAATCTCTATGTTCCATTTATGGTGCCATGTGATTGCTTTCTTTTCATCAAGAGAATGAGAAAAGTAGTATTACCAACATACATTCACAGAATAGTTAGGGTTGGAAGAGACCTCTGGAGGTTAGCTAGTCCAGTGTCCCCGCTGAAGCAGGGAGACCCAGAGCGAGTTGCTCAGGACCAAGTGCAGATGGCTTTTGAATATCTCCAATGAGGGAGGCTCCACATTCTCTCTGGGCAGCCTGTTCAGTGCTCAGTCACCTGCACTTCTGCTTCTAGAACTGCACGAGGTTCTGTCAGCCCTTCTCCACACCTTACCGAGGTCCCTCAGGAAGGCAGCGTAACCCTGTGGTGTATCGGCCAAGCCTCCCAGCTGCGTCATTGGCAAACTTGCTGAGCGTGCGCTCCGCCCCATCGTCCAAGTCATAAAGGAAGATGTTGAACAGTATTGCACTGAATATTAACCCCCTGGGTACACTGCCAGTTAGTGGCCCTAATCATAGTCTGCTGGGTCTGGCCATTCAGCTATTCATTTTTTATGTTTTGTGTGTAGTGTAATTATTTCTAAAATAGTAAATATATTTCCATTTGCTTACTGCAAATGTACGCAAGCAACATCTTCTGATTAAAAGATGAATGGTATTTGTTACACCAGATGTCAACTTCAATCAAACCACTGGAACCTTGTAATAATTCTGTGGAAGTTTGTGTGTAGATAGTTTATTTTTACAGTTATTCTAAGTTTTTGTTTTTGCTAAAGACAGAAGGACTGAGTGACTTGTAATTTCAAAAACCTCAGAGTTAAGTCTTTGTTTTTCTGCATTAGTATCTGTATGCCAATGTTTGTACTTAGTACAATTCAGGTTAGAAACTTCTCCTTGAAAACAGTTTACTGTTGGTATACAAATGAAGTAGTTTACTTCTACAGAATAGCTACCAGCTGAGTCCCATTGTCAATTTCCTGGTTTTACAGCTTCTTATTTTAAAATTTTCTTACTGAAACCTCAAACCAAACCTACAAATGCACACAAAAGTAACGTGATTCATGCAGGTAAGCCTGCTATCCAGTGGAAGTATGAACATGAGTAAAAGTACGTGTATGTGAATATTTGGTTGGGTTTAGAGTTGTATTTATATTGTATTTATGCTTAGTGAGAACCAGCTATTATAAAATTTCACTTGCCCCTCATCCCAAGTAATAAGATGGATTCTGAGTAAGTGGCAAATGCTTTCTGGTGCTCGCAAGTTAGGAAAGAAAACAGTCATTTCTACTTCTCAGATGTATGCTGATCACCTATCCAAACAGATGAACTGTTATTGATCTGTGTCTAAAAACTGTTAATTTTTAAATCTATGATATAAATAACATCAACGTGAGTTAATTCTGAGTTCAAGATCGCATTTAAATTAGTTGTGGGATTTTCATATACAAAGAAAACAATTTCAGAATAAGCAAGTAACAACGCTTTTAAAATTTCTTTTATGCATTATAGAAAGGAAGTATCTTCAGTCTGTAACTTTTTTCCTCTCCTTTTTCCTTTAGGAAGATGATCTTCCTCATCCTGAGTATCTGAAGTTCTCTCAATGATGAGCTGAGGCAAGAACAACTGAAAGCTCTTTCTGAAACCCTGGATATACAATTTCAAACTTGTAGGAACATTTCCAGAATGAAAACCACATACAGTTACCTTGATAATTGCAGAAGGATGAGAGGAAAGTTATGATGGCAAAAAACAAAGAGCCACGTCCCCCATCTTATGCTGTTAGTGTTGTTGGACTGTCTGGAACTGAAAAGGATAAAGGTAACTGTGGAGTTGGAAAGTCGTGTTTGTGCAATAGATTCGTTCGCTCAAAAGCAGATGAATACTATCCTGAGCATACCTCTGTGCTTAGCACAATTGACTTTGGAGGACGAGTTGTTAACAATGATCACTTTTTGTACTGGGGTGACGTAACACAAAGCGGTGAGGATGGAATCGAGTGCCGAATTCATGTTATTGAACAGACTGAGTTCATTGATGATCAGACTTTCTTGCCTCATCGGAGTACGAACTTACAACCCTATATAAAACGTGCAGCTGCCTCCAAACTGCAGTCAGCAGAAAAACTAATGTACATTTGCACAGATCAGCTAGGCTTGGAGCAAGACTTTGAGCAAAAACAAATGCCTGAAGGGAAATTAAGCATAGATGGTTTTTTACTGTGCATTGATGTAAGCCAAGGATGCAATAGGAAGTTTGATGATCAACTTAAATTTGTGAATAATCTCTACATTCAGCTATCAAAGTCTAAAAAACCTATAATAATAGCAGCAACAAAATGCGATGAATGTGTGGATCACTATCTGCGAGAAGTTCAGGCGTTTGCTTCAAATAAGAAAAACCTTGTGGTAGTGGAAACATCGGCAAGGTTCAATGTCAACGTGGAAACTTGTTTTACTGCACTGGTACAAATGATGGATAAAACCCGTGGTAAACCTAAAATCATCCCCTATCTGGATGCCTATAAAACGCAAAGACAGCTAGTTGTTACAGCAACAGACAAGTTTGAAAAACTTGTCCAAACTGTGAGAGACTATCATGCCACTTGGAAAACCGTTAGTAATAAACTGAAAAACCACCCCGATTATGAAGAGTACATAAATTTGGAAGGAACAAAAAAGGCCAAAAATACGTTTTCAAAACACATAGAGCAGCTTAAACAGGAGCATATTAGAAAAAGAAAAGAAGAATATATTAATGCATTGCCAAGAGCTCTTAATACTCTTCTGTCAAATCTTGATGAGATTGAACATTTGAGCTGGTCAGAAGCCTTGAAGTTAATAGAGAAAAGGCCTGACTTCCAGTCCTGTTTTGTAGTGCTTGAAAAAACACCTTGGGATGAAACTGACCATATAGACAAAGTGAATGACAGAAGGATTCCATTTGATCTTCTCACTACACTAGAGGCAGAAAAGGTTTATCAAAACCACGTGCAGCATCTTATATCTGAAAAAAGGAGGGTGGAAATGAAGGAGAAATTCAAAAAAACTCTTGAGAAAATCCAGTTCATTTCACCCGGACAGCCATGGGAAGAAGTTATATGTTTTGTGATGGAGGACGAGGCATTCAAATACATCACCGATGCAGACAGCAAGGAAGTGTATGGTAGGCATCAGAGGGAGATTGTTGAAAAAGCCAAAGAGGAGTTTCAGGAAATGCTTTTTGAACATTCAGAGCTGTTTTATGACCTGGATCTTAATGCAACGCCAAGTTCAGATAAAATGAGTGAAATTCATGCAGTTCTGAGTGAAGAGCCTAGATACAAAGCTTTACAGAAACTTGCACCTGACAGAGAATCCCTTCTGCTTAAACACATAGGATTTGTTTATCACCCAACTAAAGAAACTTGTCTCAGTGGCCAAAATTGCATGGACATTAAAGTAGAGCAGCTACTTGCCAACAGCCTTCTGCAGCTGGATCATGGCCGTTCAAATTTATACCACGATAGTGCCAACATAGACAAGGTTAATCTTTTCATTTTAGGCAAAGATGGCCTTGCACAAGAATTAGCAAACGAAATTCGGACACAATCCACTGATGATGAATATGCATTAGATGGAAAAATATATGAATTAGATCTTAGGCCTGTTGATGCAAAATCCCCGTACCTGTTGACTCAGTTGTGGACCTCTACCTTCAAACCACATGGTTGTTTCTGTGTGTTTAACTCCATTGAATCTCTGAATTTTATTGGGGAGTGCATTGCGAAAATAAGGGCTGAAGCGTCTCAGATAAGGAGAGACAAGTATATGGCCAATCTTCCGTTTACGTTGATACTGGCTAACCAGAGGGACAGTGTTAGCAAGAATCTCCCTATTCTGAGGCATCAGGGGCAGCAGCTGGCCAACAAATTGCAGTGTCCTTTTGTAGATGTGCCTGCTGGTACATATCCACGTAAATTTAACGAGGCCCAAATAAAACAAGCTCTGAGGGGAGTACTGGAAGCAGTTAAACACCACTTTGATGTTGTAAGTCCTGTTCCTACCATTAAAGATCTGTCAGAGGCTGACTTAAGGATTGTGATGTGTGCCATGTGTGGTGATCCATTCAGCGTGGATCTCATTCTGTCGCCCTTTCTTGACTCTCACTCCTGTAGTGCTGCTCAGGCTGGCCAGAACAATTCTTTGATGCTTGATAAAATAATAGGTGAAAAGAGGCGCCGCATACAGATCACTATATTATCGTACCACTCTTCGATTGGTGTAAGGAAAGACGAACTCGTTCACGGATATATTCTGGTCTATTCCGCAAAGCGGAAGGCATCTATGGGAATGCTTCGCGCGTTTCTTTCTGAAGTTCAGGATACGATTCCTGTCCAGTTAGTGGCTGTTACAGACAGCCAGGCAGACTTTTTTGAGAACGAAGCGATCAAGGAACTCATGACTGAAGGAGAGCACATAGCGACAGAGATTACTGCAAAGTTTACAGCTTTATATTCATTATCGCAATATCATCGTCAAACTGAGGTCTTCACGTTGTTCTTCAGTGATGTGTTAGAGAAGAAAAACATGATTGAAAGTTCCTATATGTCAGACAGCACAAGGGAAACAACGCATACAAGTGAAGATGTTTTTTCAAGATCTCCCAGAGGAAGTTCCCTTGACTACAATTATCCAGATTCAGAGGATGATGCCGAGGGACCACCGCCTTACAGTCCGATTGGCGATGATGTGAGGTTACTCCCCACGCCCAGTGAGCGTTCAAAGTACCGACTGGACTTGGAAGGAAACGAGTATCCTATCCACAGTACGCCCCTCAATTGTCATGACCACGAACGCAACCATAAAGTGCCTCCCCCAATAAAACCGAAACCCCTTGTTCCAAGAACAAATGTGAAAAAACTGGATCCTAACCTCCTAAAAACAATTGAGGCAGGTATTGGTAAAAATCCCAGGAAACAACCTTCTCGGGTGCCTGCAGCGCCGCCAGAAGATGTAGACCAATCTGACAATTACGCTGAACCTATTGACACTATTTTCAAACATAAAGGCTTTGCAGATGATATCTATGCAGTTCCGGATGACAGCCAGAATCGTGTTATTAAAGTTCGAAATTCAATTGTAATAAATGCCCAGGGTGATGAAGAAAATGGGTTTTCTGACAGAATGTCTAAAAGTCACGGGGAGAGAAGACCTTCCAAATACAAATATAAGTCTAAGACGCTGTTCAGCAAAGCTAAGTCTTACTACAGGAGAACGCATTCGGATGCAAGTGACGATGAGGCTTTTACCACCTCTAAAACTAAAAGAAAAGGAAGGCATCGTGGAAGTGAAGAAGACCCGCTGCTTTCACCTGTCGAAACGTGGAAGGGTGGGATAGATAATCCTGCTATTACATCAGATCAAGAATTGGATGATAAAAAAATGAAAAAGAAAACTCACAAAGGAAAAGAAGATAAGAAGGTAAGTCAACTGATTTGTGATAAGACATGGCTTGGTAAACTGTCTGTGCACGTATGTATATATAATTTTTCCCCACTTCTAGTGCATTGTAGGAAGGAAAGAGTCAAAACATGCAAGAGTTGCGCCTTATTTTGATACGGTTGATTTAAAATGTTGATGTAGCACTGTTTCATTTTGTCCAAGATTCCTAGGTAGCTTGATCAGAACCTGCAAACTTGAGGGAACGAGGTAGATTGCCTAACTAACGAGTTTCAGCTCTTTGCCCTTCTGTATGCACATATGCAGTTTCACTTCCTTCTGTATGAGTAAGCAAAGGCAGAATTTGGTCCAAAAATCTTGCCTTATTAATCATGACTTCTATTTAAATAATAATAATAATAATAATAATAAAACAAAACAAAACAAAAAAAAAACCACCAAACTGCTTTATAAGTTCCTGGGTAGAACTGGTTCTTTCAGTTCTTGCAGTTCTGGCTGCTGGAATAAAGTTAAGGGCTGGTGAATGGAAGGAGTGGTTTCTTTTTAATTCTCAGTTGACTAGCAGGAACCTGGAACTCTAAAACAAGAGCATGAAAAGGAAACTTTGTACAGTGTATTTACTGACCGCTGCATTTTCCTAGTGCGGGCAAGCAAATAATCAATTTGGAAGCTGTGCTACTTCTACAGTTCTCTGTTCAAACGAAGGGAACAAAATGCCTAACTAGTGTGGCTTTCTGCATAATGATTTGATATTCTGCTTGAAAAATGACTATTTTGTTTTAATCTTTATGCTTGATACTTACATATCTTAGGTAGTGTCATGATGTAGGTACTGGATGTATACTCTTTAGAGTTCAAATTTTAATTGTTGGCAATAGTCCTTGTCTCTTGCATGTCAGTCTCCCTTAATATTCAATTGGGAATGTTCCTGGTCAGTTACGTATTTTCTTTCTTGTACGAAGATAAGTTGACCTTCTTAATATTGTCATTTGTAGTGTTTTAAAAACTTTCCTACTACCTGACAGTACTGGAATAGCATTTAGAAATAAGTTTGGCTCAAACGGAATACAGAGTTAAATTCTACTAATGGATTAAAATCTGAATTGCTATTCTTAGGATGCAGCTGTGATTTGAATTACACATGACCGATTTAAAGGGCACTAAATTTTCTTAAGGCTTCCTAGCAAGCATAAATAATGATGTCTTGTGGTTATAAAATCATATGGTTAAAAATACTTTGAAGTTATTCTTTTTGGGAAACAATTTTTTTAAAAAACAATAATTTATATACTTCTGATTGAAATGATCTTGCTACTCTGACATAGAAATACAGTGTTCATAATCCTCCTACTGTCTCAGCTGTGTTGAGCTGACAGAGAGTCCCTCGGAGCTGGATATTTATGTTTAAACTGTGTAGACCGGGTATCAGAGGATCTTCTCTTCCTGGCATTGTGTCAGCAGCCCCCCTGCTGTCATTACCAAAGCCTCTGCTGTTGCTTTAGGCTGTCTGGGGCAGCTGGAGTCCAAGTTTCAGGCTGTTCTGATTTTTTGTAGTAGGTAAGGCTCTTAAGGAGTGCAAGAGTAGTTCTGAGTTTTCTCTGACACACCTCTTGTTTTTTTTCCTGCACTTGCAAATTGCGGTGCAGGGCTGTTGCTCTCAAATTAGAGAAAGTCTCTAATAGCAGAAATACAAATTTCTGGAATGATGGAGAAAGTAAATGTATCTTGGTAGCTACAATGCTCCAAAGTATTCCGAGTCTAGGAATGTTGAATGCTTGCTGCTTTTAATAAGTGGCATCTTTTACATATGTTGTTTCAACTGGCATTTTGGTGGAGTAGTTGCAGTTCATTGTAATTTGTAAGTAATGTGTTCTTTTTTCAAAAACCTGTTTTTTTTTTTTTTTTTTTGCAAGAGATGCACAATCTTATTAATTTTGCGACTTATTCACCATATTTTCACGTGTTGTATTAGATGAGCAGCTAGCAGTGTTTTACAATACCTGAAGAATTAGATGCTATTTTCCTTTCTGAACGTTATGTAGGCCATATGAGGGATATTAGGGTACCACTATTTACAGATTATGTGCTGATTTTTTTTGAGAATTTTGACCCCATAAACATGAAAGGCATGAATAAAAAAAATGTACTACTTCCTGAATGTTTCTTAAAGCCCTTACTGTTACTTTTTTTTGAGCTATTTGACTGAATGTAAAGGTAACACAAGATACAAGTGTGGCTATTCTTGCCATAAATATAGTAATTGTAAAATACAAATATCTTATAAACAATTTTATTTTTTTTACGAAAACTCAACCTGTTAAGTCTGAGGTCTCATTGTCAAAGGTTACAACTGGATGGGTAGGAAGGAGGAAGTGAGCTTTAACAAACGATAGGAAAAACAACTATGCCTCTTTACCAGCCCTAGTTTGACCGATCTACTAACTAGATTCACAGAATCATGGAATATCCTGAGTTGGAAGGGACCTACAGGGATCACTGAGTCTAACTCCTGGTTGGTTCAGCCCCTCATCCCCCGGTCTGCATGTATAATAGCCAGAGCTGCTCCAGAGCTTTCAAGTGCCTGTTTTTGCCACTATTAATTAAGATGAGTGAATTTTCCCTTATGTCTACATGCTTTTTCTGTTTAATTATTTTTCCCTTACCAATGTTCAGAAACCTGGGACAAACTAAGCACAGAGTACAGTGTTCAATGCAACTTTGTCAGCTGTTTCCACCTTGCCAAGTTAGACCTCTCCATCCGAGATGCGTACCTGTGCGCATTTGTTCCTCTCTTTTTCTAAAAGTACAGATAGGAACTTTAGGTACTTTTCTGGGTTAAAATCTTTAATGCTGTAACACCGAGGTGTTGTACAGAGTAGTATGTGTTGGTCCACACCAATCTCATGAGCAGCAGCAGCCTTCTACCGTAAATTAATTGTGGTCATTTAACCTGATGAGTATGAAGGTATGGTGCAAGAGATAATTTCAAGGCATGAAAGGGAAGTGGCCATTCCTGGAGGGTAAGGATCTTGCAGGAGTAAGCCTTCTTCCATCACAGACAGAAGGAGCCTCTTCATGTGTGCAAGAATCCCCAACTGCAATTGTTGGGCAGTTGATGCATCGATATCCATAAATATATGAGGCCTAAACCTCGGTGCTCCTTGGGTTTCGTGGGTCTCAACCATGTGATTCTCATGTGTAAAAAAAAAAAAAAAAAGTTTGGTAGAAAGAATGTTTTTTGCTTTATCAATATTTGATGTTTTATCAATATTATCAATCAATTATTATTTATTTGTCAATTAAACCATTGAAAATAATTAGTTTGACCCTAGTCTTAATTTAGTACTTCTCTGTACAGCAGGAAGCCTGTCTGGTATGGAAACCTGTAGCAATTCACTGTAGCTGCAATTAATGCTCTTATTAATTATCTTTATTGTGGGGTTCACGAGTATTAAAAATTTACTCATCTCATTCAGCGCTCTTATCCTTGTGACCCCTTTAAGATATGTTTGGTGCCTAATTTAGGCTGTGCTCATTTTTCCCTCTCATAAGGTATATTTGTTTTGTATTCCTCCGCAACATAGCAAGAACAACAAATGTTTGAGTCAATTTTTGCAAACGGAAAGGAAATCCTCATCTTGAAATGAATTCTGTGAGCTTCTTGCCTTCTTACCTGGTAACAAATTGCAGATACTCATTTTTCAGTTAATAATATCTTTTTTACTTATTATTTTACTTTATAATTTATAATATTTATATTTTCTACTATATATTTTTATATTATTTATACCTTTCTAGTTCTGCATTTGTAAATTGTGACGATTCTTTGACATACCATTGTTAAATGGTATTAAATCTGATAAGGTTTTACTATTTGTTTTCTTTGAGTAACAGTCAATAGTTTTATTATTCAAGGACAGATCATATTTTAGTTTCTTTTGATTTTTATTCTTAATTTTTTTGCGTGGCTGGAGTTTCCAACTGTATTGCTAAACTAAATCTGAAAAATGGCACTTAAAAATTTCTGCCCTGTAAACTTGTTTGCAAGCAAGACTGAACAAAGATGACTGCGAATTACTTTCTTTCCATTTCACCTCACACTGAGGTGATTAAGATGCATTTTACTTCAAATTCATCTGAAAACTTGTCTTAATATTTCAGCAAGAAAAATCCAATAGCACCTAGATGAATTCTCACCTTTCTTTGATGATATAAGTGGTATGGGTTTGACATCTGGTTTCCATGTTTAAACTTCTTAGCTCTCGTTATAATGTCAAAACTGTGTGAAATTTTGTAACAACCATTACTGCAAAGTGCCAGGAACTGTCTATCTGTTGATCTCTGTTTTGGTAAGACTGTGGTAAACGTGGGACCAAGAGGAGACCGACTTAAATTTTTGTACAGCTGTTTTGGTGTAAATTCCGTGGTTGATTTAGCAAACCACTGTCTACTACAGACTGCAAAGTGTAGAGAAATTTGTATTTTTTCCCACTGAGATTACAAGAAGAATTGAACTCTGTGCTTGCAATTTTCATCTCTTCAAATCTAACGTTCTGAGAATGCATGTTTGGAGCCATGTGCCTTATTGAGCCTCTGCGGTTAAAACTTGGTATAACGAACTGGAACTCCAAAAACGGCACAAGAGGAAGAAAGAGAGGGCATGCTAGGGACCATCGTCTGCATTATTCATGTGTTGTATAGTTTCCGAGGAGCTAGCCATGAATTAGAGATTACAAATACTTTATTAAGCCTATAAAATGAATGCTGCTCATGGTACCTGGTTTTATGAACTATTTTAATAGTTCTGAAAATATTGACTCTGCCCTGCGTGACCCCAGGGCTGACTGCAAATGAAGCAGGCAGAAAATTTCCTTTGTATTAAAAGTAGCAGCCAAGTGTGGGAGGTAGGAGAGAAGCAGCTGAATTTCCCCTCGGATAAACAAATGGCGAAGGGAGTTCTGGTGGGAAGGAAGTGAGAGGGGAAAAAGGAAGAGTCTCTCTTGAGCAGAGAGGACTTGCTAGAATAAGCAACCCTTCAATAAAAGGGCCTTGACTGATAGGTTTGGGCAGTTTGTTTTCAAAGTTAATTTTGAAAAGCAATACTTCAGTGCAGCGTACTCGCAGCTGGCTGGTATCTCTGACTAGTTTCTCTAGAGAATGGGCACCACTTAGCTGGTTCCCTGGTACCTACAGTCAAGAGGGTTAATCTTGAGTATATTCGAAATCTGTATTTTCATGTTTTTATGCTTTTTATACAAATAGTTCTGACTTTGAGAATTGGATGCTCTGTGGTGCTAGAATAAATGTTTTCACATTTAGCTTGTTAGCAGGACTTCAGCTAGCCTTTTGGAACACGCTTGTTCCTGTGATTAAACTAACAATTAAAGCAATATTGCAAGTAAATGCTTTTGGTATCAGCAACCTGAGGAAAGCTTGGGGTTCTCAGAACTGGAATGCTTTCTTGACAAAATGTAAGGATCAGCTTGGGGTTTGGCATTGACCTCTGTTAGGGAATGAAGAATAATTGTCCTGGGAGGCCTTTGGCAGGATGCAAGTGGTAGAACCCATGGTGGAGACAGTGGAAAAATTCAGTATTAGCACAATAATAAATTATTTAAAACAAAACAAAACTATATGAAAACTGAGGATTTCAGCTTCATCGTGTTTTAATTACCAACATGAAACGGTGGCACATGGAAACAGTGGTCTGAGCTGTTTGCTAGGATTAGCTAACAAGCTTTTGTGCTTCTTCATGTCTTCTCCGGCTTGGTACCTGTTAGTTCTTCTTTATTATGATATATGAGAAGTGTACAAAACAGTCTTGGTACCTAGAGTAGTGCTCACTGTTTTCAGTATTAGGTGACTGCTGTATCGTGGTGAGTAGGTGTATTTGGCTGAAGTGTCTATGGAACTAAAAATAACTGACAAAATCATCATCTTGCCAGCAAATTCTAAAAATGTTAGAAACGATGCAACTTTTGGGGGAAGATTTTACCCACTTACATCCAGCAAAAGACGAGGGAATCATAAGAGATTTTAATGCATGTGACAGGAAAGAGAGGAAATTGATACATAATGGGAAATCGCTGATAAAATGGTTATTGTAGCTTTATGTGTGCCTTATGAAAACCTGATTTCGTGTTTATGGAATAGCCCCCCAACAATTGTTTCTCCGACTTTCTATGTTTAGGTCAGCTGAAAAGGGCTTCAGGTTATGGATTTATTTGTCCCCTGTTCTTTTATTTTGTCCTAATTTTATTTAAATTCTTTAGACAAATTTTCCCTTTCCAGATTAGAGATGAAACTGATTGTTTCAGGTAGTTTCTCTAAGAAACCTTTATGCTTTTTTGAGTGTGTATAATACCAGAGTTCAAATCTTAGTCTCTTAAACCCATTCTCCTAAACACAGGACATCTATTAGCAAAAGCACTCTTTGTTCCAGCTCGAGGCATACTTGGTATTTCATACTATATCCAGATATTCTACACAGGTAATATCTATTACTTTAGTTATCATAGAAATTCTGTAACATCCTAGTTTATTATTTCATTAACCAAATAGCTTTCCACTCTAACCAAATTTGTTAATGTTACGCTTCTGTTATGTCTTTATCAAAGAGAGTCTGCCTTTTCAAACCTGGTGGGTATGAAATATATAGGCTGAGGGTTGGTGATACTCCATTTATTCTCAGGTGGTGGGGATGTGCACTGACCACCTTGCAAGAGCAGTAATTTCAGCTTTTGTTTGCCTTCTTTACTGTGTTAATGCAAGCATCTCTAAAATTATCTTATATTCAACATTTGACATAGGTGTTTGCTGAGTTTTATGTTTTTTAGCTTCAGCTTGGCCCTTTCAGCGTCTTCTCATCAGAAGTGTGTATAGTTGTTGCCTAAATAAATAATATTTTACCACTAAGCAGAAAACGGCCAATTCACTGGGTTCAGTGCTGGAGACTTAAAAGCAGGGGCCTGTGGCAGCAAGAAGGAAAGAAGAAAAGGCTGTTTCTGATCTGAAGGCATAGATGCTGGATGAGCCAATGGTATTTTATCCAAGATGAATAGAAGTTAGGCAGAGTTGACAGTTGGAAAAAATGCTTTCAGGTGTCTGCTTTAACCATGGAAGTTTATCCTACAGTTTTATCTAACCTTTAAAAATAAAAAATAAAAAAATCAACTAACGTAAAACTGGAGAGCAACAAATTGCTGGAGAGCATTTTTTTTTTTTCTAATACTTTGGAGACTTTGCTGATAAATGTTCCCTTCTTCTAAATTATAAGTGCTGCGCCTTTGGTAGGAATCCCAAATTTGAAAGATGATCCTTAGCTTTTGTTAGTCTTTTGGTACCGTGTTCAATCACAGGTACTCTGCTACCAATTCCAAGGAGCAGAAACTGTCCTAGAAACATTCCACATGAACAGCTTTGCTCGTTAATTAGGCTGTTGAAGGGCTGTGATTAACAGGTCTTGGTACCAGTTGTTTGAGAGGTTCCACAGTGCTGCAGGATGACAGAGAAATATTGAAGCTGGAGTTTGCATCTTCCCCCATCGAGCTGTCCTTAAAGCCATTGCTTCTCAGTGAGCAAGTCACCGATGAGTGCGTGCCTTTCTCACCTGAAGTTATAGATAGTCTGTAAGGTCTGAATAAACAAATTTGATGGTAAAGAAAATAAAATAAAAATGGAAAAGTCTAGGGGTAACCCTATTCTTTTGCACAGAGGTTGAAATTCAAGACTTTTCTAAGTGGAAAACTAAAAAGAAACTCAGTGGTGTGTTTTGTCTTAATAGTGAGATGTCTTCTTACAAGTTACAAAATACTGCTACCTTTGGTTATTAACTCTGTATTTTATGCGTTTTGTTATTCTTCACTCAGCATATAGTATGTCAGAGCTTTTATGTGAAAACACAATGGCTTTTTACTGTTTTTTACAGTGTGTGAACTTAATTGAATGCTAGGCTTGACGACGATGTTCATTCAGTTACCACATTTAGTTGCCACTCTACAGCCAATTGACTGGCCAATTTACATGGCCATCTGAATATTTTCATCAACGTTCAGAGATGAAATGTGGTATCTGCTACAATATAACTGCAATTATCCAAAGTGGTTTTATTAGTTCAACAGTGTAAAGCGTCTCTTGGGGAAGGTTGGAGGTAGTTGTGGAGAAAACAAGCAAGAAAACTTGACAGGAAAATGGCCTTGCAAGATTTGGCTGAGTGCAGACATCCTTTTCCCTAAAATCCTGTGCCCGCAACGAAGCAGTCACACTTAATGTTAGCGCCTGCAACTAGTGCTGTGTGATTTATCGCTATGCATTCTGCAACATCATATTTCTAGAATAGTTGCAATATAAAGATTGCTTAGTCTCTTTGACAGGCATGCAGAAGACAGTCTCTTGTGATAGGAAGCATCACACTTTACAAATTTCAATAGAATTATGGTTAAATTGTACTTCATGTGGATTCCTCTGTGAAGGGTGCTGAAAGTTAACATTTATCATGCAAAAGTGACCAAATCTTTTAGAAATGAGGTGCTGTTTCTCTAGTGTATGCTATTTTAGAAGTACATTTGTACTCAGGTTGCTATGGAGGAATTTGATTTCTCTGAGGGATGTGTGCTCTGTTTGTTTTTACTAAGTGTTTGCAATATGAGTTATGCTGTTACTTGAATATTACTTAAGTATTACTTAAATAATTCTGTTTCGTTGTAGCAGAAAAAGAAAGCTAAGGCATTCAATCCTCCAATCCGTAGAAACTGGGAAAGTAATTACTTTGGGATGCCCCTGCAGGACCTGGTTACACTGGAGAAACCCATACCTCTGTTTGTTGAAAAATGCGTGCAATTCATTGAAGACACAGGTAAGACAGGAAACTTGTTGGAAGAAAGACTTCCCACTTGCATACTGAGCAATGCCTCTCATTTTCTGTTTTAAAGCACTCTTAGAATCCTATCCCAGAAATAAATAACTTCATTGTGGGTAAAGTACATTTTAAAAATAGAATATGTTCTTTAAATTATATGCTTAGTACGTGTTTGGTCTTTTTTATTTATTTACACAAAGACTTCACTCGTTATTGACAGACATTTGAAGTTTAATGTTTCCTGTAATTTAAAAAGACTTGAGTTTGTAATGCCAAATGACTTTTAACCCAGCAGCGTTCCAATCCTGCACGTCTCACTCTGGCCACTGTTATGTAACATACTGAAAAGCTCTGAAATCTACCAGTTGCAGAAAACAGATGCCTGATATGGTTTAATAAGTCAACTCACTTTAATTTATTTATTTTGTGGGTTAATCTAGACTTGCATTTTAACTTGTTACGAAGAAAACTTGACTTTCTAAATACTTTGTATTTCTGCATTAACAATACTAAGCAATTTATTTAATTTCCAAATTTCCAGCATATTGTACAATATTAATGTGCCTTTGCACTAAGGTCAAGTTTCACCCTTCTTTTTCTCATCTTTTTTTTACATGCCTTCCTGGTCATGTGTTTGAGCCCTCTTGTTTTCAGCCATGAGGTGGCCGTGAGGCAAATGAAATGATGTTAGCTGGTCCAACATAAGATTACGTTTTGGAAAGGGGAGTTGTTTTGAGGTTTGGGTGTTATCTCTTGTTAGTTTTTTTTTTTTTTTTTTTTTTTTCTGTTTTTAAAAGGGAAGAGCACTAATTTTCACTTTGTGAGAAGCTCTTGCTTGCTCTGATGTTGCATAAATGCTACATGGCTACGTTTGAGGCAAGTGGAGGTATAAGGCTGTGAAACAATAATCTGTGGTGAAACACAAGCAGGAACATCCTTTGGATGCCTGCTGTTGGATGTTGTTGAGAGAGAGTGAAACAGCACCTGTTGTCAACATTTTCTTTGTTCTGTAATTCAATTTTAGCTGTAAGATGACAGTAACTATTAGCAAGAATAAAACTGAAGAATTTCCTTTCCGAAATTCAATTTTATTACCATGTATGAGAATAGTAAGCATTTCCAAAAGGTCTACTACAGGCAGTAAGCCTAATTGCTGTTTCTGACGACTTCTGTAGTGCATTATTACAATAATAATAATAATAATAATAACAATAATAATAATAATAATCAAATAGGTGAAACCGCAGGCAGTGACCTTTTGGGAGTCAAAGATATAAGTGTATCTGTCTTTAACCTTTACCTCCTATTGATTCTTTGCCTGCAGGTAAGAGCAGTATTTTCATCCCTCTTAAAATGGGGAAGGAGAAAGAAGAGCAAGGAGTCATAGTGTGGTATATATCATCTAATACATAATTTGCTTGCTGATGTATGCAGCAAAAATAAAAGGGCCAGTTATGGTCTGAATTTTTGTTCTTTAAAGATGGCTGCATACACCTACTATATACAGCTATTTAGATCAGACGTTTCGCCAGTAGTGCCTTGGTAGAAAAAACGAGTTGTAAAAAGAAGTCTGTACAATCTAGAAGTACTATCTTAAATTTGAGCACAGGTAACTTTGTAAGAATACTTTCAAACCCCAAAATTATAGATCTGAATCTAAAGAAAGTTCCCTTTTCTGCAAAGTGTTGTTGTCTGTTGCCTGTTGACTTTGTGAGAGACCTTTAAGAGAAGATCTAGTATTTCTGTGAAATGATTATTTTTTACCAGTTTGTGGAGGGAGAGAGAGAAACATAATGGAGAGCAAACATGAATAGTCCTTTTTTTTCCTTACAGTCATCAGATAACTGAAGCACCCAGTAGATCTAACACTTTTTGTCTCCTCTAATGACCTGTCTTTGAAGGGTAAGGTGTTTAGTTAAGCTGCTGGTGGGTTCAGAATGTGTGGGGCTCCTCAGAAGTGGTGGCTGTGGAGGTATTGCTTGTATGCTGGTTCTCCTGGTCTGCTGCTGTGCAGATACTCAAAGCTGGAGGATTTCAATTCTGGCCATATGTGTAAGCGGCACAAACCTTGAGCCATCTGTGTGCTTTGTGTGTGACTGTGAACACTTGTCCTGCTGTTTCTGCTAATCATTTGTAAAAGATGGAACAAAGCCTCTGCTTTTGATCTGAATTAGGTTTTCTTTTCCTACTCCAGATTCTGTATAAAGAGTTTAGGTTGTTCTTTTCAGCTCCCCTACTTGGGTGTGGGAGTTTTATTGCTGGTGTGCGTTATTTTTATATCAGGTTAATATTCTTCAGATATCTGATGAGATTCAAACCATGCATTCTAGCTTTCGTGCAGCCTCCTCTAGTGATAGAACCTATTTTTGCCTTCTTCGAGAGAAGCATGCTATAAGGGAAATAAAAATTTTACTTGCGTTGCCTTCAAGTCCTCTGCTGAAATAGACTCCCATCATCGGCTTTGGTACTATCTGCTAGAAAATCCCATGAATATGGTTTTGGAGATGATCAGTCTGCAGAAGGCAAGTCCAGATCTGTTAGCTTCAACCTGGCGTCCAGAATGGTACCAGCTCTGTTTGATAAAGCTATCGTATCAGCTGCTTGCCCCTGGGGAGTCCTACAATACTTCAGCTTTCTCTTAGCAAGTCAGCCTAATGTTAGTACTGACTGACTCATCAGACATACCCGTGTTTACTGTCATCATCTTTCTTTTTAATCAAGATCTGTAGTCTTCTCGAACTCTGCTTGAATGAAGCTAATCAGTATATTTGTTTTAAGGAGGACAGATTTGTTTAGCGTCCCTTTAAGGTACTTAGAATCATAGAATCACTGAAGTTCATGGAGTTCAGCTCCTTCCCTTTATATGATCACATGTAATTTGCATTGTGGCTGAATGACAGTTTTTTTTATGAACGTACTGTTAACCTTAAACTGAAGGGCTAATCTCAAATTTTCATGTTTCTTCTCCCTGCCTCATGAAATTATAGAAGATGGTGCTTTATACCCACTTTTCTGAATTGTGACTGAGGCTAAAAAGTATTCAGCGTAGAACGCAATTTTCTCTGTTTTGCTCTGGATGCTGAGATAAGATCAGAAACTGTTCTTGAAGATTCTTACTCAACTTAAACCCTAAAGAACTGACAGCATGCAGAAAATGCCGATGGATTTTTCTGTTTTATCATGGTGCTTTGGAATACCCTCACATTTAAAAAACAAAAACATAAGTATTTATCAGTGGAAGAGGAATAATTTGGACAAACTGAAGTAAATCCAGGAGGTGAAAATTGTAGCCTTTTCTAACTGAACGAGTTTTTTGTAGGAATATGCCATAGGAATCCTGGCAGGGTAAAGCTAGATCTGCTGAAGATAAGGGATCTTCAGGTATACACGTGTAGATATGTATGCATGAAGGTACTTCCTGTGTGTTCCTGTTTGGGTTGATATTTTCCAAAAAGAATTTTTATTCTGGACTGATTTTGCTCTATAGAGACAAATAATTTCTACTTTTCAAAGATGATCATGGGCACAAATTGCTTTGGAAACTTTCCTTGATAGCACTAAAAGTAGAAACTGAGGGAGTGAAGTGTTTAATGCTTGAGCAGATCTAAACCTAGGAAGTAGTAAGCATGTATTAGAACCCCCAGTCTGGCAGCATCGTGTGCTGTTGTTGATGCTAATACCACAAAGCAGGGATAGCCCGTAATATTTTGCTTTGTTGGAACCTATTGATTAAAAGAACTACACAATAACTGTGTAACATTATCTTAAATTTAATAATACTGACATTTCTGGGTAAGGAATGAGGAAAACTTGCCTAAATACTATAAACAAACTCTGTGTGGGTATTCATGTGTTGCCCATGATTACAGGCAAATGTTTCCTCTATCCAAGGCTTTCATTTTTGAATTCATTATAATTATAGCAGGATGAGTAATCTTTGGTTGGCTGTCAGAGCTCACTCTTGTTGATTCATTGAATGAGATGATAGAAAAAAATGTTACCTCTCAGGTAAATAACTTGATAATGGTGAATTATCAACCTCTCCACTACACATCTTGGTATAAAGATACATGTTCAGAAAAACTTACTTTTATGGTGAAGATATTACAGTCTTACCTGTAACCTTTTACAGACTATATAAGGACTTTTATAATCACTGGTGGTATCGTGTAGTGCATAACTAGCTGATGTTTGTATGCTTTTACCTCTGTCACCTTAAATCACTATGTAACTTGCTTTTGAGGGCAGCTACAGAAATGGACTTTTAGACATTAGAAGTTATTTTCAGCTGCAGGCTTCTAAAAGGAGGTTTGAGGATACAGTTCTTGTGGTGCGTTTGTTGCTTTCTCCTGATGGAATGAATAGAAGGTCATTTTGTTACATCACTTAAAATAAGTAGTGGTGTTCTGCAAACTAGATTTATGGAAATGCTCACAGCAGGGAAGCATAGCTAGCTAGCTTCAAAACTAGGGCTGCTGCTCTACAGCTATGTAGACAGTTATTTTTTTTAATGTATCTGTTTTTTTTCTTTGTATAGGCAGCAGAGTTCAGATAATTTTTGAAGCTGAACTGTTCGTTAACTATATTAATAGCATGAATTCTGTGATTGTGCATTTCTCTTTAAGAATGGCCATGTGAAGAGTAAGAATTAGATTTTTTTCAGAGTTCTCTAGTATTACATGAATTTTGCATAGCTACCCAGACTCAAAAGTAGTCAATTGGGTTTGAGAGAGAGGAACACAGGTTTCTGGAGGCTAATTAAATCCTCATTTTCAGCAAAAGTAATGCTTTCTGCCTCAATGTTGTTGGTATGATTGAATTTTATAATTGCAAAGCAAGGTAAAAATACCTATTGAATGTTAATTCTGTTCTAAAATTGAAGTGTAAAAAGTTAGTATTTATTGCAAGTTCAGAGATTATTTTGATATAGTTACGTAGTGACATTTTTATGCTGTTTTATATGCTGCCAATTTATTTTCAAGTTCTGTTTAGCTGTTACCAATCAGTTGTTGATTATTTTTAGCTTTCGTTTCTAATAATTTTGGCTAAACCTATTCATGCTAACTAGTCATATTAATATAAGAGCTTTTTAAATATTTAAGTATTGCTTTAATTTACATTTTGGATTTTTTGTTGGTATACATTTTAAATGATAGGTGAAAAGCTTGATACAAATGACATTTCAGTCTGTTTACCAAGTAAGGAGGCATCAAATTAATATTATGAATAGTAGCACAGTTTGCCATTTAATAAATTTAGTGCTTGACTTTATGCAGCTGGAGAGTGCAGCTGGACAGGATCTGGGGGGGGTCCTGGTGGTATATGGACCAAGCACGAGTCAGTAGTGCATCTTGCTAATAACTAAGGTGACTGAGGATGTATTGGACTGACCCAGCAGAAGGGTAGGCAGTAAGTTAACAAAGTGATTGTTCTTTTCTCAGGACTTGTTAGACTTCATCTGAAATGCTAAAAGAAAGGTGTAGGCAAAGTTGAGTGAGTCTAGCAGAAAGAGGGTCAGGGTCTGGAGCTCGTGACCTGAGATAGCTGAGGTGATGGAGCCTGGCTAAAGCACTGACATGCATTGCAGGAAAACTAGAACCAACAATCATTAAAATTGGAGGTTCCTACTAGATGGGAGCAAAATTTGTTCTGAGGCTTATTTAAACACTGGTTCAGGTTACTCCAAGTGTTTGTGGGCTCTCTGTCCTTGGAGGTATTCAAGATCAGATTAGACAAAGACCTGCACAACTTAATCTGAATTCAGCGTTGACCCTTGTTTGAGCAGGAGGTTGGAGCAGATGACCTCCTGAGGTCCCTTCCAACCAGAGTAATTCTGTGATGACTTTAATTCGGTCATTACACCTTTGGAATTAATCACCAGGGAAGAAATCCTGTCGAAACGCAAGAGGAGGGGAAAACAGGCATCAGTTGTTTCTTCTGAAGGAAGACTGACTACCAGACAGACGGAGGGAGGAGCACACGTGTTAATTTATTAGTGTGTGAGAATCATTAAAAGCTGTAAACAAATATGTTTTGAAATATTCATAAACACATGTTGTGCACTTGAGCTGTATTGCTAATTAAGGTATCTCTTCAAAGGAAACATCATGGGAATTATGTAAAGAATTTCCAAACAATGCAGACAAGACCACGATGTCAGTACTTCTGGTTAGCTGCTGCTCTTATTCCCCTACCTTCCTCCGTGCCCAGTGACCAAACAAAATTGCAGTATCTTCAGATCTAACCCATTTTTAATGAAGTAAAGCATGTTCCTGTTTGCTTTGGCAAGCACGGAAAAAGTGAATTGCTTTTTCTCGTGTCATTTTAATTGCAGTTGTTTTTTGTTTTGTAAATGAACTGGCCGTGAAGTATGAGATTGAGTAATCGTTCATAAAATGGTTGAGAGCTTGTTTAATAGTTGGTTGGTGAAGATTATAGAACTGTTAATTCAGCACTGGATGAGAACTTCCTATTTTTGAGTCTTCCTGAAAGTACTGCTTACTTCCTTTCTACTGATTCCATTTTATTGAACATTTCAATAATGTATACGTTATTGCAAAAATCAGGCAAACATTGATTTTTGGTTCTGTTTTGGAGTGTGTGAATTGAAAGTCGTGATTCTTTAAATGGCAGTGTTTCTGTGCACAGATGAAGAAAGTTTTAAATGTAGAATTTTTAATGTACTTAAATAATTTAAGTTAGTGTTACACTTTTCTTACTTGAAAAGAATTTGCATTCTTTGCTCTGTAGGTACAGACATCATTGGTGTACATTGAAATTACCGGTCTGGCTCAGTCAGGTAGAGGTTCCTTTAGTCCTGTGTAGTCTGGCTGGTGTAGTGGTTGACAAGAGGTACACTAGGTCAGTCTGTGGAGTCAAATTATGGAGTGGCAGAGATCACAAAATTTTACAGAGGTAACTCTGAGAATGATCATCTTGGCTGCTGTAGTAGCAAATGACTCCTGAAAAATTCAGTTGGTCACTGCAGGGGAAGGAATTAGACTGGGGAGAAACAGCCGTGCTGTGATGAGATGGCATGCGTTCAGAAATGGAGGCAGTACAATGAGAGTGAGAACCTGGCTACAGATGCCAAGTTGGCAGCTACTGTGTGACTCTTAGGCAGGCTAAATATTAGTATAGCTGTTGTCACTCTGCAGAAGGCTTTAAAATCATCAGAGAAGCTGTCTGAAAACATCTACTCTCAATACGTGGTGTCAAACAAGCAAAAAGAACTGAAAGAATTAAAGAGAACGTATGGGGAAAAATGATCCTATAGTGTAATGCCATGTTGTGCGCGCAGCTCTAATAGGGCTTACAGTTTGGATCAATCTGCCTTAGAGTATAAAAGAATTTGGAAGAGATACAGCACAGGACAGTAGTGGTAACTTTTGGTGTAAGAACGGCTGAACTGATCAGCTTAAAAAATTTTTGAGGGAGGGAAATTTATAAATTAAAAAAAACGTGGTGCTGACAGAGTAGAGAGCTCGCTGCTTGTTAACACAAGAAAAAAACTTCAGGAAAACTTCAGATACTGAGCATAAAACTGGTATGTTTTCATGCTGTACGTTACTGAATTATGAAAGAGCTCTCTGCCATGAGTAGTTGTAAAGACCACAATAAATGACTTGAAGGGATTTTAGCTGAATTAGTAGAGGATAAATCCTTAAATGGTGGTTACAAGTCCTTATGCAAAAGCATTCATAGGAAGATGGGAGGATACACCACAGAAAACTTGCTCATTTCTTCTCCTGCCTCTCCCCTCAAGTGTGTCCTGTATACTGCTGTGGAAACGGGATATTGTGCTGGGCAGGCCTTGGTCTGCCTTGTTCTGAGATTAATGTGCTCACGAGCTGTCAAGTTCAGATGGGTAAACTATGATCCCATACTTGAAGATATTGATGTAACAAACATTACAGAGACCTGGTTGAGTAATAACAGCAAACCCAACAAAAATAGAACTTTGAAACATTACTTAAATCACATCACCGAACTTCTAAGTTCATGTATGTACACAAACAGGTTAAAGTTTTTTCTGTGTGTGTCTTAGAAGAACAGCACGCTGACAGCTCACCGTTCCATCAAGTGTTATTTTCTGGAATAGAAAAGCAGGAAAAATCATTTTTGTGTGAGGAATGTAAGAGACAAACTTAGTTATCATAATCCAGAATTGCAGCACTTATCTGCCGTTCTTGGACGAAGGTGCCTAAATTTAGTAGGCATCTCCTGAACATTTTCAGAAGTACTGTGTTGCCTTTTCCAGTATCTCAGAGCTGTAGTGGTCCTGAGCAAAGAGGTGTCTACTGTGTGGTGAAATAGCGGAAAAAAATCAGATACTACCATAGAGCATCTCTGTCTCCACAGCAGCCCAGTCCAAGTATTCAAGGTTTAGATTCTCTTACTAAACAGCAACTGAATCAGACTACAGAAAATGCTATTGCAGCAGATTCACTTCCCTTTGTGCAGAAAGAAATGGAGTGGTAGTTGGATAAAGCACAGAGTACCCTGGGGCTGTGGGGGATCTAACTGAGAATTCTCCTGTACTAAATGATCCTAGCTTGTTCTTATCTACCAGTGATTTTCTTATTTTCTTTTATTCCTTTATTTACAACTTCAGCAAGAGAAATACGAAGTATTTCTGTTTGACAGCATTTGGGGCACATTTTTGAAGGCAGGTTTGAAACCCCTCCAGCTGTGGAAATCATTGAAACCCCCATTTTGCCTCGTGCCACCAATTTGTATCTCCTGGTGGAAATCAGCGAATAGTGCTCTGTTTTTTGAAAGGACAGTTCCGGTAAATACTTACAAGAAAAGATTCTTGGTTATGGATTTTGAAAGCTAAATGGAAGATTTACTGAAGAAGAAGTACTCAAGTTACTAAGGTAGCCTTGACGGGGCCAGTAAAAGATGTGTGAGTTGTGGAGGCATTAAGGGGGAGAAATGGAGTTAGAAGAGTGATAATTACCAAATGAATTGATGCAGCGTTCCCAGTGGTATGAAGTGTGTTCTGTACTTGGAGCATGTGAGCAGGATTCTTTGTGTGTGTTGGTAATCAACACACTGAGGCTGAGGTGTGACTGAGGAGTTGCTGTATTGACTTGATAGTGGAAAATGCATTCAGTTACCAGGCTGTGATGGTAAAGAGCCAAGAAACTTCATAGAGCTCTAAAATAGGAATTCTTTAAATAAAAGCATGTAGTGCTATGGAGATGTAGCATATAGATAATGTTGCACCTGTAAAGATGGAGAACTCTGGACTATGAACCAGATGTTTTCCGTAATGGTTTCCAAATCGCCAAAGAGAAAGATTATGGGTAGCTGTGATTAGCAGGCTGGATGCTTTCATTTAGTGAGTAGCTGTGGGCAAAACAGATAGTGATGTGATAGGATGCATAATCAATGGGGTGGAGCGAGCGATCGTGAGCGTGTCTGTGTTTGTGTGTTCATAATGAAGGTGTGGATCTATATTGTAATGTTATTTACCTAGGGTGGCTGCTAGAATTCTAACAACTCTGTAACACATAGTAAGGCAAGGTAATAATGAGCAGCCTGGAGAACCTCTGCTTCGTAACACTTTTCTCTTCTCCTGACTTAAACTAAATGGAGTACTGTAATCAAAAGACAACTGGTATTTCCCATTTTGATAACAATTACCCTGATATAGTAGTACCATGTTACTTTTTAGACACTTAGATTTATGTTCCTACTTATGGCTTCTGAATAAATAATTATGACTGGCTCTGTTTTGCTCTGTAGTACATAGCCTTGTTTTATAACTTATTTTTTCCCTCCTTCTAAGGATTGTGTACTGAAGGCCTGTACCGCGTCAGTGGTAATAAAACTGATCAAGACAACATTCAGAAACAGTTTGATCAAGGTAATGCCCCATTTTATTATTTAAAGCCAAAACAACTTGAATTCACCGTGGATATATAAGGTAGTGCCGTCAGTGTAAATGAGTCACACTTTCAATATGCTGTCTATAGTGCTGAGTGCTTAATGCTCTGGTCAGTTGTACTGATACAGTTCAGGTTGTAACTACTGAAGCTGTGTGTAAACTAAGGATGGGATAGAATCTCATTGCCAGTTAAAACTGCTTTGAAATGTTGCTTGTGGAATTTCTAGGTGCTATTCTAGTTGTATAAATGAGTTTAACTGCAGTCTGAAGTGCTCACCAGTCCTAGGCATTAAAGCATTCACTTCCCTCCCCCATGTCCCCTGAATGTAGAACTTTTTGATAATTATTTTATTGAAAGCCCTTTGAATAATATGGATTAACAGTTGAATCTTGATAATGAATTTGTAATACCACACTTCTCATGCCGGAATGTACTGGAATATGATCAGTGGATAATGCTGTTCATTTGGGTGTATTGAGAAGGGTCATCATTATTTTTTCTTTCTGCTTTTTCATTTAATTTATGATCAAAGTTGATCTGTCAAAAAGAAAAAAAAATACATATTTTCAGAGTCCTCATGGATATTAGTCATGAAATTGAATCTGTGTGAAATAGATGAAAATATTCCTCCTAGATGATAAGGAGAATAAATGTATATCTTTTTAATGCCTCATTTTGTGCTATTTCAGATAATCTGAATATAATGCTAGATGTCACCATATTAAATGATATTTCAGGTGGAGTGGACTTTTGAAAAGTTTTAAAATGATCTAGCATGAATTTTACAATGTTTTAAATTTAATTATAAAAATCTCTAGTTATAAAACGAGGCTTCTGTTATTTGGGAATCTAGCAGTAGGTTATATGGCGATGTAGAATCACTGTGTTGTTACTGCGTGTATTATTGTCCTTGCTTAAGAGGCTTTGGTATCTTGTTCATGTGGCTACAGGAATTCTGCAAATTGTGTCAGTTTCTAACAAAATTTGGGGAAATCGATTTTAAAACTCATTCTTGGCCAAAATGAATTATCAGAAAATAGCTAATGTCAAATAGAAATGCATTTAGATCCACACAGAGTTTGACAACTTTATTTTCTGATCTGCTTTCTTAATACTGTCAGACTTGCTAAATTTGATTTCATGTTTGTCAAAGTGATGGTATCTTACCCACTGATTCACCCTATCATGTGTTTTTGACAAATACTTGGCAACATTTTCATTTCCAGCGTTTTCAATAAATTCTTGCTTTCGTAAAATGCTATGAAGGATAGCTGTAGGTTTTACTTACAGTGCTGTTTAATTTTGTCTTACAGATCATGATATCAGTCTAGAGTCTATGGAAGTGACAGTCAATGCTGTGGCTGGGGCTCTTAAAGCCTTTTTTGCAGATTTGCCGGATCCATTAATTCCTTACTCTTTACATCAAGAGTTGTTAGAAACATCAAGTAAGTAATAATCTTGTTTTGATTTTATTTTTTCATATTGATTGCCCGTACTGCAATTTTTAGTTCATTGTAGTTGAAAGGTTTAGCTGCATTGATTATCTTTTTTTAAATGCTTAGGTGTACCTATTTCCTGTTAATGTTCTTTCGAAGTAGTTGAAGTATATGATGAAGTAAACTTGTTACATTAGTTTTTTTCTGAATAAGTTATGGCCTGTTATTTCCAGTTTACCTAGGAAATTTAATTGGAGGAATCTCTTTTTTTTTTTTTTTTTTTTAATTCTGTATTAGTGCTGCATAAGATGAAGACTCGTGGAAATCTAATGTAGTTATTAAGCAGGTGTGGATGTGGGGGAAACGCCCCTTGAAGTCATCATGGCTTCCATTCAAAGTAGTCTGTAGAAATCTGACTTGTATATGGAATATTACCGTAAATCTGAGATTTTTTTTAAAATTCTTTTTGAACTCCATGTAAAACAAAATGGTTAACTGTATTTACAAATGCTTCAAAAGCTTTAAGTGAATATATGACTAAATTGTTGCCTTTTCTTAAAGAGTATCTGTCTCACTTGAGATCATTTCTGGGTGCCAGCAAACTGTTTTAGAAAAGCATTGCTATTTGTTTTTGTAGGATACAGCTGTGACATCCGATATTCTTAATGTTTTTGTTCAAAATATGAAAATATTAGTGTAAACCCAAGGCTTGGGCCTGGACTTGATTTATGTATATTCCCTTAGAAATTTTACATTTTTGTATGACATCTCTAAACAATTATTTCTAATATTTCTGCTGTCCTTTTCAGGCAAATGCCTTGTTTACTGTATTTCTGGTTAGGTTTTATTTTTTTTCTTGATGAGTTAAACTTCAGACAAAACATGCACTAGCTTAGAATAGGTTGGTATAGGTGGTCTTACTGTTTTCCAATGCAATCGATATCGCATTACATTTCTATTTGGGGTACATTGAAACATTTAATGTTACTTTAAGGCTATGGTACTAGGTACATAAAATTAGAGTTGAGCTTGTATTCCTTTTCAGATGAGTTGTCATGGAACAGAAGTACATTCTGCAGAATGTACTATTTACAATATTTTAGTGCTATTTTCAAAAGTGTTTTAGCAGAAGTGTTAATTTTTCCCTAATAATTTCTTTTATTCATTTAGGTTTATGATTTTCTGAGATGAGTGGGACAGGCTTTGATAATTACATATTACTTAACTGTAGCATACCAAGCTTAAATAAAAATTGAAGTCTTTCTTTTGAAACAAACCTTTCTACACAGTAGGATAAGGCAAAAATGTGATTATGTACAATAGTAATTTATGGAATACAATTTTGAGAGAGGGAGCTAGTGTTCTTTCATATGTGAATATTTGGTGGGATAGTGTGGATTCATCTAATTCTCACACCTGTGCCAACAATTTGGTTGCAAGAGAGTCTTGTTTCCCCATTTTTCTACTGTAAAACTGTTCTGGAATTTTGTTGTTGATAGATCTTGAACTATCTGAACCCAACTGTGAGTTCAACTTTTAAATCAGTATCAGCTTCTCACTATATATAATTTGGTGTCAGAAGTAGCACTGATCTATTCTAAATTTTCATAATATATTTTATTCCATAATCCTTTTCCTGTTGTTTGCTTCTTTTAAACCCAAATTAATGTTCCTTGGGCCTTTGTAAAGCTCTGTTCTCCTTTAAATAGTATACTTAAAATAGCTGCACCAGGATTATTCATAATTGTTTATTATTTGACTGGTAAGCTTAAGATTTTCTAAGTTTGTTAAAGTCTTACATAACCCAAATCTTTGTGAAACTAGGGTCTGTATAAATCTTTTAGGTATATTGTCACAACATTTTGCAAGCATGACCCTGTCACATTGTTGGTTATTATTCTGCAAGCCAATGAGTTAATCAAGTGCTGACGGTCTGCTGTTACAGATAAATCCATGTAAATACAGATTTTTTTGTGTGTGTTTAGATGGCTGCCTCTCTATGATGAAGTTATTCTTTTTAAAGTGTATGTAAATAGGAATTTTATTAAATACTTTCTCACTTGGTATTTCTCTGTGGGTATCTTTTCCGTACTTCTTATAGCAGGAAAAAGCAACACTATTCAGAATTTCTTTCTAAATGTATGACAAAATGTCGCTTGCTTCTATAGAGATCCTGGATAGGACAGAACGGCTGCATGAGTTAAAGGAAATTGTGAAGAAGTTCCACCCAGTCAACTATGATGTCTTCAAATATGTGATAACGCATCTAAACAGGTTTAGTATTGTCTACATTTTTTTTTAATTTGTAACAATTGAAAAATAAATGTATTACTAACTGTTAATTGCTGTATATCACAAAAAAGCTGAAAGAACAAATCTGCACAACCGTTGCAGATCTCTTTTCTAAGGAAGTAGCTATTAACATTATAGGCTGATACAGGTTTGAAGGAACATGGAGGTCATTTGGCCTGATCTCCCCCTCTCCCTGCCCATTAAATCAAAGTCAGCTTCAATTAGCATCTAAAATGTAGCACTAAAAACAGCCACTGAATGACTAAAATGTACAACAAAGCTATAAGTAGCGGTAAATTGCTTACATTTGTATCTTAAATCTTGCCTCTTGCATGGAAATTTAATGGCTTTCTTTTTTAAAAAAAAAAATTAAAATAATGCTTGTAGATGTATACTATCTAATCTGACCCTCTGTGTGTGCAAATGTACAATATGCAGTCATAAAAAAAAATATAAGACTAGCTTTTTCTTACTCATCTAAAACAATGTATTCTCTGAAATCCACTAAATCAGCTTGTTAACTGCATTATTAAGAGTTATGAGGAGAGACTGAAGGAACTGCAGTTGTCTAGTCTGGAGAAGAGGAGGTTGAGTGGAGACCTCATCTCTGTCCACAGTTACCTGAAAGGAGGTTGCACCAAGGAGGGTGCCCCCTCTTTTCTCAGGTGGCAAGTGACTAGGATGTGAGGCAATGGCCTCAAGTTGTTCCGGGGAGGTTTAAAATTTGAATATCAGGCAGAATTTCTTCTTGGAATGGGTGGTTAGGCTATGGAACAGGCTTCCCAGGGAGGTGGGGAAGACGCCGTCCCTTGACATATTTGAGATATGCAGACATGGCATGCAGAGACATGTAGATTTCTAGTGTTAAGTGGATGGCTGGACTTGATGATCCTAAAGTTCTTTTCCAACCTACCATTTTATTTTCATTGGATATATGAGAAGCTTTGAAATTTAGGCACCTACTTTACACTTCTCTTACAACTATAGCTTACTTAAGCTTTATGAAGTTACTCATTTTCATATGCAGGGGAATGCATCTTTTTTTTATTGCAGTTTTGCCAAATAAAAATTCTGTTTTCCAGCCCTAAAATAGATAGAAACGTATAATTAGGTAGAATTATTCCATGCATTTTTATATTACAGACTTGAAAGATGTGCTGAGCTAAAACGAAACATCACAAACTTGGCACAGTTATTAGATAAGTCACCTGAAATGTTTGAGTAGTTCTTAACGGATCAGATAGAAACTTGCGTGTCACTTGAATTCAGTGAAATAGTGTCGGTCTTGCAATTGTCAGAATTCATCAGCCGGTCACCTGTTTGCATAGCACAGCTGAGTGTACCAAAAGTCTAATTGCAGTGTCAAGTACCCCGATTGCTGCAAGTAAAAGAGCTAAACGCAATTGTAAAAAATCCTGGTTCTAATAGGTTCTAATAGGTTCTAATGCGTGCACATACACAGATGACTGAAATATATTCATCACAGAACTTAGTGGAGAACAGAAGTGATGTATATTGGCCTTTGCTCTCCAGTCCATTCTCATCTTTTTAAAGACGATTGATATATGTACAGGCTGCTAGTAACAAACAATGTTTTCTTAAGTACGAGAGACTGTCATCTTTCTTCTCATTTGCAGTGGCAGGTGAGCCAGAGAACTGCCTGAGCATAAGCAATTGCATATGTATGGAGGTAGATACAGGTTCTTAAAAGAAACTCAGGCCTTTTCTGTAACTAAATTCTTTACAGTCCATATTTATTTTTAAGATATTAACTAGTGCTGACTTATTGCTAGTATATAATTGAAATTGAAATGTGTTTTTTGGATGAATTTTGCATTAAATGAGCTAAAACACTCTTCTACATGATTGAAGAGTTCTCTTTACAAACTGCTATTCTCAATGCTTAGTTTTTATTTCATAAGTCAGCAGAGTGAGAAATGTGCTATTGTTGTATAGTGAAGAGTGAGTGGTTGGTGAATGATACTATTTTGGTATGTCCACAAGTGTAGGACTTTGTTATTGAAACAAAAAATGCAAGTACTGTCCCGATGACTTTGCTCTAGACGTAAAAGACCATGGTGTCGTATTGACACTGGCTTTAATTTTTTCTTTTATAATGGCTCCCTTTATACATAAGAGTTAATACAGCACAGTGTGTTTCTGAAGACTATGGAAAATGTAGTTGTACAGCTTTTAAGATCATAGGTATACAGGGTATACAGCCTGAAGAGTTTGGAGTGGACGAAGATGGTAGGGTCAAGAAAAGTAGCAAGGTTGAAATACATACTCTTTTAATTTTGAATGATTATAAAAGAAGATGAATAGATGTTTGCTAAGCACTTACAAGAAGATTCTGAAATAGTATGGGAAAAGTATGGTAGGAGATGTAATATTTATAAAAGTAATATGAATATTACTTTTACTCAGGAATGGTACCCAAATACCCTTTGGACCAGATTTATTCAAAACAGGTTGAGAGGCAGTATATGTGTACCCTCACACAATTTGGAATAAGTAATGCGCATGCTAAAATACAAGTCTATCTGTTATAATTACCACTATACATGCATTGTAAATGAGCGAAAATATTTTCTTATATCCGTAATTGTAGTGTTTACTATGGCTTTCACAGCTTTTCAATCTATGGACTACAGCCAGCTGTCAGAAATTCTTGCAGTCTGCTCTTGCTGATCATCAAAATAATCACAGACAAGTTACTAAAGTTTTTTTTTTTCTGCCTATTTTTGCATGACAACTGTATCTCAGTTACCTTTGTCTTGTCTGCTGTAATACAAGAATTGTGTGTTCCCAGTTGAAATCGCGTGCTTGTTTGGCAGGTTTATTAACACCAGATTTTTCATGCAACTCTCACTAGTGACTTCTAGATGAAATTGTGATGTTACTTAGAGCACAGAGTATTTTAGTTTAGTTTATCTTCTGCCCGAGAAGAGTCTTACATCAGAAGCAACCAAACCATCACGCTTACAAGTATTCTGGAATTCATCAGGTGCTGTTTCTCTCCTGTAGTTCATACAGCACCAACCTAGGGAAATTGATTCAGTGAATCCATTCCTTGCAGAGAGGTAGAATTTCCAAACCTAGGCTCATCTTTTACTGAACGTTTTCCTGTCATCAAAATTATGGTTACGAAGTTCATAGAATCATTTAGATTAGAAAACGCCTTCAAGATCATCAAGCCCAACAATTGGTTTAAGAGCAAGAGCTCATCGGAGTAATCTGGTACTTGTGTTGTATCTTGAAATTGTTTTGTTTCTACATTTGAACATGATGTTTACCTTTTTGGGGGAACTTATGTTTTTCTGTTCCTTAGTGTCAGTTCTTTCCCAAGTGAACGGTTTTCCAAATGCAGTTCCCCAACCAGACATTTTGTTAAAAGGCTTTTGAATTCAGAACTTTTTTTTTTTTTTTGTGGTATCAAACCATGAGAGTAGATTCTAGTGAATTAATTTGACCTAGAAATGTATTACTTTGTAAACGTTATACATATTTCATAGAATTTTATGTAATTGATAAAATAGTAATTAACTCACCAGGAGAAGCTTCTTTTTCTTGTGACAATGGTAGGCTAAGGAACTGATCTCTGTGGCACTCAGATTGATCCCTGCTTAAAGATTTTTTTAAATTTTAAACTATCTTGGTTTATATAGATTGTCTTGACATTGAATAATGTTCTCTAATTCCACTGTTTATGATACTAGTCTGGTGTGTAAACCTGTGCATTAATTGGCAGTTGAGGCAGAGTAACAACCTGTCAGTTCCTTCCTCATCTCATTTCCACAGTCTGAACTTCCATAGAAGTTCTGGAAGTCTGGAACTGAGGTTGAATTTATTAATTGGAAAGATCTAAAAACAAAGTCAGTCAAACAAACTCTGCTTTGCTAGGGTAGTGTGCTATTTTACTAAACAGATTGGCTCACAGAGGGGTGTGACAGGTGCCAAACTGAACGAGTGTAAGCAGAGAAGCCTGTCTTTCTCTGCATATGGTAGGGAGAAAGAGTAGGGAAAGAATTCCTCCTTTTGTTGGAGCTGGACAGTATTAGGTTAATTCTGTTTCATTTCACCGCGTCTTGTATTGGCAAATCTGCAGTTACATAGGGAATGGATTTTTTTTTCCTAAAATCATGTTGGCTGATATTAGATGGACTGTCTCTTAATTACTTTTTATTGCTTCATTCTGCACTTTTAAGAACTTTAATATTTTACATGTTTAAAATATTTTCATTCTTTAAAGCTCAAACGCTGCCTTGTTTAGAAGCTTCTGTGCTATGGAATGTGTATGGAATAATATTCATAGTTAATTTTGCTGATAAAATACTTGCAAAAATACTTCCAGGTGACTTGTTTTGCTTTTCCCCTACTAGTTAGTAATACTATATTTATTAACTTCCTGATCAGAGTTTGGTTACAGTTAATAGTAGCTGCTGCTGGCATGTTAAATACATATCCTGTCTCAGCCTAATTCAGCATCTTGTGAAACACAGCAAGAGACTACAAGAAGAAAATGAGCATAGAAATAATAAGTTAGCTCATTCGTTCTTGCTTTAATAAGCAGCAGATGAGTGAACCAAGTCTGATTAGACATTGCTTTGGAAGAATGCTGCAATAATCACAAGAGTTGCAGCGCTACTTGCTTACATCAGAGAAGCAAAATAGAGATTTTGGAGCAGTGTGACTGTGGTAAGTCATAGTATTAGAAACATTAAATACCTAAATGAAATAGAATGGGAGAAAGAGAATTACAGCAGAATCGCCATTCCAAGGGAAGAGTCTGTAATGGATAAAAAGGTCCAAGTGGCAAGTTAGTAAGGAGAGGGTGATAAAGCTGAATATTGAGCCTGTTCCTTCTGCTTCTTCTGTACAATCTTAGGAGGCTTCTGAGTGTACATATACAGTGACAAAAATTGGCATGATAACAAAATAGGATTAAAAATAATATTTTTTTTCTGCAAGGTTGTGGTTCAATAAGCAGTAATAGACATTTTTCTAAATAAGTTGTATACCACTGTATACAAGTACACAATTGCTTCAATTTAATTGTTTTTACATGCTGATTGTTTGAATATCCACAGTCATTAAAGCAATCCATCCCTTTCCTTTTACTATTCCTGAATGGTTGTTGAAAACCGTTACCAGAGAACTTCCATTTTGCATTAAAAAGTAATTTAGATACTCATTTGAAGTCTTCCATTTGTACTTTTTCTTTTTTTTTCATATTAACTAGCAGTAATGCAATAAGAGGACCTGGCTTTACACAGGCTACTATACTAGTCTTTGTCAAAATGACTTGGACTGGGGCAACTGCTCCAACCGATTTCCACTGATGTGTCCTTTACAGCTGAGCCAAATTCTTTTGTTGGACAGCATGAAAAAACAAACAAACAAATACAGATGTGGTGTAGGCAACACTTGATATTATTGGTTGTGTGTTTTCTTAACATATGATCTGATATGATCCCCTTTTCTTTGAGTATGGTAAATGTTGGCCAATATCTGGCTCTACCACAGTAAGAAGCTGGTTCTGACATTCTCCTAGACAATCTACTTGACTTTCTAACACATGTAAGCCTGTGGCTGCTTGAGGAATTTGTAGTTTATTATTGTCACTTCAAAATGTTGGTGTATGTTTAAATACTTCTGGTTGATTGCATATAATTTTTAATTCATTTCTGTGCATGTCGTTCTCATTTCAGGGTTAGTCAGCAATATAAAACCAACTTTATGACTGCCGATAACCTGTCGATTTGTTTCTGGCCTACTTTGATGAGACCTGATTTTGAAAACAGAGAGTTTCTTTCTACCACCAAAATCCACCAGTCGGTTATAGAGACCTTCATCCAACAGTGTCAGTTTTTCTTTTACAACGGAGAGATCGTAGAACCACCGAACCCAGTGGCGTGTCAGCCACCGCCTTCCAACACAGTGCAGATGGTGGAGCCCATGGTACCTCTTCAGTTGCCGCCCCCGCTGCAGCCTCAGCTGATCCAGCCCCAACTACCAGCAGACCCTCTTGGTATTATCTAGATAGGAGATGATTGCAGGCAGCCTGGCACTGGACAGTAGAGAAAAGCTATAGACGTGCATGTTTCAGGATACAGTAATGTACTTCATATTTATGAAAAAATTCTCATCCAGCTGATTGGACATCTTTTTGTTCTATCCCGTACTGTGTTCCTCATTTGTACACACTGCAGATAAAAACTATGTGGTAAGCATGACTGGAGAGGTTTAATTTTTAAAAGCAAAAATAGCTATAAAGTACAAAGCTGCTGCTGCATGATACTTTATTGCAATCACTATATCATTCCTGTGACAATTTGTCACAATATATTGTGAATAAAATTTTTTCTATAGAAATTTAATGATTAAAAAATTACATTTATGAAACATTCAATGCTTACAGCCTGCTTTATGGCTGTTTTTGTTATTTAACATGCTATTTTTGGCAATTTTATTCACATTCGAGCATTCTGTGTAAACAAATAAAGCCCAGCTATAGTTTATTTTATAATCTCCTGGCTACTTATGTGATGGTAGGCTTAGGATGGTTTATGGAAGAATGCAAAATGCACTGTTGAGAATTTTACAATTCCTCACCTTCCATCTTTACTTGTAAGTAAACCTGTGGACAGTTTGTTAAGGGTGGGTGAACTTGCTTATTATTTCTTACAGCACAATACCAAGGACATGCTTGTTGTAAAAGTGAATTTCAAATACTGTACAAAAGTTTTGATGTTGCCTACTTATTTCTTTATGTTCCATTCCTGAACTAAACATTTTGTAAAACTAAATTCTGTAAACAACTGCATGTTTGAAAGATCATTGATGGTCTTGTAAACTTAATCTAATATATTTTAGATATTTTAATTTTTCCCACTTGGGAATACATGTAGTGTTTAGAAAATAGTTCATGACATTTTCATATAAGGTTATATAACTTTTCATACATAAACATGAACTTTGTTGTAGTAAAATTCTCTAAACCAAACAATGTTTTAATCTAGGACTTCAATTAATCTATTCTTTAAATCTATTTTTATGTGACCCTTTAAAGATATAAAAAAATGCATTGCTAATACATGGCAATAAATACTTTGGGTACTGACGATTAACTTCTTTGGAGTTTGTATATATATAAAATCACAAACTTGTATTCATTTTTTTTTTTCCTGTGGTATGTTGTACTAAAAATTTGAATGACTGATTTTTGTTTTTGCACCATTTTTTTAATGATCTCTTTTTTTCATTTATTTTCCTTTTACATTGGTACCAATTTTGCTGTAAAAGAATGCTGCTTAATTTAAATAGATCTTTTGGTTAAATATTTTGTTAGTGGTTAAAAAAAAAAAAAAAAAAAAAAATTTAGAAGGTTACAAATTGTAGCAAAGGTGAGACCATAGATGATCACTATGTGTGATACTTCATAGCAGCTTTTTTTCTTCCATGCTCAAAATACATCTTTTTAGGTTTGCAAAGACGACAGTTTCGGCTCATTCAGCTGCTAGAATGTTCTGTGTAGTTTTTTTTTTTTTTTTAAAAAAAAAAGCTTTATGATGGTCACTGTTGTAATCTTCACTTATAACAAGATTTAAGATCGTCTTGTATGTATTATAGTAAATAGATGATTTTGAGACTTAAGGCTCTTAAGAGTTTGATTTGCTCCATTTTCATAAAATAAAACTTGCCTTTCCCTCCCACCTATGTCCTAGGTATTGTACTTCTAATTATGACTTGGAATATCATTCTAGATTACTATGATACCGTAACTCGGCTGCTGTTTTAAGTTACATGTATATTATAAATTATCTTGATATTGTGTTATATTCTTGCAATTATCTTTTCTAAGAAAACATTAAAAAAAAGAAAAGTCAACCCTATTCCTATTGCAAAGCACACAGGAATTAATAGTACAATAAAGTCTGTCCTGTAAATTGTAGTATTCTTAACTTGTTCTACTTCACATCTGTTGTCTATATAGCTTTTATTTATAGTTGTCAGTCTAACATTGGCATGTTTAGCAAAGCAAATGAAACTACAAGAGTTTTATAAACTATTTCTAGGTTGCTAAAGAATTTATTTTTCTACTATATATGGTATAGACTAAGCATCACCTGTACAGGAAACAAGGCTATTTCTAATAGAAGTAAGCTTAAAAATAAATGCCAGTCATATCCATATTTAAAAGTTCTATACATAAAGTATCTTCAGTCTTTGTAATGTGAATTCCATTTAAAATTTTCCATAAAGTCCAAGGTGTTTGCCATAATATTTATCTAATCTTTGAATACTAATTTGTAGAGTAATTGACGTTCCATTTCATGAGCTTTCCCATTGAACTCATCATCAGTAACATACTTCTTGTGTATGATGTTACGGCTAAATCACGTATTTCATGATTTGCTAAAAACTAACACATCTGGCGAAATATGAGAGTCTTATTGCATTTACCAGGTAAAACATTTGAAGAAAAATAATGAGAAAGCACAGCGTGTGACTCCTGGCTGTCACATGGCAGAGTTCCTGCATAGGATTTGCATCATGCAAGTGTTGTATGCAGGAATGTGGCTGTGTGCGTGTATGTACTCGGAGATGTGTGTTCATGTACACAGGCACATGTGCACAGGCTTGCATGCGCATACACCCACGGAGTAAAGCTTCTAAAGGATACTAGGAAATCAGACCATCGTTATTAAAGTATACAATTGGGCTTTCTCTATTATTTTTGTTAGTGCTATGAAATGAGGAAGCATGGCATTATATACAAATTCCTCACATGTTGGGTCATGTAGTCCCTTCTAGTTTTAATGGAAATACAAACAATAATAACTCTATTTTTTAAATGTGAGCATTTTTACAGTAATATCTATCTTGATAAAAATACAAATGTATATTATTTTCAGTTGAGCATCTCAGTGACACTTTATGGAGTACTTTGTCTTTTATGTAATTTTGGTATAGGCGTTCTGCAGTGTGTTGTTTTTCAATGTTTTACTGATTTTAAAGACCCACACTTGAATTCCAAAAGCGCCATTTTAAGAAATGGTGAACAGATTGTTTTAGAATTCCTTACCCTTCATGATCTTGTGGAATTTTAACATATATAGTGTAAATAGATCACAGATGTCAACTGATGTGAAAAGAAACTTCTTTTGTTGTATGTTTTCTCCATTATTTGAATACTGGTTGCTAGAAAGTTATAGATATGTTTATTTTTAGTTGCTGGCGTTTAGCTTCTAATATTTATGATAAATACAGAAAACTTATCAGTTAGAGATAAAAAAAATTTGGCCTTAGCTTCCATGATTATTTCATTTTTTTTTTCAGTAATTGTGATGCTGTTTGTCAACTGAAAAAATTACATATATATAATTTTTTTTTTAACGTCAAATTTTGTTCTTTGTTTATAATGTAATCCTTTGTTGCTACATCAGCAGAATACTGCAGTGGATTAAATATCAGTGAAGCTTATTCTGTATAAAAGATGCAATGAATAAAATACTAAGATGCTTACTGTGTATAATGTTCAGTGTAGTTGCCTACTAAATTTTTGAAGGCAAAAGCACCCTGTTCTCTCTCGCATCCACAGAGAAATTTAGCCATAAATCTTGCTAAACTGAGTGCATCAAATGCCTAAGGAATTTCTGGGGGAGGGAGGGAGGTGGGGTGGGGAAGGCAGGAGTCTCTCTTTTTGGATCTCTTGTACGTCTTTCAAACTGCAGAAATGTGTAAGCATTTTGCACACAATGTGAATTGAATGGTGTACCCTGTTATGCTGGTGATATACCGCTCTGTCAGGGTGGAGACACACAGACCTCCCAGGTGACCGGACAGAGGTCATTCTGTTCTGTTCAGTGCATGGTAAATTCTGTGTAAATTCTTAGGTTTTGCACTTGATTGAACTGCTCAGCAAGAAAGGCTGTGATTATGGAAATCAGTTTTTCTGATTTCTACCATGCTAGAGGAATGGTTAAAAAATAAAAAGGCTCTTTTAAAACTTATTTCTTTCCTATAGAATTTCTGAGCCTGCAGGAAAAACTGCATCTTGAGGTCAGCTTTAACTTCTCAGCATTTCATATCATTGGTTGTAATTCTCCTAAGTGTATGGGATAAATCCAACTTAATTAAAAAACCAACCAAACAAAAAAACTTGACAGTTGTACTGCTTTTAGTTCTTGTGCATGCAATACCTATGCTTAGTGTGTTTCTTTGAAGTGTCTTTTGAGTAGTATGAGTAACACAGAAGTAACTGCAAAACTTCCTGCTAGCCTTCAAATCTGAACAGTGTTCAGCTTTTATTGTAAACCTTAACACTCAGATACTGGAACGTTTTAATCTCTAATAGGATTAATCTTACCTGTAACTCAGTGTGAGGCTCTCTGTTAGATTGCTGTATCTAAAGGCATCATCTCAGCTGAATCTTCAGTGTAACGCCGTGGTGGGGCTGTACGACAGACCCCAGTCTCCTGATCAGCAGCTGTCCTAGAGAACCAAGTGAAATAAGTCTTCATTTGTGCCATTTTTTGTTTGTTTGTTTGTTTTTTCTCCTTCAAGTGATGTTTCCATGGGTTTCCATGGAATCAGAAGGGATGAATTTGATCTGTCATCATGGCTAGTGAAAGTAATCACTTCCTTTTTTTTTTTTTATTGACAGTTCTTTCCCAAGGATGCGGATGGTGCATGTTGGAGCTGTTACCCACGTTTCTCATCTTCCTGTTAGATGCAGTGCCTGTGTGGGGCCTGGTGCTTGTGTTGCTGAACCAAATGTTACTGGTGCCTAGCCAACGTGCTGGTGTTCTTACAGGTTTAACATACCTGTGTCCATTAATAATAACTTGTCCCATTTTCTTGTTTGTGATTTAGAAAATAGAGAATGAAATACTATTGCTGAATGCCTACAGTGCAGTAACTTTTGTTTTTTTTCAGTCTCCGAGTACGATGATAATGAAGGGCCGTTGTTGAAACGCCATTGTTCCTTGCAAGCTGTTGAATTAAGAGAAGATGGGAAGGGAGTCTCATGGTGGTATCTCCAGCCAAGACTGCGTGGTATTTTTAGGTAGTCTCTGTATTTGATCTCTAGGAAACTGCACATAGATATTTGAGATGCAAAACTATGCAAATCCTGTCGTGTTAACGCCTGCACTGGCTCTCTCTGTGGGCTTTACCTGTCATTAGCGGTGACTTGTCACAGGCACAGAGCAAGCGAGGTGGTTGAGGAGCATTCCTGGGACGGCCTTGTCACTGCTGCTGGGGTGCACAGACCTGCTCGAGGAGTACCTCTGCCTGCTCATGTGAGCAACCACTTTGAATAGTGCGGCTGCAGCTTCTATTTTCCCCTGAATTATAGTATCATAATCCACCTTTTTCTGCTTCAGAAATGAAGAGCTGAAGGGATGGCAAACAGGCTGTCCTGCAGTTCTCTCAGCTGTGCTGCTGCTGAGAATTGTCAGGGGCTCCTAAATGGCTCTTGCAGGGTTTTACTTAATTACATTTAGAAAATGTATGGAATGATGAGTTTTCAGTTGAAGTTGTTTGGTAAATTGACACTGAGTGCGGAGAATTGGTGAAGCACCTGTGGAACAGGACAAGTTGCCCTGGAATTAGAGATGGTGCAACCTGACTCCGCAGTGACCACACTTACCTGGTCCTACTAACCCCAGGGGAGTGCTGGGAATGCAGAAGGGATCAAGAACCTATTTAAAAAATCTTTTGAATAACTGCTTCTTAAAATACTTCCTATATCAGAATACTTGCTATAAACAGAAAAAAAAAAAAACACAAAGCACAAAATGTCTGAAATGTGTATGTGTACACAGGTTTTTTTAATTTTGTAAAGAAGTAGATGATAACAGTGGTTCAGGTGGCCAGTCTGCTGCAGATAATTGCTTACAATTCAGATACTAAGTTTTGAGAATGGAATATAAACAGGTGCATCCAATTTTGTGATCCTCTCTGAGTTATCTAGCTCTAACTGGTCTAATTTTGTCATCCTGTATGGTCACATAAATAAGCTTGATCTTATGTCCATTATTTAACTGTGCTAGAGGTTAAGTTTCTTTATCATTTCACAGATGACTTTTGTGATGGCTTCTTTTTTCTCTCTCTTTTTAATTGAAGTCAAAATGTACAGTTTATAACACAATAGTAGCATGTCTCCTGAAAAACACTCTGGCTCCATGTAAGGTTTATAAAAGCCTGGGAATATCCCCATATCCCCTTTGGTCTGCATGTGTTTCTGTGCACTCCCCTGTGATTTTGGCTCTGCAGGACCTAGGGCAACGTGACTCTTGTCCACGTGTGGAAATGCACATTGCTGTGGGGCAGACATCGCTGTCATCCTTTCCCAGTCCTAACGTGTGTTTAGCGAAAGAGTGCCGGAAAGAGTATGTAGGAGCCAGTTTGAAAAGGATGCAGGATAAATGTTATGAGTTTTTAGCACGTCAGTGATGCTTGCCTGCACTGGGTTCCATTTCTGTGCTAGAGGTTTGCTTTTAGGGAGCTTTCATGCTTTCAAGTGATAGTGTAAAGGGAGGGGGAGATGAGAACGGTCTGTTACTCTCTGACATCCTCTCTAACCTCACCTCAGGAGCCAGTGTTGCTCCTGCAGAGCTCAGGGCACAGGTTCCCTATGTCTGACAGGGAGTTTTGCCCCCGCCCCCCCCGAAGAGGGTCATGGATTAGCATGTGGCTGTCAACCAAAATCAGTACAAGTGAAAATGGGGATATACATAACAACTTTAACTCATTCGTTGGTATCCCTGTTCCTGGAGCATGCTGCCCTGAGAGTCATTTTTGTTGCTGTTTTCTGACATAAAATAGTTTTGATTGGCATTGTCACTATGATCTGCAGTTCTAAGCCATCCTTCCATCCCTTCGGAGCTGGCCAGATTTATGTAGCAGGATACAAGGCTTCCCTGGCCGGAGGTGCTTCTAGAGAAGTAGACATCAAACTGTTCTCCTTAGGCTTGTACTTGGTGCTGTCAAGTATTATTTTGTTTTCTGTTGTCTTTTCCAAGAGGGCAACTCATAAGAAAAATTAGGGCTGTTCCGGTATCTGCCAGGGATGTATTTCAGTAGCATTATAGTGACACTGTGCAGTAAATACTCAGGTCACCAAACGAGGACATGAAAGTAGCGCATGGGGACATGAATCCTGCCGGAATCATTTAGAAGACTGTCTGTGGCAGAGGAAGTGATTTCTGGAATAAATTATCCTCTCAACCATGGCTGTTCTCCCTCTTGGAAGGAAACTAACACTTTTTTTTTTTTCTCTAGGAGGCAGGTGAACTGGTGTGCACGTAATGTGATTGTCAAAGCTGACATTTCCTCACTGACCCAGCGAGGAAATGAGCAAGCAGTTTGACACGAGAGACACCCTAAAAGACTCTGCAGGCATCAATGCCCACATCCTACTATTCAAAGTATGGGGAGAAACTAGTTGCTTCTGGTTTTCTCTGAGGCCACGTGCTTCTCATAAGCAGAGGGGCAAGGTCTCACAGCCCCCTTTGGACTTTGACCACTGCCACACTTTGAGGACTCCAATTACTGGCTGCCATAAAGGTGTTTTTGAGCTACTGCTCTGTAAATAGGTTGAGTTTGATTTCCTGTGTTTTTTTTTTTTTTATTTGTTTTTTTTTTTTTTTTTCTTCTTTCCATTTACTTATTCCCCACCCCAGGGACCACGAGAGCTGCTCAGCTAGAGTTTCCTCAATACGAATGAAGAGATTGTGCTGCAGGGCATTCTCATTTGGGAGTCCTTGGTCCTTGGCTTTAGATCTCACCTCCTCCTTTGCACTACAAGAATGTAGGTTTGTTAAGTTCTGGGCTTGCTGTGAAACCTATTTTTTTCCTCCCTAAACTTTCTGAGGAGGAGTGGTCTGATGTGAATGTCTGCAGGCAGTTATTTATCTTTGTGTGTTAATTTATGGGACAGGTGCCCAGAGCCCTAGGATGGCTAATCTTGAGAAATTTAAAGAAAAAAAAAAAATGCTTACAACTTCTAGGAGCCTGCTCTCCCCACCCTCCCCTTCTGATGTACTAATTAAGGAAGCTTTTAGCTATTCTTGCACTGAACAATAGTAAAAAGTATGTTCTGAACTTGTTGGGGGGTGGGGTAAATGTCTATGCTGAATTGTCCTGAAAGGGGAGGGTGGTAGGGGAACTAAATAAATAAAAAAATAAAATAAAACAGTAACAAAACCCAAGCAATTGCTCTTTTCCAGGTAAATGTTGCCCATTCAGCTACCTGCTGAATGAATTTTCAACTAAAATTGGAGGAAATAATTTTAATGGGCATTTTTTTCCCTTCCAGTGTTTTCAGTGGCTTCTAGCTGTATCTTTACATTACGAGGACGTGTTCAAACCATTTCTAGCACTGCAGTGGTCTTCACCGTCACCAGCTCACCCCTGATGAGGAGGCTGAGCAGATGCTGAAGACAGTTTGCACCTCGCTTTCCATGTAAGAACCAAGCACTGTAATAGAAACACCTGCTTAAGGAAACTTCTGGTTTCATGTTGGATAAGTGACTTTCCAACCCTGACAAAGATTCTCAGAAATATACTGGTTTTAGCCAAAACGGCTATCTAGACAGTTTAATTAAAAACAAAATGAAGAAAAAAAAAAAAAAAGAACAAACAACCCACAACCCACACCCTCATATGCATTTTTAATGTTGGATTGGAAACAACATTTTACTTGTTCCTTGAATGAAAACAAATAATGGCAATTCAGTATTCAAAGAACGTTTTAGAATTAGCTAAGTAGTCCTCTGGAAGTATCAGTGAGGCATCCATGTTGAAGAGACCGTTCTACTGATAGTTTTCCTAATGGCATCACAGTTTTCTGACTAACAAACAGATTCTTTCTTATGGTTTTGTTTAAGTATATTATACATGACGGCATATTGAGGCTATTTTTAAATTACTACAATTGTTTTCAGTAGTTACAAACGCTCTTGTGCAGAGATAGCTGATTATAGGAGCCCCTGGATTACTCTTTATTCTGGTGGTGAGTAAAAGGGATTTAGATGTCTTATTAAGGACACATTAAAGTAGACAGCTGACGTTGTTCCTTATTAAGGAACAAGTGAGGTGACCTTTTTTTGCCAGACCTGGCGGAGGTTTCTCTTCAGCTGTGACTGGTGCTGCTGCACCTGCAACGCCTGGAGCACTGCATACAGAGCAGGGCCATGTCTGCAAGTAGCTCTACGCAGAGAGGTGCAATAGGCAAAGCATGTAAGTCATGTCTTCTGTGTGTTCTTACCAAAAACCTGACTACTAGAATGACCTTCATAGCCTGTGCTTTATAGTCTTTTCTCATAATCTGGCAGAGTATAAATGCCACGTTTTCTACCCTGTTTCTCAGAAATATGTAGCTGACCTGTGTTGATACATTTGCTATATTCTCATTTCTGGTATACGCCCAGCTCCCTTTAAAAGAGAAGTTCTCTACACAGGCACAAGTCATACTAACTCACCGTAACAGCTGTATTAGCTCAAACTA
The DNA here is from genome assembly GCA_011076525.1 of Nettapus auritus. Lineage (NCBI taxonomy): Eukaryota > Metazoa > Chordata > Aves > Anseriformes > Anatidae > Nettapus > Nettapus auritus. The sequence goes on from CM021769.1 coordinate 43,513,526, forward strand.
GCAGGTATTTTGGTGAGAGTTTAACTGATAGAAGTTAGACCGAGTCCTGTGTTGCTGTTCAGGTACTTCTCTCCTTTCACCTTAAAAGTGAAACCAAAGCTCCTCTTAGATGAAAATGTTGTACAGCCTGCTTTGGTCAAGGTTCAATTGGCAAGGAAGGAATTATCATTTTTCTTTGCTTGTGAAGTCCCCATAGGCAACAAGAAGCCTTCTTGATGAGCGGAAATCTTACATATGTGCATGTACGCACAGCTATGAAATGGCTTTCTGACACTATGTAGTTTCCTCTACTTATTAATCTATAATTTCTGTGTCCCCAAATGTCTCATATTTCACTATATATAGCACAACATACTGAGTTCTCCACGTTGTGTTGGAAACCAAAACTCAAATGTTCTGTAAGTACATGAATTTTTAGTCTAGGTCTGCTTTCTGAAGAACACCCATGTTCTATTCATGTATTTGGTATTCAGGAAGCAGGGGACAAAGCTGAGGTGAGTGATTTTACTTCTGAAAAATGTGGGAGTTTCTGAATTAGGAATCAGCCCTATTCCGTATCGGTGGCAGGCATGAAAGAATGAGGATCAAGTACATGCATGAGATCCTCAGGTGAACACGTGCACTGAGCAGAAAAGAAAGAAGTCCCTTTTCCTTTTGCCTCTGAAAAACAGTTGTTTTATAAATAGGTATAGAAATGCACAGGCATGGATAGACTGGTGTTTTCAAATCTAGGAATCTGATCTCATGCTTTCCTTTGTTAAAAGAGCTGGAAATTATACTCTTAGCAGGTTTACTACTAAAAATACTTCGGCCCTTCCTACTTCCCCAAATGATAAGGGTAGCCAAGAGCAAGGAGTGACCTTGCCTGATTCCTGTCACCCACTGGTCTGCTGTATGCCAGCTTGCCCATGTCTCATAGCCAACCTCACAAGATTTGGGGACAAGAAACATTTCGTGCTACTTGGCATCTTACATTATCCTTTTGGCAGTGCTTCTGGGGGCCACACCAGGACAATATAACAACATCAACAACAAAGTCTTGCCAATATACGTACAATAGCTCAGACTATACCCCTCCCCCCCCCCACACTTTTTTTGTAAAGTATATCTATTGTATACCCATTTTGTGAAATTTTGTTAGGCAGCACTGCAATAACTTTTCCGGTAGCCCTGTAACAACTTTCTGTGCCCCTATCTAAAATATTTTCCTTATGTTTTCTAGAAAGAACAAGCATACAGTAGAAACTGCATTTAGAAATGAGAAGTATTGCAATAATTCTACCTTCACTCATTACTTATTTCTTTGTGGTGATTCCTTGGAAGTGCTTTCACTTTTCTCCTTATGTGACAACCTACTTTCTTTCTGTTTTCCCTTGGTCGATGGTAGACGTTCATGGCCATGTACTGTTTGTTTTCTGCTAACACATTTTTGGAACTTGTGCAGACTACAAAGACTGGTTTACAAATATATAGTCTTTTTAAAAATAATAATAACAACTGTATAACATTGAAAATAATAATAAAAAGTCATAAAATAGGGAGCCTTACATGGAATTGGGTAAGAACTAGAATTAAGGCATAGGTCTTAAAAGAGCAAAGTTCAGTTTTTAAGTAAGGTGAAGATCCCTTTAAAGATGCAAAATCAAACTACTTCAGAGGAGAATGGATGCAAGTATCACCATAAGGGTTCTAGCTCAAGATATGCAAATGGGTCTATTTCACTTGTGCCTATAATTGGCTACATTTCTTTATTTAAATTGTAGTGGTTTAATCAATGCAAAAGCTCATTAGATTTTAAGAGTTATATGGGTATTGAGATACAGCAACTCACAATCCACAAGAGGTAACATAGATACAAAAGTCACCTTAGAATATATGAATGTAGACCTTGAACGCTCTTGTTTCTCTGATGGAAATTTCTCTATGCTTATCTTCAAAACCTGTGAGGTAAATTCCACAGCTTTGTCCATGTCTTATTTCAGTGGTTCAGTATCCTTATGGGGAAAAGATTTTCCTGGTAGCCAAACTAAATCTTCTTTACTGCAAGATAAACTCATTTCTTCTAGTTCTATTGCAGGTGGACACAGTGAATATTTATCACTGTCAGCTTTATGGTGACCTTTAGATGCTGAAAGACTGCTGCATCCTATTTCTTTCTCACAGCTTTCCACAGTTGTCTTTTTTTGTTTGTCAAAGTAACATGTTCCTGTAAGCTTTTTTTTTTTACAGGTTATTTTTATAAGCCTTGTAGCTTTTTGTGGCTAGTCTTTTGCAGCACTATAACTTAATGTTGATGGTCCAAACTGGGCAGTCCTGACCACTCTTACTAGCACAGAGTACAGCAGTACAATATCTCTTGCATCCTGTAGATAATGTGTAAGGCTGACTAGCCCTGAAGCTTATATTCTATAAACCCTGTTCTTTAATACTTTATTATTTTATATATATATTTATATATATATATATATTTTTTACCAGTGTACGCTTTACAAATGGTATCTTTCAAAGAGGGAGATTGATTTTACCTGAAGCTCAGGAGAGCCAGGTTCTCCTCTTGTACTGCTCTGTGCACGTTGCCGCACAGGGCACTGGCACCGTGGGGCCTGTTTGGTTCTGGGCGCCTTCCCAGTACATGCCTGAGTGCCTGGGAGATCACGCTCGTGTGGGACTTCTGCGATTCCACCTTTCAAAGAAGCCAAGAGACAGGAGTTTTTATTATTTGTCACTCCTGAGATACCAGCTATTAAATCATGCTGCAATTCTGTGATCCAGTGCTGTCATTGAGAAGGATGATAGAGAAAACACAAAAGAGAGAGTCAGCCTTGGATAAAAGCAAAGGCAGCCTTTCAAAATGGTTACTGAATTAAGTGGTTCTAAATAGAAGATGTGGCTCTTCTTAAAGCACAGATACTTAATTCAGATGTGCTCTTTTCCATCATGGATGTCTTGCTTTAAAAATATTAAAATTGTTTTACTCAGTGAAAATTCTAGAATTAATGTTTTTTCTTTATAGGATGCTTCTCACATTCAAGAGAAATATAGTTAGGTGATGTAAGTTAGATGTCTTCACTTCTGTATTACTTCAGTGTATTCACAATTTTAAAATGCTTCCTATTTCTCAGCATACCTAATTCATGTTTTATAACTCCTCATTTCTATCAATTTTAGAATAAGGATTTTCTTGCAGCATTTTTAGCTTTGTCTGCAAAGAGATATGTTCAGTTGTATAAACAATGCAAATAGTTTTGGCACTGAATCCCATAATAAAGACTTCATTTAGTACATGCTAATTGAAGATTTAATGCCATGTTTCCGTAAGGTTTGTTGACTATTAAATTTATGGCTCCCTTCATCAGTTCCAGGGCTAGATAAAAGCAACAACAACAACAAAAAACTTTAATTTCTAACAGGAATACCCTGGTCTGAAAATCTGTGATTTGGCTTTTTAAATGCACAGCTGTGCTCCTTTCATTTTTTCACTTTCTTTACGTTCACAGGAAGCTAAATCCATGGCACTGTAGCCTAGCACATCTTCTTGTCGCAGTTCTTAGTGATGTGGCCATTCATCAGGGTGTGCTGGTCTGGGACTGCGATACCAGTGTCCCTCCCATCAGCCTTTACTGATGACACTGCATGCCAAAATCAGGAAGAAGCAGTTTCTTAAACAGCAAAGCAATCGACTTACAGTACATCTGTAGAAGGTAATAACTTGATAGCATTGCTTTAAGAAAAATATCCTATTGGGAACGATATTTCTGTAATGTTCCTGATACTTTACAGATAGAGGTATGCATACATGATATACTATGCATTGTGTGTCATTCTAGAAATGCCATATGTGTGACTGTAAGGGTTTAATTAACAAAAGGTTGGAATAACCATAGGACCCATTATTTGTGAGCCACTGCTGAAAGCAATCATACATGCACAACACAATTTATAGATTAGATTTGGTTTTCCCCAGCTTTCAGGTGTGTCTATTGTTGAGGTACTAGCACAAGATGAATTTGTTCTCTTTCCACCTGAGTGATGTCATCAGTATTCAGCTGAGACGCTCTTCGGGTATGGCTGGGAACCAAGAAGCACGCGTTAGCGTGCTCCCAGTGAAGACGGGGTAAGGTGCCATGTGGCACTGGATTTGCACATCATAACTTTCATCACTGAAATCAATACCTCCAGCTTCTAAATGATAATTTTTTGTTGTTTTCCTTTGGATTCTCTGCAAAGTCCTTAATATGTTCAAGTATTCATCCCTGTTACTGTCTCACCACCAAGAAGCTGCCACTTTTAAACTCTGATAAGCTTTTGGATGACTCATAGTCAGTGTTGTTTGCTCTTCTCTATAAATGTGCAAAATAAGCTGGGAAGTTGTTGGAGCACTTTCTGAGACTGTTATGTTTGTAAATTCTTCTCACTGATATAAATCTTTTGCACAGCATCCGCTACCAAAAGCTTCAGTTCTCAGTCTGAAGTGTACATTCGAGTAAACCGCACGTTTTCTCTTCAGTATCTGAACACCTGCCTCCTTTCTCTCCCTCCCTTTGCTTCTGGTTTTGGGAAGGGAACAAGTGCCAAGTGCCCACGCTGCTGTTCTGCCCTCGCTTTCTCCCAGATCTCTCCCAGCCGCATTGCTCCCCTCAATGTTCGCTTGTATTTTATCTCCCCGTTTGTTTCTTCTCTCACAGATGGATTAGCTTGTATTTTGCCTGGCTGAAAAGTCTCTATTCTGCCAATATTGCAACCTTTCTGCATCTCCTCTCTCAGTTACGGTTCAGGAGATGTATTATCACCTCAGAATTTGACCAACACGCTGCTCTGTTCTTGAAATGCTGCTTTCAATTAATCAATATAGCTGTTAAACAAAATGAGGCTAATATGCGTCTCTGGGATGCGACGTTGGGATAAAAGCTAGATAAAAGCTTCAGCTTGATGTTCTGTCATTCATTGCTATCCTTTGTTTATGACTGTACAGACAGTTTTTATTTCTGTAACTTGCACAGCTAGACCAGCCCTCGGTTAGTCTCTGGAATAATTGTATTGAATGTTTTATTAAAATTTCAATAGGGGGTATTTATAGCATTCTCTTCATCTGTGACGATCATTTGCACAGAAGAAAGTTACACGTGGCATCATCTCAGATTTGTTATTGATCAACTCTGCCTCCCAGTGCAGCCAATTTCTGTGCAGCCTACAGTACAGAGCCCTGTTGTTGCCCCTTCCACCACCACCAAACCCAATAAAATACTGGATTAGATGGAAATTTATTAATCATTTTAGTGGGGGGCTCATTTTTTTGAGTCTCATATTTCTTTGGTTACATTTCATTTTTAATGAGACTTTTGTTTTTGTGAGGTTCCATTTAGCTACTCTAGACTGTCTAGAATTTAGTTAATTCATTCAGTTTTATGGAAGGATGGGTAATAGCCTTGCTCACATTAAAATAATTTTTTTCAATTAACATAAGTAGGCAAAGCGTAATCTAGTAGACAGCACTGTTTGTAGGGTTCTCAGCGTGGTAGCATTTCTTACACTTTTCCTGAAACTATGCACAGGACGTCATCCATATTTATCCTCTCCCAGGTTTTGTCCTGTTGTGTGTCTTAGATGTGCACATAAGACTCAAGCTGAGAGTTCTAAGCATCATTTTTTTTGACTGTAAGGAGAACCAGAGAATTAAGTATTTTCTTATCTCTAAATTGGTTCCCCTTCTTTGTCAACTAAAAAAAAATATCTTTGCTTGAGACTGTTCACGGTCAGAAAATAAGCATATGTAGGAGCTGGGACATAAAACAGAACTCACGTATATTCCTGTTTGCTGTTATCTCTGGGTGTCCTTACTGTGCCTAGAGTTCCTTGCCTGCGTTGTAAAGAAAGCAGCTCCTCTTCTATCAGTGGCTGACACATATCGTGGGAGACTCACTACTGCCACGTTAAATTATTATCTTTATGAAAACAAATGTTAAGCTGCCATTGCTACTGTTTCTTTATGCTGTCAGCAACGCAACCGAGGCAAATGCTTCACTAAAATATCTCTGGCTCTTTTGTATGCTGTGTTGAGTAATGACTGTTGTAAACACTGACTATCCCTGTTTAATAGAATACATAAAAATAATAATCTTTGCCATAAGTTAGCCTTTGGAAAGAGTTTTTTTTTTTTTTTTTTGTTTGTTTGTTTGTTTGTTTGTTTTTCTCTAGGAAAAGGAAAAGGTGCTGTGAGACATACATTTAAGTTCACTGTTGAACCTCAGAGCCCAGCAAATACATAGGAATGGAAATATAAAGACTTAACGCATCAGGCCTGCATGATGGACAGGCCACTCTGTACATTACATCTCTTTTAACTAGTCATGAATTGTATTATGGCGAGAGTAACGGTTGTGTGTGCTAGAGGCTAATCTCTTGAATAGGAAAGCTATTTGTTTTATTATTCTTCAGGTTCTTACACTGCAGGAACCTGCTGCGATTCAGAAGTGTAAGGAGACAGGCTGATGACAGTAAATATTGTAAAAAGCTGTTTATAAAGAAAATAAACTGATGTGTCTGAGCACATTATTTCCATTTAGAAGACTTCCAGTGTTGCCTAAGTGCAATTCACCAGGGATAATTGATATTAATACTGAGTTTTGTTTTTGTTGGTGCAGACATTGTTACTGCCGTTTTGTGTCTACGCATACACATATTACTATATGTTGAAAAGATCTGAATGTTTTGACTTCCAACATGTTAAAATATTTAACAATTAAAAAAAAAAATGCCAAGTCACTGCCACTCTTTCTTTCTGTCCCTGCCCTAGAGTGTTATGCACATAAATATTAATTGACGCAAGGATTCAAAGCTCAGTTTTGAATAGAGGGCTTAAAGTGGCCTAAACCATCACTGGAGGTAGGACACAAGTTCAAAACATCTCAAGAGGAGACTGGATCTGGACACAACTCTTCCCTGTCTTAAATGAGCATTGCAGCCAATTAACTGTAGGATGAAAGTGAAAAACCACCACATGGCCTCTTGGTTATATTTTACAAGCCATGGTTGTTGAAGACTCCAAATTCCAGGAGCAGGCTCAAGACCAGGTCAATACAATCACTTGGTTTAGTCCATATTTCTTGTACCAATATTGTGGGTTTTGTAGATGCACCTTTAATTATCATTTTTCCCTCACACAACATACAGGATATCTGAATCCCAAATAACAGCTGTGCATTGTACTGGACTAAAAATAGGTGCTTCAAAATCCAGCTGTGAATTTAACCTGATTTACTTCAGGTCTCTAAAAATAAGCTGGAAAAACTTACATGGGAAAGCTTTCACAGTAATTCTCCAAGTTTCCTGCCCTGCCCAATCCACATGTCGGAGTTGTTTATGATTCAGGGGCTTATGCTTTAGGCTAAAACACAGCATTTTACAGAGAACTATCACTCATTTCCATGTGTCTTAAAACTGTGTTGTAATATAGCCCTTTGGGAGCTGTTTCACAAACAGTTTGAAAATCCATGCCGTGGAGATGGAGATATGTAAGCCTGTCATGTCCCAAGGTAATACATTCTGGATGGTTAATCAAATCCTTCTGTTAAAGTAGTGATTGCAGTGACTGACTTCTTTTGTGTCCTTGGAGCACATTTGGAAAACTGTTGGTTAAAGACTTAAAAGATTGTTAAAAGATGTTCCTCTCAGAGAGGACTGCGTGCTTTGATGCAAACCTATTGTCTAACAAGCAGCCCGTTCTGGTCTGTTCGCAGCTCTAGGAGAGGTGGAATGCAGGGAAACTTCTTTTTACTGTCTGTTCAGTTGTCATCTGGAAAAAGCAGTTTGTACATGCTGACATGTCGGTACAACATTAGGGTATGTATTTCATACTTCTTCAAAAGTTATTTTATTGCTTTTGTCTTGGTTCTGTGACATGAAACAGGTATGAAGCAGGAGATAAAAGGTGGAGGCTGAGAGACAGCAGTGCTTGGGTAGCTGCTTTTCTTGCTGCATGCTGATACAGCCATCTTTATTTCTCATTTATATTTGGTACATTGGTTTTACCTTTATTCATACTTTTTTTGCTTTGTTCACCTTTATGTGGTTCTCTTTTTTGGGTAATTACTCTGCTTTATTGTTCTTCTGTGCACAACTCCACTGCAGCTATATTTATGAAAGGGAGTTTAGTCAAACAAACCAGCTTAGCCTGTGCTCCATGGGGACTTATTAAAGTTCTTGTTATTCTTACTATTCATGTTAATGCTTTGAATTTTAATTACATTCACATGCAGATAAATAGTACATGTTCTTTATACTTGTAAAGCAGGTTCTATGAATCCTGTAAAAATCACTTTTGCTTCATCTAGTATATGTTTTATAAGATTTTCAAAAGAAGCAAATTCTTCAGCATTTGCTGTGCTAAATTTCCCACTGAAGTACTTGGCGATTTCTGTCTGTGCTAGATTTAACGTTTTACAGTGTGTGGTACATAATTCTAAGCTTCCACCATATGCACATACGAGGTCCATGTTCAGTTGCATCACTGCATTTGTAGAAGGTGAATGTCACTCCTTTGATCCCTTGTATTTTACACAAGCACACACGCATCTGCATGAAGAGCTTGAGTAACGATAGCACAAGCCAAGCAAATGTTGAAGCACTACACTTGACAAAAATAATAATGCAACCATCAAGACCTAGGTAAGGTTTCACTGAACCACAGAACCAAGCAAAGATGATTTCTAATGGAGTTAACAGAGTGATGTGGGTGTATCAGAGTGAGAAGAATGCTCTTCTCCTCAAATAGCCCCAGGAAACAGGACCATTAGCAGAGACTGGTTGAGAAGCAGCTTCATTTTTCGGAATTTTCTGAAAGACGATTTTCCTCTCTATAGAATACATGGCTATGGACTGCCCCATTAATTTCTGTATGCACAGCTAATTCAAGTTCAGGAACACTTAAGTCTCGCTTCATAAGACACACAGCAATGGGCTATGTTATGGGCTGCACTACTTTTTCATTGGAAAAATATCTTTCTTGACACCTACGATAGTGCTAAGAAACCATACAAAAAATCTTAGTATCAAAAGTGATTTGGTTGTTAAATAATTGACTTCAAGTGTAAAATAAGCCACAAAACATTTAGTACTTGAGTTCTGTTGTTTGAAATGCCTATATAGTTGTGGATTAGGAGAAAGCTTTAAGAGATTTAAAAGGTAAAATCCCATAGAAGAAATTTAAGCAGGAGTAGTTTTTCATTTTTGTTTTGGTTTTCCCCTCGGAGAGAACATATCTACCTCTGACAAAGGTTTTGAAAAGTTTAATGATGTTCGTGCTTTGTGCCTTGACTTTGATAGACAAAGCTGTATATATTCTTTCTTCCCCCAACACAGGCTTATTTCAGATAGTAGCTGGAATGATATTCAAAGGCAAAAATAAATAACTTAGGTTTTCCTTGGGCTTCAGCAGCAAACCAAGTTTTCCTTAAAGAAATTTCAGCTTCTAAAGTAATCTGTGTAATATCTATTTAGTTGTCTAGAATGTTTGCAGGAAAAAGAATTGCTTAAATTCCTAATGATTCAAAAACCATGCCATTCTGAATAATTTAGTCTTCTACGTCTACAACAGCAGGTGAACCAAAGATCTTTTTAACTTTTTTGCAGTGATGAAATGAAAAATTTAACTCTAATGCTTTTGTTAAAGAAAGAAAAAAAAAAAAAAAAAAAAAAAAAAGAAAAGAAAGGAAACACCCAAGTCTTGGCTTTCACTGAAGGGTAGTATCCATTTTACTTTGGTTTACGGTGGACTGTTGGTGCTCAGATGAACAGTCACTATATCATAACTCTTGTAACAAGGCTAACAGGAGTTCAAGCATTCATCATATTAAAAACTCTAGAGACAGGAAGGCAGCTCATACACTTTAATATGCTCTGGATTGGTGCCCTGATTTGAAATACTCCCATAATGTCTTTTACATATATTTTGGATTGGCTGTGTTCAAAGTAATGGTATGCGAGTTATGTTAGTTAACAATGAATATACGCAGTAATTTCCATCCAAAGATCCCAAGGCACTTCAGTGCATCATTTCCTTATAACCTTCCTGAAAATACAGTTTAGATTTTAATCCTGTATCAAGACCAATTGTAACCCCTGATAGAGAGGGTTGCTGGCATTTTGTATTATTTCTTTATTCTCTCGTATGCATTTAGTTCATCTGCTTTGGAGGAGGAGTGCTATAGAGCCAAGCAGAATTACAGCCGGGATGAATTTTGCTGGGTACTGGCAACCACTGTGTGTGCCATTTAAATTATTTATGTGTTCCTTTGGGAGACTTTCTTCACTCCTGTCAATCATAAAAGGAAAAAAAAAAAAAAAGAAAACAGATAATGAATACCTTGTGATTCTCTCTTCAGCAGGATGGGAGAAAGGGTACACAGAAGTCTTTGGGTATTTCTTGCTTTCTCTTGCTATCTTTGACTTGCTAAGAGTGTTAGTGTTTGGTAGCTCAACAACTTTGCTTAATGGTTAATTTTTTGATTACACAGCTATTATGTGGTGAGATTGCACATCCTCAGGTTCATTTATGAGGGTCTCCATGTAAATAATTGTGTACAGAAGAAAACAAAAAGACCATCAGTACCAAAGACCATCATGGTGGCCCCACAATGCTGGCAGCCGGCTGAGATGCCCATGGTTGTGGGTGGCTCTCTCTGCTCTGGTTCCTATCACCTCTGAGCCCAGACGGAGGGCAGTACAGTGCTGTGCTGCTGACCTGTGCTGGCCCTTTCTGGGGCTGCAGCCATCTCCCAAATTCCCCAGCACACACAGCCCTTGCGCATGCCCACCGCTGCTCCTGTGGGTTCCCTGGTAACCCACAGCCTTTGCTCTTAATCTATCCTGGCCTTCTTTTCTGCTTTGGAAAGGGGGGTGAGGTGGAGGGAGGATGATAAGTCCTGTTATTGCAAACCTGAGACAACATCTTGGCTCTGCTTAACATGAAAGAGAGCGAGAGCCTTGCCTTGTAGCATTTCCCTTTTTACCCAGACTGGTCTTGGTTGTTGCCTGGGTGTGTGTGTGCAGGGTTTGTTTTCTTTGCAGTGGCATTATTCATAACTAAAACTCTCTTTTCCTCCAACTCTTGACCCCAGACAGAGCTGGCTGTGACTTGATGCTTTCCCTCTCTGGCAGCTCTTGCGCTTGGCTCCTGGCACAGGGCTGTGGCAGGACTTGGACTCCAGCAGCCCTAGCACTGCTTCCAGCTCTTGTTCCTTTGGACTGAGGAGTATCTTCATTCCAGCTTGCTTCTCATGTAATGTGTTTCATTATTGCTTCCACATTATGATGAAGAAATAATATTCAGACTGGCTTTTTTGCACAGACAGATGGCAAATAACTGAGCCTAATGAGGGGAATAAGTTGGAGCATGGTGGTAGTGTCAAAGGGGGGATTACTGGAAGTCTGTCTTGTACAAGCTGAGAATCCAACAAACATAAATTGTAGCCAAAGTATATTGCTGGGTGGTTTTCTTTTTCAATTTGTTTCACATTGCCTGTTCACCAACATTTTTGCAACTGTCCTCATTACCAAAAGGTAAATCGGTGCCATTCATATGTAGCTGTGTGTCCACAGCAAAAAAAAAAAAAAAAAAAAAAAAAAAAAAAAAAAAAAAAAAAAAAAATGTTTTAAAAATTGTGCTTCTGTCATTTTTTTTTCCTAGCTCTGTCCATATGCATGTTTTAGTATTTCCCTTCCCAGATCTCAGATTTTCTCCTTCTTTTTCTCTGAAGCTATAGAACTTGAATGAAATCTTTTATTTTTTGTCATTCATGTTGTGTGCAGAAAATGTTTGGCAAGTGTTGCTGTGCCTGAGGAGTGCTCTGACTGACTGGTGAACTGAGAACACTTAATTGCACTTTGCTGCCTCTGTCTGTTCTTGGGAGATTATGGTTGTGCATGCATCCCCAAGCCTGGCAGTTGGCCTAATTTAGGTTTAGGACCTATTGTATCTAGAGGTATTCAGGGCTGGCGTTTGGCCAGGCCTGTTTTAATTGCAGCTTCTCTCAGGCTCATTCCTGGAGTTTTGCTTTTCTCTCTGCCCTGCTCTTCAGCTGTGCGGCTGGAGGGGGCGTAGCAGAGCAAGGCGTTCACAAAGGGGCGAATCTGGGAAGGAGGGCGCAGGCGAGCTCCTTTGCTGCACACCAGCCACCCATGGACTCCCTTCCCTCCGGCCATCCATCTGGGCAAAGCCTTTGGCACTTGGTGCTTCCAGGGTTTTTGGACTGTAGATGGTAACGGGAGTGAGTTCAGGGAGATAAGGAAAAGGTAGTTGTCACCTTGTGTCCTCTGAAAGTGCAATCCTTGCCCTTCAAAAAGATTTTCAAGATTACAGCCTGAGGTCAGGCCTAGGTTCCTGAGTGACCTGTTGAGATCAGGCCATGCCTCTTCCTTCAACTTGTCTTTGTCAGAGGATGAGTCTTGATTTGATTATTTGTCAGAGGGTGAGGCTGCTTTTTTTTAGATTTGCAGTATGCAAATGCTGCAGCAGCAGATTGAAACTTAGTAAAAGAAATGCCACTGTGTGTTTCAACCTCTTCAGAAATTAGTATTCGGAGGCAAGATAAAACTCATGATTGTGAGTAACTTCTTTACTTTCATGTTATCCTTCCTATTTCACTTGCCATCTAACTGAAATTTTTCTTACATTTGCTTTGTATATCAAGAGGGAAGGGAATCCTTCAGGTAACTGAGCTGTGGCCTTGCAGAGAGGTTGGGTACAGGGTGATGCAGGAGCATTTATGTCAGTAGGAAACTTGACCACCATTATCACCTATCTTTTACTTCAGCTGGAAAACTTATTTTGATTCTATCCAGATCTGGTGGTACCACCCTTTCTTGATTGCTACTGCATCTTCTCTCCCACTTACAACTGAAATGCAAAATCACAAAGCTTAAATTGTCACATAAAACTCATTTAATACAGGGGGATGAATCAGGTGAGTTTCAGAGGAAGTTGGTGAATCCTATGCCACACACACACACACATATATTAAAAGACAGAAAACTTGGCAAGATATTTTAGAAAAAAAAAATGCAGTAGGTGAAATGTTCCAATATTTCTCTTTCCTGGAAAAGATTTAGAAAATGATCTCAAAACAATCCATCCTGCACATCCTGCATCCTACTGCTGCTTTATTTGCCAGACTAGTGGCACATCTGGGAAAAGGCTGGGAAGAGGTTTGTTTCTAGAAGGGAGCACTATTAGAGGAACTGCTCATTTTTCACCCCTTTTTTTATTCCTTCTTATCTGAACTGTTCTGCAGCATAGCACAGGTGCTCCCAAGCACCTCTTCCTGCTGTAAGCATTGAGTAGTATTGCTAGCAAAACAAAGTGCTCTCAGAGAAAAATCTTTGGTTGACGGGTAATGATAGTGGATAGAAGCAGGGGAACAATTTCTACCTATAATAAAAATAGCAATCAGGTCTCCTGCCAGAGATGAGAATACGATTGACTTATCCATTGAAGTCAATAAGATTTTTGCAGAAAAATTGCTTAGGAAGAATAATGTTGGGAGAACGTGGCTCATAGCATCTGTCGTGATGATACTGGAAAATTTGGTAGGATGACTAGTTAATATGGGTGACTGACTTTCCTGATCACAAATCTGATTTGTGGTGATCAAATTCAGCTGCATCTTATATTGCCATTGAAGGATTTAAAAAAATTAAACATTGAAAAATACAGAACTGAAACTTAACATGAAACTTAATGATCACCTCTGATTTGGCCAGAAAAAAATGCTGTGATCAATCCATAAAAGCAGCTTTCTTCTTGAAAGCTCCCATACCTTGCATAATCTGCCAGCCTTTTGTAACCTGTCCCTCCTCTCCAGAAAACACAAGCTGTAAGGCTGTCTCACCCTGCCCTGAATTTTTATTCTCAACATCATCCATACAGTGTCTGTTCATCCCATCAGAATACAGATAAGATTTCTGCATTTCTGAACAGGATGTTGCAGCTGAGCTTCCTAAGTCAGTTAGAAATGCTAATCAGCAAAGTCTCCTCGCTCCGCGTTGTATGAGTTACCATTAGCCTGCACAACTTTTCACAAAGGCCCATGATGTCTACGTGAATGAGACACATAATAATTCAAGGAGACAGAAAAAAGAACTCAAATGTTCCTACTGCTGTCCTTATCTCTTAGATTTGCAAGACTTATTTCTTTCTCACTCATGTTTTGCTTGGTTCTTCTTTTTGCCCCCTGCTTGGTGTGGCAGTTTAATTTCACCTCTCCGTTGCTGAATATATGTAACTTCTGGTAAATTCTTTTTCTTTCAGGGCTGTCTCAACACCCCTCCCCCCCCTTTCATTCACTTATTTTTTCTGGGAGACATATATTTCACACATGAAATCTCTGTGTCAGCCACAATATTTTCCATTTCCGTTTTTTTTTTTTTTTTTTTTTTTTTTTACCTTTCTATTTTTAAAGCCTTTAAATTTATTACATTGAATTAATGAATCTTTGAATTAATGTGTTCTGAACCAGACAGCACTATTTAAGAATCTTAACAACATCGATCTGCAACAGTAAAAAAGAAAAAAATAAATAAATACTGAACTGTATTTCTGAGAAATCTGATGCTTCAAATTTTCAGGAGGTAAATCAAGAGTTTCTTTACTGCAAGAGGGTAGTTAGTCATTCCATTGTCTGTTTTCTGGTTTTACAAAGGCTTTTTAAGGTGGAAATCTCTGAACTAATCAATGTAACAATCCTGTACTATGCAGGAAATGTCGTCTTGACCTTCTAGACCCCTGGAAGTGGTTATTCTGAAACATGAGGATTAATATTTCCTGCATTCTTGTAGCTGTGTTTTACAACTTGTTATATCACAAGATTGCAACAGGCGTCTGAAAGATTGGTATTATTTATCTCATGACTGCGAGTACTGATAATATTTTTTAGCAGTAACAACTGAAAAAAGAGCAAAAGTGAAAGTTTCTGCTTGCCTCTGTTAAACAAAGATCATTCTCTTCTGTATGTGTATGATTTCATTATATCCTTGCATAACACTTTCTCTAATTTTCTCTTCATATTAAAGTACCATCCTGTTTTTGTGCTCCTCTTTTTTTTTTTTTTCCTGTTTTGTTTGTTTGTTTGTTTGTTTTTAAAGAGATGCCAGAACTGAATTCTCTGTCTTTTCAATGTGAACTAGAATATCAGTTTAAAATTATTGCAAATTTTGAAATGTATATGAACTCCTAAAGTACTCATTAATTCTAGCTAGCCAAGGCTAGCATTTATTTAGACAGATCAGTTAGGATAGAGAAAAGACAGAATGAAATGGTGTGTCATAAAGGAAAGGATCCTTTTTTTTTTTTTTTTTTTTTTTTTTTTTAATAGGATAAGTTGTTTAATATTCAGTATTGTACCAATTATTCATTGTCCTTACCTGTTTGTCATCAGTCTTGGACTATGCCTCTACAATCCTCAGAAATCGATAAATAAAGGCATTTTCCTTTGCATGAGTAGACGTTTTCTTCCCCCACCCAGAGGTGCAGCTGGGGGGGTTAAAAAGTCATCACTGGCCACGTACTGGAAGTCATCTGAGAATCAACTCCACTTCATTTTGGGTGCCAGGCGCAAATCCTTCGTCCTTACTGCCAAATACCCAGAGAGATCATTCTAGCAAATAGGATGTAACCAGTCCTCATTTATTTGCTTTCCTAGACCCATGTGTAATGTGATATTGATGCCAGAACTCTCCAAAATTCAAACATTGTATTACTCACTTCAGACAAAGAAAGGAAGTACTCTTCAGTCAGAACTCCACTTTCCAAGGTCCATTAAAGCAGACTGTCCATAGCACAAAGATAAATAGCCCACAGCTGCCTGAAAGAGAAAATGAGGAAGAGATGAGCAAATATCTCCCTCTTCTTCTCTGTAAAGAAAAACAAAACACAGAAACACTATTATCTTAACCAAAGGTATCTGCTTCAGCTAGCAATGACTGTTAACGGATGAGACGTTGTTTAAATATCCAAAAGGTTTTTATAAAACAAACAAACAAACAAAAAAAAACAACAACGTGCCTGATGGGAAGTTAAGCCTTATGAATACATACATAAAATGGGAGAATGTGGCAGAGGGGCTGAATAACAAATTGGATTCAGGACCAAAGGCAGAAACAGAGCAGGCCAGAAGAGGAAATCGCATCCCATGAAAAATCTCACTGGGAGGAGCTTTGCAGACAAACCTCAGTTTGAAGCTCTCTGGAAATGAATATTTGCCTCCAGATTACTTGCTGGCAAAGGTTCCTGTCAATTTTGCTCTCTGAGCTGTACTGACAAGATATTGGAGACTGTCAGCCTGGCCTTTGTTTTCCTCAGGCCTCCCTTTCCTTCCCAGCCTAGCAATAGTTGCTGTTTATGTATCTGGGTCTGGTATGGCTGGGTCTGGTATGCTTAATCCCATTAGAGATTTTTTTTTTTTTCCTTGATGCATATACAGCATATGGGAACCATGCCCATCTTTGATGTAGAAAAATTCCTAGTGTCACCTTTATTTATGTCCATAAAGTTCCTTGTCCAATAGGTTTAACTACGTTCCATATGTGCCCTGTAGAAATGGGAATTATCAAACACTAGAAGTTTTTGAATTTTACTTATATTCAGTGTTTTGAATAAATTCATGCTTGTTCAACTCAAAATCATTTTATATGGCCAGTCTCTTTTCTTTTCCCTTACTGAAAGAGAGACAATTTGGTTATAGAGTCTATAAAAACAACTGTGTCATCCAGCGATAAACAAGTCTTCAGTGGTGTTAGTACAATTTGTTTTAAAATCTTTGTCAATGACGAGACAAATCCTGGTAATTATGTTTTGAAGGAATTTCAGTGCTGTCTGTTTGCCTCTGGACCTATACCGCAGCCTCGCTTTCTTCTTTCTTTTACATCTGCATTTCATTAATGAAGAAGGCTGTCAAACACTTTATCTTTTCCAGTTTGCCTGGACAGCATTTCAGTAACTGTGTTCCATTCAGGATTATTGCTTCACTGTGTGCCTGCTTTACAGAGGACATTCTCTTTTGTGATCCTCAATAACAGATCAGTTTCTTCTAATTTGCTTTTCTGGATCTTTCAAGTTAATATAAGGATTTTTTTTTTATTTTTTTTATTTTATTTTTTTTTACTGCCCACACTTATTTCTTTAGTCCAGTTAAGTATAGCCATTTCACTGAACATGCCATCTGTCTGAGTACATCACTCTTCAGAATTAAATATTCTCTCCCAAGGTAAATTTATTCTCATCTGCTGTGCCAATCTCAAGGCCAAAAGGCTGTTTCTCCAGATTCTTACATAGCATCGACTCTTCATAAAAACATGTTTTTGTGCCTTGTTTTTCTTAGGCATTAAGAAAAAATAATCCTGGATGCAGTCATCTGTGTTATTTGTCCATTCAGTTTCCTTGTCAGAAACTCTAAATTTTTTATAAAATTATTTTTTTTCTATTAGGAAATTTTGATTTGAAAAAAGTTTACTTGTCACTTCTTTCCTCACTGTACCCAATTCTGCTCTAAAATCTATCTACATGCACTAGGGCCTACCTATTAAAGTCTAATTATCAGCAATCAGAGTAGGATTTGTTTTCAAGCAAGTGTTACATGATTCATCTTTCTTAGACCAACTTATAGCACTTTCTTCATAACCCTTGATGAGGCTTTGCCTGGTAATATTAATTGGATCCTTAAACATCCTGTACCATCAAGGATTATCATGCTTCATTAGTATTGTTGTTTGAACTGAATGCCAAGAAAGCGTTTGGTCACAATGAATTGCAATATGTATATTTTTAGAAACATTTGAATTTACTGCCTCACTTACTAAAAGGATCAAGACTCTATCTCATTAAGGCACAACTAAAGGTCTTATTATTAACGAATTTCAGATGCTTTTTCTGTGAAGGATGAGACCATAAGATTTGAGTCAGGACATCTTTGTGTAATATATTTAGTTTATTATAGTTTCCTTAGAGTGGCTGTAAATTAGGCATATATGTTATCGGTTATCAATAATAAGTATTATCTACTGCAAGTGCAAGGAAATTAGACCACATATGGCAGCTATTTATTAGCACTTCAAGCTCCTAATTACTGTGCTAACTACTGATTATTAATAAGGCTAGGAGTCCTTGTGTACACTGCTGTCTGATACACCAATGATTGGGGGAGGGCATACTGCATACAAGGATCTGCTTTTTCCCCTGAAATAAACACAACCAAATTTTTTTTATGAAAATGGTAGCTTTGCATACTCTGAATCAATTTGCTGAATAGTAGCTTGCTGAATGGCTATCCGTTATTTGAATTATTCTGCATTTGAAGCAATAGCAAGCAAATTTGGATCAGTCTTAAGAAACATTACCGGGCTTTCAGTTGTGGACAGTTTGGCTTGTTTATCTGGAACAACAGTACCAAGAGAAATGTGGGGATAGCCTAGATTTCCATGAGACACACTTGCCATTGTCGAACAGTCCATGGCAAGCCCTGGCATACCATCATCTGTGTGTGGTGGGTACATGATGAGATTATCCTAACCTGTGGCTGCAGCTGGTTCACCAGGGACCTCTGATTTCCAAGAGCTGCCGATGATGTGGGCCAGCACAGTGGGGGAGTTTTGATGGGGAAGGATGGCAAATGCTTCTCTCCTCCTCTCCCAACAAAGTTACTCTGATTGCTACCTCCATTATTCTGCACGTTTATTTTTAAAAGGTTGTCCTAATCAAAAGCCAGTAATGTACAGAACAACCACTGTGTGCATGTTTCTTTCTGTTCACCACCTGTGTCCTAATGTAAGGATCATTTGTGGCAGTTCCACATCCTCCTCCTCCTCCCATCTGGGAACCCAGTACCCAGCTCCTCTTCAGCCCCCATTCCTTCTTCCTACCCCAAACCTGCTTTTGCCTCTCCCTTATTACTTTCTTGTCATATTTATCTTCAGCAGCACTACATGTAACCCTGTAAGCCGTATGTGTCCAAATTAAAACTTTGACCTATCCCTTGCTTGGACCTGAAATTCCTAAGCTGTTTGGCCAACAGCTTAATCTTAACATGACTATAAACAGCCTTCCTCCCAGCCCCTTTACTTTTAGTTCTGCCCCTACTACAGGGGGTCTTGGTCCACTAGGAAGCTACATAAATGGCATGATGACACCAGAAATGCTAATTAGTACACTAGTAATTTTGCATTTGCATATTATAAAGTTTTAGGACCTTAGACAATTAAACAGGGATATCATGAAGTGTTACATCATTTGGATATACAATCATTAGAGCTAATTCCTGTGAAGGCTGAGTGCTTTCAGTTCATCTAGCTGAATCTCTTACAGAAGGTAAACTTCACAGCGCAAAGCTAGGTATAACTCTGAAGTAGTAATTCAGCATAGGAGAAAGATATAACCAGTGAAAAGTATCAGCCTAACTCTCTTACAAAATTATGCCAGAGAGAGAAGAACATTGGAAATGTTTGACAGAAGCAACAGAAGGGAAGGAAATTCAAAGGAACTTACGTGATTTAGGACCATAAGATTTATATATCATTTTATGCAGACATCCACAGGACAGACAGGGACCTGGAATTAATAAAATTACCTTTAAAAGGTTATCTGCTGAATTTGTCAATGGGAATTTAGGTATTCTATTCACCTGTCTTTACAAGCCTGAATAAGAAATATAATTAGCCATTAGTCTTGCTTCTGCTATGGATTTAGGAGTCTTATTGATATCAAAATGTGAGTTCAATTGCTTGGCTACTTCAAAATGTTAAAAAGTGCTCCTCAATATTTCAGTGGTAAATGCAGGCAGATCAAAGAGAGCATAAGTTGACAGTGGTTGGGGATGCTGAATTAAGACTCTTGATCATAAGCAAATAAATCCTGATGCAATATGAGGAAAATGTAATGGATGATCACATCATGTTTGATATAGGGTTTGTATATATCAGTGGGGAGCTGAAGCCATTTACTAGCTAGGTCTTTGTCTTGTACGGTGATGGTCATCATAAGGCATAACTTACCCTGCCATGAGGTCTTCCCCCATGTTGCAGGTGTAGGCCCTGCAGGGGCTTGACCTAACCAGATGTCAGTAATGTGCAGAACAAGCCCTGCCCGATGTCAGTAGTGCATCTTCTTTTGTCTATTCACTGGCAGTGTCCTAACGTGAGGGATCACTTGTGGTAGTTCCTCAGCTGCCTCCTCCCGTCTTTCACATGGCTTCCCCCACAGGCAGTCGGGGGCTTGTCCCATGGGTTGGCTGGGGAATGGCACTGGTACGAACCAGAGCAAAAGGTTAAATGCGTGGACACTTGCTGTGTACCAGCAAAGTCATAACAACACTTTGTATGTGCTCTTATCCAGAAAAGCTGTTAGGTAATTAGATTTAGCCCATTTTCATTGAAATTCATTAGTACAAGCTGCTATATAGACTAATTAGCCCTGCTTGTTAGTCAGACTAATACTGCACTGATGTGTCTGTCTTGTTTTGGTACTTGAATTAATGCTTTTGGAGGCAGCTTCGGTAGGTCCCCCCAGGTTTGACTTGTGTGATGTACACATACCCCTGCCACACCATTTAACAGCACTGTGCTAGGCCAGCCTGGACATAGAGCAAGAGCAGGCAGTTGCAGCTACTCCACAAGGTCAGGTCAAAATGGATCCAGATTAGCCCAAATCTAATGCTAGCAAACAGCTAGGTATATTACAAAGCACAATATGTAACTTGGGAATATCTAGGATACAGCTGAAACATGCTGTGAGACTTCTTTTTCCTTGCTAAACAAAATCAACGTTGGGATGTATATGCAGTTGTCTCTTCACTTTACTAAAAGCAGCCTTCAGCTAAATGGCTTAAAATGTTGAAAACACATTAAAGACATTAAAGTAGTGGGAAGTGTATTTTCTTCTTTTATAGGTATATCTTTTGGTCAGTGCTTTAATGCAATGATTGATGAAAATGTTGTCTATGGCTGACATCTGGGATTATTAATGGATGTAGAATCAAATTTCTTTGGCATTAGAGGAAAAGGGTGATCTGTGTCTCTCTAGATAAAATGTTCAAATGGGAATGGACCTTCAGATTAATTTTAGGTATTACATTTTAAACCTGTCAGGCTAATAAATGATGCTTATTGCTCCTATTGCTGAGGTCTGTATAACACATGAAAATGTGCAACTTGGTAGTGCATAAGAACAAGAGTTTTGAATTCTATAGCTAAAACCAGAAGCTTTGACCTGTGCAAAATTTTAACTGAAGCCAGAAGGACATAGAGTAAGAAGCTAACAGACAAGTTCAGAAGGTTGTGCTTCACTCTGTAATTGTTACATTTTACAGCACTCCACGTGTTAAAAGTAGAGCGCTGCACAAGGCTGCTATTGTGAGAAGCCAACTCAAGGATTTTTAATGCTGTAAGACAAAGGGTTCCCTTAGCTAAAAATAATCTTTTTTTTTTTTTTTTTTTTTTTTTTTTTTTTTTTTTCCTCCTGCTCCTAAGCTTCTTCCTCCAGGGAGCAGATTCATTATGCTGCGGGTACGCACTCAGTGCATTGCAGGAGTTGCTGAGATTTATGACGTCATGGCTCTAAGCCTTCCTCTTCTGCCACAAGGTCTGTGCTCGGAGCTGGTGCCCTTTGTGTCTCGCTGAAATGCCACTTTCATGTACTAATGTGCTTTTTACCTGCGTAGAAAACAGCATTTGCCATTCTAGGTCAGTAAATTTGCAAAGGGAAAGCACGGCTAAAGAAAGTGGGCTTTTCATTGTGAGACAAAGCTTTGCCTCGATTTTAGGGCTTACTAATCAAACAAAACAAAATACACACCTCATCAAGATTTTACACGGTTCACTTGTCAGGCAGAAGTGTGCCTGGAATCCATTTCCAGCAGAGGTCAAAGATCACAAGTGCTCAGGCAGCCAAGGGAATGATTCCCCTGTGACACTTTTGCTGTGTTTTGATGAAAGTGAAAGCCATGTGGTACATCGATGAAAAAGCAAACAGATTTTTTATTATTATTATTATTTTTTTTTTTATTTTCCTGTGGCAGCACCGAATTTTGAAGCTAAGCACAGCAGGTAGGAAGAGTCTAATATTTGAAAAGCACTGGTACATTGAGACACCAAAGCACTTTATGTCTGTCTTTTTAACACCTTGCTACATTTCTTACACAAGTATGTGTTTTTAAGAATCACAATAGTGTTTTTTTTTTTCTTTTTTTTTCTTTTTTTTTTTTTCTTTTTTTTCTCCTAACAGCCTGGGTACTTCTCTTAATTAATCCCTCGCTGGGAGTGGGAGAATTATGTGTATATGTAGCACATGGGAGGTCATACCATGGCAAGTGATATGTATAATATCTTAATAGAAGAAATATACTTCCCCAGTAGAAATGACCATGTTAACTTCAATATGTGACTAATATACATAGGAATATTACCTAAGGATGGGGCTAAAAGCCAAGTTTATAATTCATTTACTAAGGCTTTTTTGACTGTGCCAGAAATAATATCTTGTTCATTTGTTTGGTTATACAATTATATTCTCCTGACAGAATATTTCCTTTCCATGGATTGCATGCCTCCTGCTTTCTACTCCTGTGACTGTTATATAGTGTTGATTCTATTGTAGTGCCACTTTTTGAGGGTCATTGCATGCAAATGCTTCTGTCCGTTATATATGCATCTTGTTTATTATGCATTTTACTGAAGCTTGATGAACATGTAATTTTTATAAGATAATAAATAATAATACTGCAAAAGCCACCTCGAAAAAAGAATTATCAAGGGATTTGATGACTCAGGGGATCAGTAATGGAATACAGAGATTTTCACCTCTGGGGCACTGATTCAAATATAACCTAGGTCATTAGTGAGCAAAAATCATTACGAGCAGCTGTTCAGTGACCTACAGAATGTGAAATGAGTTTGTGGTCTCAATACAATTTCTACTACATGTGTACACAGATAACAGAAAAATCACAGTGAAAGTTGGCCTGCTTGTTTGCATTCTCACTGGATAAACTAAAATCTAAACAGATGCATGAAGTGACTAAATGTCTCTCACATTTGTGAGTATGAAAAGCATTCTGACTGATATAAGGAAGGGGAGAAATCCTATTGACAGCATGTTTAAGAAAATGTTCAGCTGACAGCTATTGATTGAAAATCCTCTCTCCTCTAATAAGGATGGATTCCCTTTCAAGTGACTGCTGCTGTGGACATCTAAAGGTCTTGAATTAGGCCTGTAGTGATTTCATTGTAGTTAACATATTATGCCGCCAACGAAGCGAAGAATCATGGGTTGAAATAACAAAGCATTTAGGATTGCCAAGAGATGAATTTCAGTTTCTTAAAGTTTAGGTGGGGATTGTGCTGCAGCACAAACAATGTGGGTGGAAAAATGTTGTGGGTGGTGGGAGGGATTTCATGGCAGCTCTTTCCACATGACTGAATTAGTTATTGCCTTATCTTCTAAACCAGTTATGTGTTCTTGCCTCAGCTGATGGATGTAGGAAGAAGATAGATTTTTTTTTCTTGGCCTTTTTGCTAAGAACAAATGTATCCTCAGCTTACTATCTGATACATCTTCCGTGACAGCCCTTGCAGTGACATAAATTTGATGAGCTCTGTAAATCATTTCCATCTTAAACTACAGTGCAATTAGAGCTTAACTGAGCTAAGATTTGACACTGAGCAAATTTTCTTCCTGTCTGTGTGATTTTATAGAATTTGCTAAGTTCCTGGTTGCATTAATTTCTTCTTATTTTCTTCCAATATTCCTAGCAAATGAATAGACAGTGTTAATAAATGCTTTCATGTTTTTAGACAATTGATAAGCTTTGTCACAGTTTATGATGGGGTTAGGACTTTATTTATTTATTTATTTATTTATTTTTTAAGAAGAACTACAAACTTGATTTCACTTCAGAAAATCTTTATGAGAATAAGATGTAGCCATGCTGTCCTTGTTACACTTAGTTAAACAGGTTAATTTGGGATAAATCATCTGTGAAGATGCCACAGAAAAAATATCTGCAAATGAGGTTCCTGGCTGCATTGCTTTCAGGACTGTGTACAATTTATCTGGGTATGACACTAAGTGATAGCTGCTAAGTAGGAGATATGGAGTGCATAAAGCTATGCTCACTTCTGCAAAGAGTGGACAAGGTGGTTATGGGGGTGTGTACGTAATCAGTGATGGCTGTGTCAGATCTGAGGTATTTTAGCTTGGCAGCAAAGTGCCTTCCTTTTGTGTACTGCTCCAGTAACTTATCTTCATTTTACTGAAACCCGTTTAGTCATAATTTTCTCTGCACCACCCTGATGCCCATTAACTATTACAAGTAGCTTTGCAAAGTAGATTATCCCCTGTATAGTGAAAACCTCCTTGTCGGTGCTGGGAACTATTTGCAGGGTTCCCTCCAGCTCATTCCTCTGGGGGAGGCAACAAGCTGTTCTTATTGAGGAACTCAAGTATTTAGCACCAAAACCAGGCAGCTTTAGAAGAATGGACTTAAGCAAGTATACTGCTTCCTTGCCTTCATTCCTGCATGCCCCGTGTTCTGGCAGTACGAAAGCCTAAAAGCTGTCAGCTGGAACAAGCATCCATCTGGTACTGCATGGGGTCGCTTATCTAGGAGAGAATTTGCAAGATAGATGAGGGGAATCAATACTCATCCTGCTTGGCTATACTTCTGAGTAGACCCAGCAAGTTCTAAAGATGTTATCTTCATGAAGAGTGGACGTTGGGCGTACTCTGAAATGCCTCCCTCTTAGCTCTTATACAAAATTTCTTGAGGATCAGAGAAGAAGTAGAATGACAGAAATTCCCCCCATTAAACTGCCTGTGAGAGGCCTACTTGCTTTTATTTCCTCTCTCCTTCGTGGTATAGCAAATAGTTTAGTGTGACCACGGGCAGGCATTTTATGAATATATGCCTTATTAGCCATCTTCCGTTAAGAAAACTAGGCCTCAGAATTTGTTCCTGTCCTAAAGAGAAGACAATTTAGGTAGATGAGAAAGGCACAGGTGAAACAGATTTGATAAACTGCCACTGCTGTTTCCCAGGTAGGAGCTGAGGTAAAGAAATGACTCACCTGAGGCCATACGAAGAACTTGTGAACCATCGGGGTGACAAATCCCTTTCCTGAATTTCAGCAGCAGAATCACCTTTATTTTCCAGCTTAGGTCATGAATAAGATTCATCTTTTCATATATGAAGTAGAAGCACTTAAAATGCGTTTTCTTTTTCTGTGACAAGAATGCTGTTAATTGCCCTGGCTTTTCTCAGATGTAGGGCAATATCTCTGTAGAAGCATAGTCCCATCACTATAAACAGAAGCTATTCTTAAACTCCACTAAATTACCTTGGAGACACTGGCCGCTTTAAAGTGAAAAACCAAAATCCAGTAAAGGATACTTTAAAAAGTTTGCTTGTGGTACACCAAATGTATTCATGTGTTTCGGTTGAATTATTTTTTTAACTTAGAATGGGCTTAACTGTAGAAGTGGGAGAAAGGCACATCAATCCCACTTCACAGGTCAGCTTGCTGACACTGCATAAACAAGATGGAGATGAAAGTGGGATGCCTCTGAAAGCCTGATGGGCTTTCACAAAAAGGCCAGCTTCTTGCAAACCTATTTACCCAATCTATAGGGCCACAACAGGAGGCAGGGATGATGCTGGTGGGGCTGCTCTCACTATGGTGGACACTGAAGCTGTCAAACAGCACAGCTCAGCTTCTTGTAGCTGTTTTGTGTGCATGTGGGCAACACATTCAGTCAGATGATGTACTTTCTTTCTGACAAGGAAAAGTGATTTAAAAATCCCATTTTTTACACTTCACAAAAATTTTAATCGCTTTAAGCTGATTTTTAAATGCCTTCGTAATTTGATTTTCTGGCTTCAACAGACTTTGGAATCCTTTTTCAACAAAAACATGGACATTTTCACAAGTTGAAGAGGATATTTGTCATTGAGACAAGGTCATGTTAGGCCTCCTCAGCACATGACTGTTTGCTGCCATTACTGCGCTGTGTACTTGGCATCACAGCTTTAACGATTGTCTGTTTTAACTGGCTTTTGCCCTGACTTCTGGTTATCTTTTACTTCTATTTATTTATTTACTTATTTATTTTCTGAAATAACTACAATAGTCAGTTTCACTAAAAGATATTTCATAAGTTGTTTTTTTAAGCCTCTTAAAAGGCCAGCTACTCATACAGCGTAGCAGGGCTGGAGGCCTTTCTGCAGGGTGTGAGGATTACTCCTACTGCTGATCCTCAAAGGGGAAATTGCTGCTTATTGATTGAAGGTGCAGATAAACCTGGGAGGATCAGTACAAAAGCAGAGAGGGATTATTATGTGAATGCAAAATGTCTCCTTTGTCTGCTGTAAAACAAACAAACAAACAAACAAACAAACAAAAAA
>CM021769.1:43540060-43558428 GCA_011076525.1 Nettapus auritus
AACAAACAAACAAACAAACAAACAAACAAAAAAAAAAAAAACAAACCCCCCGGGGGGGGGGTGTGAGGGGTGCAGATTGACACTGAGAGAGATAAAATGGGGAGAGATATCAAAAACATGGTCTCAGACAAGAGTTGCTTCCCTTCTTCATCTGCTATAACTGACTGCAGTTATAGCCAGTTTGGGCAAATGTAGGAGAGGAACACAAATGTAACCTCTTGTTCAGAGAGGTGACTTAAAACCTTGTGTAAGGAGGGAGCCTGTGGTGTGTGAGCCAGGCAGCAGGGCTTTGTGCTCAGCCCCAGGCCTCGACCCTTTGTGGTGCAGGAGGACACTTCAGCCTTCTGGGCATGGAGGCAAGCTCACAAATTGTTCCAGGCTGCACAGAACCTTGATACCAAGCCTCATGCTTAATCCTGAATCCATGTCCTGCTCCCCGAGAGCTGATGACCAGCACTCTGCTCTTCTCTGACAGACCCATGGGTGCTGCTCTGCTGCATGGTCAGAGCATGGCTCTCTGAAGCCAGGGCCTAAGGGCCTTCCCTCACATGCCCTGTGCTCTCCTTACCCATGCTGAAACAGTTTTTAAAAGCTACTTTATATTGAGCTTCTTTTTCTGAAGCTTTAGTATCTGATAACTCATCCAACATGAGGTTATTGCCCTGCAGGCTGGTTTTGTTTATATTAAAATATGATCCTCTTTCTTATCCAAATTGCTTTCATATCCATTTCCATTCAGATAACTGAGGAATTACTGGACAGCATATGTGCAAAGCCTTCATTTGCATAACAATGTTTGAGTAGGTCATGATGACTAAGCAGTTTAATCTCCTGTGTGTGATCTTCTTCCTTAAACCTTTGTTATATCATATGGATAAATTGCACTGTTCCAATTAGCACAGAATTAATTGTTTCAGGATTTATTTTGCTTGGGTGGTAGGACTTTTAATGTGGTAAGTCTGGGACAAGGCAGAGGTTGGTTAGAACCATTTGTGGTCAACTGTGTGGTCTTTCTGCCACCTTGTGGAGAAGGATCACTAAACTGTTGAGATGAAACTGAAAAGAAGACAGTTATTAAAATTCATGTATTTCATAAATGCATCTAGGAACTGCCTGTAGCAGAGTGAAAATTGTTGCTCTCTCCAAAGGCCTTTTATTTTATTTTTTTTTTTTTTAAAGTGCTGACATCAGCCCACATCGCTAACATCTAAACCACTTGCACCTGTACTAAACTATTAACATATGTATTGTGTCCTCCCCCCCCCCCCCCCCCCCGCCCTTTTTTTTCCCCCACACCCTATCCCTACCTTTATTACACCAATCCCCATGCCCTCCCTGCCTCACCCATTGTGGGCAATATGTTTTGATATGTTTGTTCTCTCTTGGACCTGTAACTTCATAATTAGGTTGAGGGAGTTGGGGTTGTTCAGCCTGGAGAAGGGAAGGCTTTGGGGGGACCTTCCAGTACGTAAAGGGGGTCTACAGCAAAGCTGGCAAAGGGCTCTTTGTCAGGGCATGTAGTGATAGCACAGGGTGATGGCTTTAAACTAAGAGTAGATCTAGATTAGATACAAGAAAGAAGTTCTTTACTCAGAGAGTGGTGAGGCACTGGAACAGGCTGTCTAGAGAAGTTGTGGGTGCCCCATCCCTGGCAGTGTTCAAAGTCAGACTGGATGGGGCTTTGAGCAACGTGGTCTGGTGGGAGGTATACTTGCCCAGGGCAGGAGGGTTGGGATTAGATTGTCTTTAAGGTCCCTTCCAACCCAAATCAATCTATGATTCTATAGCTATTTCTATTTTAAAAACGTTACCTTGCCTGATCTCTAATTCATAGTACATGCAGTTAAGAGATGCACCAGCCTCTCTATTCATGGGCCATGATGAACTTTGGTGAGTACTGAACAGTATTTGTTTCTGTCCTCTGTTCCTGGTTGAGCCCCTAGCCTGTATGTAGACACTGAAATTATACATTTACCAAACAGGAAAATTTCTGCCAAGGGTGACTAGGTTATCCAAACAAGAATTTCATCTGAACGCATGATTTGTTTCACTCCCGACACGTCAGAAATTGTTAAGTGACCATGTTTAAGTTCCCTATTGCTCATATGCAAAACCTTTAAGTTCTTTGCTATATAGTGTACATAGCGATGTGTACTACAGATCTTCACCAAGACAGTAGATGAAATCCTACTTAAAGAATGCTGGCATTTAAGAGTCAGGTGAGGAGTGTCTCTTGCATTTTCCTTCTTCCCTTACTTCTCTACTCTTTACAGAACAGAATCCAGCTTTTCTTCTTCCACATGTTGGAGCTTCAAGAAAGTGGAAAAGGTCCATTTTGTCCACTCCCATTTCCATTTTGTATGGTTGCTGATTATGTTAACACTTTGAACAAGGAATGGAAAGAAAAAGCCCTTCTGATTTAGAGTGTTTTATGAAGATGGCTTATTCAAATGGAAAGTTTTCCTGAAAACTATGAATATTTGCTGTGTGTGCTACCATTAGAATGACACATGCTAAACAAATTTGGGTTCATTTTGTGCTAGGTATACATTAAGACGTCAAACAGTCATATGCTGTTCTAAACAAAATGAAGAGTGGGGAAATGGGGATACGTAAGGCAAAAACTGTCATTAACCTGTTATACCTAACAAGATAAGTTGTAGGGAATGAATGACTGCTGCAGATTCATCAATTTGTGAATAATTTAACCCATTTAAAAGCATGTTAAAAGAGGCTATTGACATGAGTAAGATTCCTCATGCGTGAGAATATATATGACTTTCTGAATTATAAGATCATGCAGACAGTGTGTGTTAAAGTCCTCAAATAAAGTCTTTTATTTCAGTCAAATTCTACAAAACACTTACATTCTTCAGTATGAGTGCATCTATGGATTACAATGTGGAATGTTTCTTTTTAATTGAATTTATATGATTGCATATCTGTATTATCAATTACTAGAGTTTCTGAATTATTTCAAGTTTAAACACACAATTTACAATTTTAAATGACAGCATTATACTCTTTAGAGAAGAAAACAGGAAAGATTTATTTGCTAGCTTGGCTTTCTTTCCCACTGTGTCTCTTCAGAGAAAGAACTTGTGCATTAGTTTATCTTTCTTTTATTTGTTGTCTTTTTTTGCCTGATAAGAGCAAAAGATACAGCATATATTGATGGTAAGAGTATCTGTATCTCATTTTCCATTAGTTGTGTAATTCCAATCCCCATAAAAATGCCTTTCCCAGTTCCTCTGTGCAACGCCCTGACTTCTCACAGTTCTGGGTGACAGAAATCTACTGGGATTTCCTCCAAGAACTGTAGCAAGCGACCAACACTTTGTGGAATGTTTATGGGGACAGCATTTTCAGTTTGGCAGTTTTTTTTTCAGTTCACTTGGCTTTCTTATTACATTTTACTGCCAGATGTAGCAAAGAATACAGTCTCAAGCTTTTGCCTGTGTTTTAACATGTAGTTAAATACAAGTTGTGAACATAATCATATTGGAGAATAAAAATAAAATCAGTTAGCGTGCTGTGTCTTATGATATTTTCAACTCAATATAGGCCAAAGTAGTTAAGCAGAAGAAAACACAGATTAGATGCCTGTGTCACTCAGTTTTTGTCTTTAGAGAACAGAGGAGGCAGATTTTCTGTGTTGCAAGTTTCTGTATTAAATCTTTCAGTCATGTTAGCTATCTTGGCAGTCAGTCAGGAGAAATGGATGCAATTTTTCCTTTCTGCTAAGGATGAATATCACAACATGAAATTGCTTTAATTGCTGTGGCTGATAATTATCATCCTTATCTATTCCACTGCTCTGTTGAGGATTAGTTCTGTGGTAAGTACCTGGATGCTATTTCATTCTGTTAGCTGAGCCCTGGCAAGTTAATTGTAAAGAGCTTTGAAGGGGGCTGTATGAGGGAAGCAGACACAAAAGGTCTTATAACTGAGAAGAAGGCAATTCCCACTCCCTGGAGGGTCTGGCTATATGTTACGGCTCTCTAGTCTGTAACAACTTCTATCAGCTCTGAAATCTCTCCTTCCCTTGAGGTATAAATACAAAAGCTGAGACTCAGGGTAGTTCTGCATAGATGATGTTATCAAGACAGATATCTGTGCTTAAGAAAGAAAAAATCTGTTTTTCACTCCTTGAAACTACACTCAAAATTCAGCTGCTTCAGGCTGAGATAATTTTACAAAGAAGGAAGACTGCTACAGAGCTATACTGTGTACCTCCACAGGCCTTCAGTGCCTATGTCACCAAGGGAAAAACTGTGTTTTGTATGTGTAAATAAACAGAATATCATTGGGAACTAGACCTCTGATGGATAAAAAGAGTTGAGCCTTAATTCCGTACAGTGCTGGATGGGGCCTAATACTTCAGAAATACTTTGCAGATTCACAGCAGGAAAGTTATTCTGTTTTGTCTGTTTACTCCTCCTTCCTGTTATGTTGTTATAAAGGGGAAAAAAAAAGTTTACACTGGAATGTGTCCAGATCCTTCAGAGAGCCAAGCACATCTAAAACCCTGAGCAGAATATTTTGATTAGAGGAGTTAAATAAAGTGCTGCAATGCAGTATCACAGAGATTGCATTTGCTGGCTCTCCATCATGTTAGTGTAGGCAGTTAGGTGGGCTACAGACTGTGTTTCATATACATTAAAAATATTTCCCTGTTGAATGAGCAATGCAAGTAGTAGGGAAATGAATTCTCCACACATTTTCACATATACAGTTCAAATTACTTTATTTAAAAACCTGCTGAACTCTCCCTGCTCAGACTAGAAATGCTGGATGCTAAAAAGTTTTTACGTAATTATCTCTTTATTTAAGGAATTTGCCTTAGAGCATATGGCGTTTTAACATGAAAAATACATTCTATATTACATTTAAACACCTACAAAAAAAAAAAAATCCATTCTCTCAAAATTCACACTTCAGACAATTAACGAAATTTATTGCTCTCATATGATATATGATATGCAAACTCTGAGAATTTTAATATATACCATATGTAGAGCAATCCTGTGGTAAAGTATAAAATGTTTTGGTCTTTTGTATTACCTTCACTTATTTTCTTCAGAGGGCTAGACATCCTTCCTTGAAAGAATAGTAAGGTTTGGGTTTTATTGTTTTCCCTGTGTAGTTTTTATGAAGAGCTGTGATTGGACCTTGAGGGCAGTAGCTGAACCAAATGAAGTAGTAGCTACTGAATAAAACCTTTTGATAAGTGTGTAAATATAAAACCTGTTTCATAGAATAACTCAGAAGAGCTTTTCCGAAAAGTGAGACAAAGTGGGGGTCGAAGCTTGGTGTCAGAATTTGGAAGAATTTCTGCTAGGTCCCAGCTGCTATTTTTGCAAAATAGAAGTTCAAGAATAAAGAGTTATCCATGACATTTAGGATTCTAAATGGCCAGATTTAGAATTTAGCTTCAGTGGGAACTCAGTTTTTTGTTGCAGACAGATTTTGTCCAAATGATTATCATGCTCTGCTGTAGAGTGGTAGTCTATAGGTGAGTCATTCTATCCGAATAGGCTAAAATCCAGACTCAAGTGATCTGATAGTCTCATTCAATATGCCAAGAAGGGGAAAAGTCAGCCTTTCAATTAATGTGAGATGGTTTCATTGCCACTATTTCAGTGTAATGCCCTTAGTAAGCTTTAGCGTTTCACATCCTGTGGTGACTTCACCTCCTTCACGCTTCTATGCAAAAGCTTAAACAGGCTGAAACTCTGTGTTGAGATGTGCAATCTGTTGCCAACCCGTTCCATCTTGTCCACTGTTATAGCATTCAGGCTGTTGCAAATGAAGCTAAGAAATGTCTTTTGCAGACAGTAGGATTTTCCCCGTGTTCCCCTGCAAAATCTGTGTAGAGGGAATGTCCATATGCTTCCCTGTCTTTGAGCCAAACGGTGTTGTGGGATGATGTTCATACTCTCATTATCTCAGAGGTTCCATACAATGATATCATTCATGGAATGACAGAATGTCTTTTGAAAGCTCTGGAAACAGGCTGACACCTCCCATTGAAGCTGTCAGAACATAGCTGCTCTCTCTCAGAATCAGGAAATACTCAGAGGGCTGGAGGCAGCATGATTCAGGCTGATGTGTCTGGTGTCCCAGGCTCAGGGAGCAGTGTCTGGGGAGACTTGCTTGTCAGATTGTTTTCAAATCTAAAAAAGAAAAGAGGAAAAATATTTGAAACTGTAGTGAATTTAGACACAAACTTATTCTGCTTTTACACAGACAGCTTTACAAGAACGGTAGAGGGGAAATTTCAGTCCTTCCTCCCTATATTAGCTACCGAGTTGCTTTTCACTATTCCATTACGGTGCTGGTAATTCATACACTCTTGCCTGTTACAAGTTCCCACTGCTATTTCTTAGTTCCCCTGAAGTCAGAGAGAGACTATGACAGTGCCAATAGTATATGCAGCATATATAGTGCACGTATATTTTTTATTGATATCTTGTCATTTTCCTACTTTCCACTTCCATCCAGACAAAAACAAACCCCAAAACACCAAACCACCAAAACCCCAAAATAAACCTTTGACATCTTCATGAGGAGGGTAGAGTAGCGCAGGAGCAGGTTAACACAGAGAGGTTGTGGAAGCTCCATCCTTGGAGGTTTTCATGATATGGCTAGACAAAGCTGCGGCTGCCCTGATCTTGGGTTGGCAACAGCCCAACATTATTCAAGCCACAGGTTGAAACAAAGACTTCCAGAGGTTCCTTCCAACCAAAATTTCTGTGATTCACTTCTTCTCTGCATCCATGAGCTATAAAGCCTCAAGGGGCCATGACCCAGTATGAGAAGGATTTATTTCTCAACTTTCACAGTGGAGCTGCATCTTCTGCCAGTGTAACACACATGCCTGTTCTTGCCCTGCACTAAGATTTGTCAACACACCTAATATAGAATTTTTGATATTTTGGTCACTTCAGAAAAGAAGGCAAAGGAGGCAAAAAGAGAGAGGAATACTAGTGTTAATACTTTCAGAGAAAGAGTTGCCAAGGAAAAGATGGATGGAGTGGAAACTCACTGTTTAAGACAACATTTTGAAAATTCAAAATTTACATGGTCTTATGCATACCTGTTGCTTTTGTGAAAATTTGGATGGTGACTAAGCACAATTTACTGTGCATATTGCCAAAAGGAGATGATGCACTGAAATAGGCACATATTTTCATTTTCCTGGCAAGACCTGGTTAAACCTGCCACATCAGTCATCCCATTGGAAGAAAGCATATATCTTTAACTAGCCTGGAAATAACATCAGTGATGTGCCCGAAGGCATTTCTGGGATCTCTCTCTCAAAATTCTGGCATTAAATTTATTGGAGTATTCTTGGGATAATTCCCTGTTCTCTTTCTGAGTTTCCAAAAGGCCCTGTGGATAATGTTCAGCCATTTTTACATCTTAGAAAAATACCTCTGGAATATACATTTTTGAAAGGTAGAAAATTTAGTATTTTCACAATTTGCCCTAGAATATGGAATCTATGAATTCCTATCTCTTTTCAGTTTACAAAAAATGTCTCTCATGCACTATGCAAGAAATACATAACTCTCTATCTGTGTTTCAGAGAAACTGTAAAGTTTTATAGGGAAGTCTAGCTTATGAGAGGGTTGTTTATTAAATTATGCTGTGTTATTGAGCCTGGTTAGCTCTTTGCATTATTATTGAAAATATTTTAAAGCTTACTGCTAAAAACAAATAACTGAAACACATATAATTTTTGTCCATTCACCATCTTCTCTGTGGCTGTGTACACCTTCAGGATGCAGAAGCTATGGGAGATTAAAAGGCAAATTTGTGGCAGTCATGTTATGTTACAGATACTACTAGAGATCTGAAATAGTGCCCTCTGAAATGCAGACTCTTAAAAAAAAATAATAATTAAATATCTGAGAAGTCAAATACTCCTGCATTCTTATGAAAGCCAGTAAGCAGTTAGCATTTAGGAAAAGGTGGATGACAGTCATTTTTATTCCCGCTTTTATTCCCAGTTGCACTAGTATGATTGACATTTAAAAAATATCTTGTCTCATATGTAGGAATTTTGTAACTTTTACCTATTTGTTCCAAAATAACTTCTCAATGTTTCAGTTTGAGACACATCTGGTGACTTCTCTGCAGAGTTTTGGTGTCTCTTTCATAATGACTGAAGAAGTGAAAAATATATTTAGCTTTTAAATGGTCTTAGCTTCTTAATACGTCTTGCATACACAAGTCATGCACTAGCTTCACAGGCACTTGACAATCTTTTGTTCCTGCCATGTTGAATAAAAGAATAACAGTTCATTTTGGTTTGGAGCTGGTGCAAACTTTTCTCCTCAATTTTTTTCTTGGTCCTGACTTTTCATGGTTTCACATTTGAACTGCCATGGTGTGTAGTCTTTTCTACATTCCTCATTTGGATGTAGCTTTTGATTTTTCATTGATGCCTTTCTGCTACTAAAAGTTCCTTTACTCTGCCCTTTAGTGGCTTTTTGTCCTTCCATAGCCTTTTTTGAAAGATGATGTGTTTTTTTTCTGTCTGTTTTTAAAGAGGTGTCTTTAAGTTGTCTCCAACTTGCTTACAAAAAAATTAACACTTAGATGTCTTATTTAGCTTCTTTTGAAGAAGCTATGTAGTAACTTTCTGAAGTTGATCTATATATGACACTTTTTTTTTTATTATTATTTTTTTATTTATTTTTTTATTTTTTTTTTTTCTTCCATTCCTGCTGCAAGGACATTGTGTTTTGTACATTATAGCGTTATGGTTGCTGTTACAGAACAGCTTTTGATCATGACTTTTTGAAACAGGTCCTATGTGCTACTCACAGTGTAGTCAAGTGACACTTTCTTCTGAGGGGCTCGCTAGCCAGGTTCTCCATGAAGCATCATTAATTGTGCCTAAAAATATCTGTTGCATTATTATATCCATTTTACATGAGGATATATTGAAGTGTCTTTCAATTTGCCTTTCAGAGATTCTCTGATCTCTTCCAGTGTCACCATTTTGAGAAATAAAATGACCATTTACAGTGCTTTGTACCTGCAAGAGGCCTCCTAGTACCCAACTGTAATATAAACTCATTTTTCTACATTTTTTTTTTTCTCATTTAGCCCTGAGATTTTATCTCAGAAGAATTCTTTTACTCATTGATGTAGTCAGCTTGTGACTGACTCACTTCTAGGCTTTCTGTAGCTTTGTGTGCTGTTTTCTCACTATTACTGCTGAGTTTGCAGGCTTCATGGTGTTCCACTGACTGTGTGTACCACCAAGTTCCTCCTATGTTATCCTGATTATCTTTATCTATGATAAGACTTTATGGCATTCTGCCATGGTGTCTGAGAGATAATTTCTATATCCTTATCTATACTGGACATGTCCAAACATACATGCTTCTGGGCTTCTCCCCAGTCTTTCAAAAAAAAATAACACAAACAAACAAAAAACCCCATGTAATGTTATTGATTTTTAGGTAGCAATACCCCTATGTTTCAAATACAAGACAGTCCAGAACTCCATTATGTATATTGAATTACATAAAATGGGGGAGAGGATATCGGTATCTAGCATTAAATAGCTGACTGTAACTGGTTTCAAGAGACATGACTAATAAATGAACCATCGTCACAAATGAGTGTTACTGTTGCTTACTTGTTCAGTGGTTATACTACCACAGAGTTCTTGTCATGGATGAAAACCTGGTTTTGAAGATGCCATACAAACAGAAAAAAAAAAAAAAAAAAAAAAAAAGTGCTCTTCTAAGAAATTCAGCTGCTACACTCAATACATGCCAACTTAAACTTGAGAGGAAAAATCTCACTGATAATCTGATCCTCTCCTAACATACTAGTTCAGCCTAGATTTTAATAACATTGCACTCAAAAGTAATAAAATAATTGTGACCTATACTGCAGAACAATCTTGGACTACAGAGCATAATATAATCAAAAAGCAATAAGCACCTCCCACAAATGACACCTAAGTGTCTTCCAGGCAGAACCATTAAAACCTATTGATGATACACATGAACTTCCCAGAATTAAATGCATTTCATCCTGGTACAAAATGCCCTCGTGAAAACAGTGGAGGTTAATTTAAATAGCTGTATTGTTCCAGAGTAAACTCACAGTCATTAAAGGAGACAATCAATAAAAGAGATGAACACTCATTTCTCAGCAGGAGAAAAATGTCTTAAGGTGATTCTTCCATATCTGTCCTCTCAGGGAGCCCTAAAAATGTCTGCTGTATATAAATCTTGTAAGTAGAGTTTAAAACTTTACTCAAAACATGAACTCAAAAGTTACATAGTTTTTATGTTTTATTTTCATTCCATGCCACCAGCTATTCCCTCTTGCCCCATATATGATAATTTATCCATTTTCTCTTTTCTCTTGGAGAGAACCACTGTATTACTTTTTATCTCTCTGGCACCCTTTTTCACTTCAAACTACTGGCTCCATTTTCTCTCAGATATTGAACTCTGATTTTTGAAAGCATTTATTCTCAGCTTGTACATATCTTTAAAACTATTTGGTTATGTTTATGAAGAAGGACTAATGTTTAATTTTCCAGGTCTGTGAGCTGGTCTAATGAAAAAATGTCCACCCTCAGCTCTATTACTGATCAGTGTGATGGGCTGCTGATACCTTGATACCCCTGCATTATGAGCTGCAGGATACCTAGAATAAATAAAAGAGACATTTAAGAATATATATATATATATATTTCAAATTTCAAAGGAAGTTTTTTCAGATGCTTATGAGGAGCTTTGCTAAAAAAATGTGTTATTAAGAAATCTGTCATGGAATTTGTTAATGGTAGTACAGTTTTGCAATTTAGGATTATATGGAAATGGAAAAGCAAAGGTGGTGGTGTGGTGAGGATGTCTCAGGAAAGGAACTGAAATTGAAGCAAATAACTTAGACTTGTGAGAAAGCAGAGGCATACAAAAAGGCATACAGGCAATGTGACAGTCATCAAAAAGATGGTTTTGTCCAGGCCAAGATCGAATTTATCAAGATGCCAAAACTTGGGAATAACTGAGTCACAAAATAATGTCTGAGTGGATTAAATCTGTAGCTCTGCCTATGGACAGGTAAGTAAGGCTTTATCTTAAAGTCATAATGCAAAAAGACTCAACAGGGATTAAAGCCTGTAGATATTTTGCTGACTGTCAGAAGGATAAAGGCATTTGTTGTTTTTTGTTAAAGTGAACTCAGTCCTTTGGAGAAATAAAGCTATATTGCTTGTACAATGCCTTGCTGCTGACACCAGTGGCATGCCCACAGGGTGCTGGGGAGCCAGTCGCTCGTTGTGCATGCCCTCAGCTCCCGATGAAATATCCATGCAAGGGACCATGCTACAGCACAGCCTTGTCTTGCTGTCTCCCCCCCTTCTTTTTTTTTAGACCACTTTCATCACAAAGAGGCAGATGTGCAGATTGTGGCTGGGCTGTCATGTTTCATGTTCTCATTTAATGTTTTCACAGCTTTATTTATTTATTTTTTTGACTTTTCAAGTATTCCTGTATTGTAGAAATTGACATGTATAAACGGATTGTGGTTCTTTTCTATTCTTTTATATCTAGGTATAATAAAATAAATACTGTTTTTAACTAGAAGAATAATTTGTACAGAGAATAATAAATAATTAAACCAAACAATAAAACATTTTTTAATAGAAATTTCCATGAAGCATGTAAAATCCAGATTTAATCAAAAACTGATAATTATCTTAATTATCTTTTTTTTTTTCTTTTTTTTTTTTTTTTTTTTTTTTGTCTGGGAAATACATTCATAAGTGATAGCTTTAAGTAGAAGCACAAACTCTGCACAGCTTTATAATTCTCAATGCATTGAGATTCCCAGCTACGTAATAACTAACCTTGCATTAGAAAAGGGATAAATTGCTCTCTTTGTCTGCTGGCAGCCAGTAATTCTACACACTTATTGCTTAATATTCGTCCTATGAAAATATATTCTGATTTATTGTGTATTTATGCTCCCAAGATTACCAAAGAAAAATCACTTATACTGTAAGTCAGTCATCTGCCTGTATTACAGCATTAGAATTGAGCCTTACTTCATGGCCAGACAGTACCTGGGTCTGCTCTTCAGCCTTGGCTTGTGCATCCTATGCATGTACCTGAGTTAACTGTCATTTTGCTACCTCTATTGTACATAATGTAGGCCTTTTATTTTAAGTTAAATCAGAGATATGAATCTACCCCACGTAGGATTTAACACATAAAATTACATGTACTCTTTAGAAAAAAAAACACATTCTCGAGGTCACTTAGTCAAATGACTGCCTGAGTTGGCTAAGGTAGGTAACACTAGAATAAATATTGAACTGAGCCTATTGTATGAGTGCTTTCTAATACAGTCTGTAATTATAATGCTCATCTGTTATTCCCCCTCCCCCCCAAATGCCTGTCTTGTTCAGTGCCCAGAAAGGACTCCTGACAAAGGAGTGGAAGCAATAAAGGGCAGAAGATTTCTGCCTCCCTTTGATCCTCTGTGTTTGAAATCATTCAGCCAGTGAGGACAAGAAGGTCTTTAAAAAGCTCATAATTTAGTCCATTGAGTTCAGAATGGTTCTTGCTTGTGCCTCTGCCACAAAGCTTCTGTATGATGTTGGCCAATTTATTTAAACTAAACTTTGTCACATCAATAATTGTTTCCTTGTTTTCCTTGGGCCTGACTTGACACCCTGGGAATGGCTTGCTGAATGCTCACAGCTGAAACTGAAATCAACAGCAGCTGTGCTTTGAACAGAAAACGGTATAGAAAGCCATGTTTTCTCAAAAAGTCAAATCTTAGATCAGACACACAAAATCCATCAGACTTTTATTATTAATCTTTTTGTGCTTCTGTTTATCTTCCTTAAAGTGGGATGAAGACCTCTCCCATTAGAGGGATTTTGTGAGCATGAAGTAGCTTGGTTTTGTGAAGCTTCCAGGTACTCTGGTGACAAGTATTGTAGAAAAGTTCACAAGGAGATATAATCATTCTGTCTTTTGAATTCATACAATGCATAAGGCCTATGGCTATTGAATGAGAATAAAAGAGGATGGAGGAACAGTGTGCTAGGTAAACTTGACCTATTTTATACAGGGAATGAGATGGCATCCTCTAGTTTGCCAAAAATATGGTCTGAGTTGAACAGATACATCTCTTGGTATACGACTGTGGGGGATGGACAAGTATTTCACAAACCCCACAAGAATGGTAAACCTAATACAAGCAGAATAAGAAAAAAGGACACAGAGGGCAGAGAAATATATGCTCTGATGATGCTGATCAATTGGAGGTATAAGCAACATGGATGATGGGGCAGAACAAGCACATCTGTCAATCAGTATATACAGGTGTTATAGAACTGTGAGGAAAGCAGTGTCAGGCAGCCTCCTCTCTCCAAGCCCTGGTTCCAGCATCTAGCACTCTCTGTGTCACTGAGGTATGAACTCTTCCCCACCTAGCCCACAAAAAATATGCCAGAGAAATATGCAGTTTGGAGGGAGAGGTGAGACCATCTGTTAGCTTGCTTCTCCTAAAAGTAGGAGTGGCACAGACTCAACTGTTTACACTCATTCAATTTATTTTACTAAGCAGAAAATAAATCTAGCTGAAATTTGAACATTTTCTGCTGAGCTAGTGAGTTAAATGGGCTGATGAAATTATCTGACAAGTTTCATTACAGTGAGGGAAGAGGTAGAACTGTACTGCTGGAAAGTTAAGAAGGGACTCAGAAGGAAGGAGTAAGATTTATCTTTTTTTGGTGGAAAATGAACAAATGCTCAGCTGCATTTGAAGAATTTTATATGGTAAACTGTGGAATCCAGTCTTGGAACAATAAGACCCCTTTTCCATTTGCCGTCCAAGCCTGGTAGCCTATTCCTTCCCAGTGGCAGGCAGAGGCCAGACACCTAGAAAGCCTGTGAAGGGACATCAGCCTTGCAGTACTGAGGGCAGTGGGAAGCTCAGCCATGTCAAGTGAAGATGCAGTCTACAGACTGTGGTCAGCAACATCTGAAATGTTCTACCAACTTATGTGAATTATGGTTTTGAAAGATTTTAATGACAGAGTAGTATATAGAGGTTGAGTGTTAAAGGTTAATTGTTAGGGGAGGATGCAAGCAAAGGGGGGGGGGGGGGGTTGAGATGGGCTGTGCCATAGTGAGAGAGGAGATTTTGTTGTAAGACTGGGAGGGGAAGAAATAATACTGCAGAGTCAGCTCAGGTCTTTATTAGATCAGATACTCTGCTGTGTCAATGCAGCTGTACAGTCTTCAGGGAGATCCAGATTTTAAGGCTATGCAGTCTCTCTAATGCACCACAGAGCTTATAAGGCTGGTGCAGAGCCAGCTGCTTCCAGAGCTGTGACCAGTGAAAGCACACAACAGGGACCCCACAGGGTCTCACAGCCCAGCCTTGATGGCCATGCCTGCACCAGAGGTGAGAGTGGAGCTGTGGGGCAAAGGAGCTGGTGCTGGGGACCCGACATTTACCACAGCAGCATTGCAAGAGGTTCTGCTGGAGGCTGGACTACATCTTGTTGTCATGGGGACCCCCAGCAAGGCTGCAGGATTGAGTGTGGCTGTCAGCACTCCCAGGCCCTGTGTCCACATCTGAGCCAGCACTTATATTTTCAGGTCTCAGCCCTGTCATTTTAGGGCAATGTTATACTTTGCTGGCCGGACAGGGATGAAAACTAACTTGTACCTACTGTTCTCATGGCAGCTCCCTCAGTTTGTCTGGTTTGGATGCGTGTATTGGCTGGTTGGCAATACAAAAGGGCAGCTACATCAGGTTTGTGGCTGAGGTTTGATCAAGTTGTTTCACATAGTTCTGTAAGCACACCTAATTCCTTAACCGTTTAAAGAAAACACATGTAAAAATCAGAGAGCCACGCAGTCTCTGTGCCTTGTTATGACTTTGGCCTTTTCTTCTTAAACTCCCAACAACTTCACTGCTTTGAAGGGACTTCTGCTCAGGTAAAATATCAGCCAGAGCATTGCCTGTAGATCACCAAACCTGTTCAATGCACATAGCTGAAGCCACCCTCCAGCAGCAAATCTATTTCACTTGTACTACAGGGCCAAACATTAGATTTTGGTGCCTTGATAAAGCTGCCATATTTTTATTATTATTATTTAAAAAACAAAAACAAAAACCACATATTTGTCCTGGCCCACCCTAAGCACCTGTTTGTCTAGGGCCAGAGCCCCAGTGCTGGGGTTAAAGCTGAGGGGAAGTATAAAGGGCCCACAGGTGGGGTCAGTTGGCCCCTCAAGGGCACAGCTCTCAGTCATTTCAGCAGCGGGTTGAGAGGGTATGTGTGGGATAATAAGTCAGTAATTTTTTTTTCTTCTTAATTTTAAAACTGTGGTTTTGACAACTTGATAAGTTTGCTTTTTCTGCTTGTTTCTGTCCTCTCTTCTCTAGTTGGATTGGGTGCAGGCTCCGTTCTGGAGGTTTTGAGGCAGAAATTAATGTTTCTTTCTCATGGTTGATCTCCTTTTCTTCTCTGGCTTTGGAGCTTTTGTCTGCCATGTGGCTCACGCTCTCCTTAGTGCTTCTCTGTCAGTAGAGTTACAGAGTCAGAGATTGGTTTGGGTTGGAAGGGACCTTAAGGAGCAACTAATTCTAGCAGTAGCTGTGCTGTACTGCCCGTTGCTCATCTCTGTGTCAGGGTTTATGGTAGCAGCTAAATCAACCTGTTGAAGTTTTTCTTCAACGGAAACAGGGTGGGAAGGGTAAAGTGGAAGAGAGTTTTTCTAATGCAGCTGCTCCACAGAGATGCTGCCAAGGCTGATTGTTGGTGGCTGCTATGGCAGAGAAACTCCTTACAGCTCCTGGAAGGTGGTGAGAGGAGGAGGCAGAGGAGGTTGTGAGGAGAGCTAACCTGGGTTAGGGATGTGCTTGTTTTCACAGTTGTGGCTCTAATCCTGATGAACAGGAGATCTCTTTGTTCCCATGTAATACTATTTCTTACTCTGTCACTCAGAATTTTAAATGACCAACAGTATATATATTTGGGGGTACTGGAGTGCTGTAAGGGAATTGTTTAGGAATTCTCTGTCTGAAGTTTTCATCTTTTTCAGTAATTTCCTTTTTCCAGTAATTATCTGTTTCCTCTTTCTCTTGTAATTGCCAATTTCACTAATCATAAGAGTCAAGAAAACACCTCATTTGATGTTCATTTATACTATTAGTAAAGTAGGAAGGTAGCTAAAGCATGATGTCTGCCATCCTTTCCTACAGACAGATATGACAGCATACCAGATCTCTTTAAAGCTGAAAGAAAGTACTTGTGATCTTACTGCCAAACCTGGCTGTCCGTATCATTGAAATGCTTTACCCCATGCACTTGATTTTCTGTGGAAATAATCAACTTCAAAATAAACTTATTTGTGGTTGGCTGTGTCTTTAGGGTATGTTTTAAAGCTGCCCTGTTCATTGGATGGGTTAGAGTGAAGTGGAGTATGAGTTGGAAGCCTATGTTATGGTGAATTGCACTGCGTATTAAATGTCTGCTGTGCTTTATTGCGTAGGTGCTAGGGAAAATATGCAGATCTTCAATCATTAGTGGATTTATTTTTTTGCATGTATGCTCAAGAATACGTCCAGTGTTCACATAAGTAGTAAACAAGAGACAGGCTTAGATGAAATACGCAGTTTTCATCTAGGGATCTTGTTTTCAGAGCAGTGCTATCACAAATTTGCTGGAAGACTAAGCCAATGGCATGTGCAAGTCAGGGTGATAACATTATAGTTACTTAACAGTTATTATCTCTTAAGGCAAGAGCATTTTTACAGACTACAACCACAGCAATCTCTAGTATGTAGAGAGGCAGTTACGTGAATAGTATTGCAACTCTGATGGGTGAAGGGTATCTGTTAGTTATTGACAGTTGATGCTCATTGTGATGTGAGGAGTTTTGTAATATAAAATCTAACCTAAAAGTAATAGGAATAATAATTACTATTTTCAGTATACAAAATAACACATTTCAGGATAAACATGCATCCACATAGTAGGTGTTCTGAATAAGCAAGTCTGTAACAAGAAATTGTAGCTGTAATAGTAATATTACTACGTGTATTTGTCTCTGGATTGTAAGCATAAGTAGTTATTGTCTATAATACAGAGTAATTTAAGTTTGGTGAGGTTACTTCCACAGCTTTTATGCTACTCCTAAATCTTTGCACAGAACTCACAAAGAACTGTAATTTTGTGTCCTGAGAGCTGTTTATACGCCTCTAGTCTAGACGCAGGCAT
Source organism: Nettapus auritus (assembly GCA_011076525.1). Lineage (NCBI taxonomy): Eukaryota > Metazoa > Chordata > Aves > Anseriformes > Anatidae > Nettapus > Nettapus auritus. The sequence continues at coordinate 43,557,351 of CM021769.1, forward strand.
CTTGTTTGCATCCTGTCAGTCTGTCAGTGAATGCAGCTGGCTGGTGTTGGACACCAGCAGCCAAGGTGGGGAAAAAGAAAGCAGCTGCAGCTTTTTTATTTAAGACAGTGGTTTGTATCCTTACACCAAAATTGACAGATTTGTTGTCTCCCAGCATCTAGGTCACTTCAGCAGAAGGGCTGATGACGGGAATGTGATTTTTTTTTTTTTTTTTTTTTTTTTAATTTTGCTGGAATAAAAAATAAAAAAGTGCTTCCAGCACAAACTAGTTATGAGGTGATAATAAGCTGAGTGGGGCTTGTAATGTGCTCTTGGGCCTCTAAAGCTCTTTTTCTTCATGGCTATCAAACTGATGTATAACACTAACTTCTTCAAAGTATAATGAGGCATTTTCTGCTTGTGCTAATTGCTTCTGCTATGTATGGGTTTAGCACCTTGCAGCAACCTTTAATCACTAGGTGTTCCCTAGTATTTTTTTTTTTTTTTTACCCCTAACTCTATATTCCGTTACACTAGTAAACTTTTTTTTATTTTTATTTTTGCCACCATATTGTTTTTAAATGCTGAATCATAATTCACTGAATACTGAACTAGAATTTTAAAAAGAGGCTGCAAAAGATTAAAGCAGCCTTGTTGTAAATAGGTGTTTTTGAAAGCATTGTCTCTGTTAAGAGAAGAATTTTTGTTGTTAAATGACTGTTGACTTCAAATTCTGAAAATGAATTCTATGTTTTAGTCTCTGTGTGTATATGCACAGTAAGTGATAGCTTTAGACTAAGCTAGAAGTTTGGTGTAAGAGTGCAAAACCAGCAGCTGGCATAAGCACATGAAAGCTAGGTTCACACTAGCCTATTCAAGAGCAAATAACAGTTGAAATCCAGCAGCACGGAGCCAAAATGCTTATTCAGCTTTTCACATGGATTTTTCAGTCTGTGCATACTGCATTTATGCCATTAGCCTGTTGTTCCTAAAATGCAATACATAATGAATGTGTGAAACAAGTGGAGAAGAGCATCTTGGATTGACTGGGGAAGGAGAGGTGGAGGGAGGGAAGGAAAACTCGATGTTTTAAAATACA